>SSNP01000011.1:4574478-4604930 GCA_006937955.1 Pachypanchax playfairii | reverse complement strand
CCTGTTTGACAGAAGACTCCGGTGTAAGCAGACGAGCTGCAGTCACACTGGAAGCCGTTGGCTCTCTCCACACAGCGGCCCTGGTTCTGACAGAGCGACCCGTAGCTGCTGCAGTGACCCGGACAGCCGGGTCGAACCCCAGGGGTGATCTTCGCCCTCTCCTCCAGGTCCAGAGTGACTCCATTCATCTGCAGAGAGCGAATACACCCACGGAAACCCCGCTGCCTCGATGCTGTACCTCCTGGAGAAACAAGAAAAAAAAAGATCTAAAGTGGAAAACCTGGAAAATCAGGAAGAACTCATCCAATAAGACTCTCGTCTGAGTCCAGGAATCTCCGTTCTTGTCATGTATGCCAACAAGTCTGCATTTTTCTTTTCTGTGTTTTTTCCACCTGACATTTACAACAAACCCATTTGTCACATCATCTCCTCTGAAGCTTTAAATTGTCAACACTATTATGAGACAAACACAATGAAAAAGCACTGAGCTGTAGGTGGAGGAGATGATTCAGACACATGACATTAATCAGCTTTCTTTATGTCTTTTCAGCTCCAAATTAGCAGCAGATTGTTTGTTTTATTAGGTGATTGGCAGCCATGATGAAATATTGCCTGAAACTAGCAGGATAACAGAATTTTGTTTATTTCATTTATTTACCATCCTCTACTAACTCCTGAGGATCGGTAAACACTGCTTGAAACAGGGTTTAGATGCTTCCTTACTTCAACACAACTGATAAGAATGAATGGTTCATGAACAGGCTTTTTGATGGCATGTTGAGGAAGTTAGGTCATTTGAATTAGACATGACATGATGTGTTCCCAGGGCTGTGATGTCATAGCAGCTGCAGTATAAGAGAGACTTGAGATGAACGTCTGTTATTCCAAACTACCTTGAACTCTTTTAAATTTATGAACCTAACGTTAAACCAAAATATGTTTTTAAAATGTTGTTCATGTCTAAAAGACAGTAGAGTAGAAAAGGACCTACGTTACTTTAAATCAGAAATCAAAGCTAATTAATCAACTTTGATAGTAAATGAGACAAGCAGTGAGTTTCATACACATTCCATTGGATGTTACTATAATCCTGTGTTTTCCTGTCCTGATCTCTTGAACCCCTGTTCACCATGTTAAACAGACTTTATTCAAATAACTGAAGTTCAGCAGAAGCCTGTTAATCAGCCATCAATTTAAATCAGTTGTATTGAATCAGCTAAGCATGTAGCCATCAAATGTTTGAGCTTCTGACACATAAAATGGTCATCAGAGAGACTTAAGATCTCGACTAAAACTGACTGAAGTGTACATATTACCATGAGTGTATTACATGAGGGCAGGATATCAACATTAAGAACTTTTATACCATCTTATTCAATTAGTAACATCTTCTGAAATAGTTATGAAAGAAAGTGTCACTAGCAATACTTTTAAAATTTAACTTGACTTGCAACGCAACACAAAAAAGCAACAATTCACGTAAAAGCATAAGCACGCTAAAGTCCAACATCTGAAGTTTTTCTTTTTCTTTATAAGTAAAAAAAGATTTGTTAGCTGGCCTCTTGCCTTGGAAACTAGCAGCTTCAGCTGATAGACCCAGAAACAGCTTATCTTCTAAACCAGACTGCAACAAGTAACAAGCAATAAATGCCAAAATCTTTGATCTGAAACTCTGATGTTTGAATGTTTTGTGTATCACAATGGCAGTAAAGAAGCTAGCAGAGCTGTCTGGGCTGGCTCATGGCTTTATTCTGTGCAAACTCAAAGATTGTTGCTTTAAACTATTAAATTTACAGCTTTATAAATGGATAAGAATGAATAATTAAGTCCCCATTTTTTAGCAAATTTCCATATGATTCTAAATGGACAACATACGTCCAAACTAATCAGTGCACTGCATGTAGAAACATGCTGGTTGGACCACTTAGTCCAGAACAAACATAAAGGCAAGCCATTTTCTAAAAGCATAAAATGAATACCGGTAATATGTATATTCATTTTGTGCATGGGTTGGAAAATTCTTCATACTAACAAGCACAATATTTTTAACTTTAAAATATATTCCCAACATATAATAAATAATAACAACACATATTTATGCAAAGTCAAATTTCTGAAAATCTTCCATGTGTATTTCTATGATAATTTAAAGAGAAACCTATAATTTAGGTTGTTAGAAGCAGCTTTCTGCAGGCTAGATCAGGTTTTCCTGCTGCGCTCTTGTCCTGTCTCACCATTTGTTTGCTGATATGAAGTGACACAATATTTACAGACTGATTAAATCTGATAATAGATGATGGATTTTTTCCCCTGCAGCGACTCGAATAGTAAATACACAGAATTGGACTTTGAGCTGAACTCATGATGTGATGATGAACTGTAACATTTAGAAAAGTGGATTTTTTTTGCAGAATTTTGGATAAATTATTTGTGCACCAAACACTGTAAAATAACATACAAATTCAGATTTTATTCTTTATCATGACTCACAAATCACAAAGTGAGTACTGATCAATGACCAAACCTTTATCTCAGCATTTTGTTATTTATCATTACAGGAAGTGGTATTTGACTAAAGGCAGGTTAATTTCTGTATTGCAGCTCTAGACCAAAAATAAAACAGATCTAAGAATCCAGTTTTTGTATTCTGACATCAGTCCTAACTCCAGCCTCATTTACTTTTATATAAAATAAATATGAGCTTTCCCCTATAGTGCAGAGGATATTTGTCTGTGCAGCTGAGAAATCTAAATATTGGTTTTTAAATCATTTTTTTTTTCAAAGAGAAACTCGAATAATGTGACAGAGCCTTAAAAACCACGATATAGCTAATATACAGTAAATCAGATGAGCGATAACTGTTGCACAAAAAAGAAAATGAGACAAAAATGAATAACAGACATGAGAAAAGATGTCAGAACAAAAGTAGAACTTTTTGCAGTTTGTATTTTTGCATCATTGTGATTTGGAAGAAAATTAGATGTTAGATGTATTAAGACACAATTTCTTCTTTATAGGAGTCCTGATTGTGATAATGGTATGTAGAAATAAATAAAAACAAATGCAAAAAAATGTTGGAAAAAAACATATTAAGTTAATCTGAGCAAAAAAAATCGAATCCTCCAGTTATTTAGATTGTAAATAACATAAGTTTTATGAGGATTCTATATAATAAGTAATAAAACTCTTCACCTATGAACAGCTGACTGTTGAGCTGCAGATGAACATGTCCATCCGTCGGAGCCTGCTGGGTGGAAACAGGCAGGTCATCCAGCTGAAGAGACGCCTCCTTAATGTTCCGCTCAGCTCGGACCCGATGCCATCGGTTGTCATTCAACGAGACCTTCGACTCCACTTGAACCTCCAGGGGACCGTTACCAACATCGAAGGAGAAAAGCACCTGAGTGGAGGCTTGATGAAGTAAAGGTGGACAGAAACAGAGGTGATGATGGAGAAAAGCAACTTCATACCACGTGGTACAGACAAACCTTCATTTGTTTAATCTGTTAGTAAACTTTAGGCTTCAACTTTTACAGAAAC
Source organism: Pachypanchax playfairii (assembly GCA_006937955.1). Taxonomy (NCBI): domain Eukaryota; kingdom Metazoa; phylum Chordata; class Actinopteri; order Cyprinodontiformes; family Aplocheilidae; genus Pachypanchax; species Pachypanchax playfairii. The sequence goes on along the minus strand of SSNP01000011.1, from coordinate 4,601,390 downwards.
AAATTATAAGAATAGCATCTGATTATAAGTTAAATGATTGTTTGCGCAGACATCTGAGACTGTTGTATTTTAGGGGGCAATAAAATGTTGATGTTACTCATCATTTGTTACGGAGATAATTGCAGGATGAAAATTAGCATTTCATTTCTCTAAACACTGAACATTCATCTCTTTTAATGAGAAATGGACATCTCTGTTAAACCCCTTCGTTACATGAGACAAATGCTGTTTGCCAACTGAAACTGGAATAAATCCTCTTGTGTTTCCAAACTGCTCCCAGTGCAAGTCTAAAATTCCCCGTTTGTGCCAATGCCACAAACAGGGAATAAAACAGAAGCTTTAACAAGCAGGTTGGTTTGACTCGAGTGTTTGGAGACAAATTAGGCAGACAGAGGGATGTAAGGCTCTCTGGAATGAAATTTAATTACTCTATCAAAACAAAACAACAAACAATAAAGCCAGCAGGGTTTCTAACTGAGCAGACTGGGAGGAGTTCTCGCAGGTTAACAAACAAAAACAGAGTAACTTGGGGCTGCATGTTGATTACATAGAAACATAGAATAGTCTCATTGTTTCCAACCTGCCGCTGCTCTCTCTTTGCTTTAGGCAGAGAAAAACATTCAAGTCCATGTTCTTGATGAGCTCAAATTTAAGAGAGGTAAAGATACAGTATGTAGGAAAAAATGACAATCTTTAATTCAGAGCTGAGTAAACTTGTGACTGCAGAAAAATATTATAGTGAAATGTGATAGGAATTAATCCAAATAACGTGACAATGGTAGAGGTATGAAAGTAAACTAACAAGTAGAAAAGAGAAGAACAAACAAACTGGGAAAATACAAATAGTGAGACAAGACAACAAACACAAAGGTGCTGAAAGGGAGACAGAAAGAAGACGAGGTAAAAAAAAAAGTAAAACAATAGATGATACAAATGGATCCAGACTTATAGTTGTGACCTTCCTCATCTTGTTAGTTTCTTGTAAAAACAAAATGTTGTTTTACTTTTATTGTTAATATGTGCATCATTGCCTCAGGTATGGTGGTCCATGTGTCCACCTCTCACCCACCTGTCCCTGGTGCAGACAAACCCCTCCCAAAGCCGCCCCTTTAGCTGCACAGGGAGACAGTAGGTAGGATTGTTGCCTTGTATCAAAAGGTTCCTGTGTTTTAAACCAGGCCTGGGTCTTTCTACATGGAGTCTGGTTTCATACCACAGACAAAAAATATGCATGATACGTTCATTGGCAACCTGTGCGTGTGTGTGCCTCTACACGTATGTGACCCTGTGATGGACTGGTGACCTGTCCAGGACGTAATCCCGCCTCTAACTCAGTGACAGCTGGAGACAGACACCTGTCTCTGGTAAACCGAAAAAAAATGGATGGATGGAAATGCATTATCTTCAGTAGCAATGCACATATATTTTTGGGTTCATTTATTCCATTTCAGTGCTTATAAAATAATGAAAATGTGTCCTGAATCCTGAAGAAAACCTGATACAGTCCCAAACAAATCAATAAGTTGACATTGATGACAACGTACAGAACCAGCAAACAATATGTTTGGACTTTAAGACTGAAATCCTACAATCCTACATCTATGATTTTAAATAAAGGATATTTGTATTGTGCATTTTTAAGTCAGAAGATTCCCAAAGTGACTGCACTGCAATTTTGTCATATACACACTACATATTGTAGCCACAGCTGCTCTGAGACATTGACAGAGGCAAGGTTTCTATGTCACAGATGTCTTTGACCTCCACCAAATCAAGTGCATTAGTTGAATTAAACAAAATATAATGTGAGAAAATATATTTTACTTATAACCAGCAATAATTTGAATATGTTTGTTTGGTTTTTGTTAGTCGAATAAAATTTTGATGATTTCTTTTTTATTATTTACATTTTCTTGTGTTGACAACTGACTTGGTAACTGCAAAACTGAAACCCTTAAAGGTTCAAACATACTTTAAGAGACATCTTCATCTCTCCTTTGTCTCTGTCTGCAACATATTCCTCCTGGAGTCCTGTTTCAGAACCTTGGTCAGATTCAGAGCCAACTTTCAGCTGAGTTTCAGGACCATGGACAGCTTCTCAGAGCTAAATCTCTTTATTTACCTCCATCAGGATGTCTGCTGAGCTCTAGTTGTTCTCTCCATCAACAGAAAAAGATTTAAGACAGTACAGAGGAAGCATACTACAATCCTTTATGTTTTTGCTGGTGGAAGGAGAGGATATATTGCCCTGGGAGCAAAGAACAAGATGAAAAAATATCCCAACATCCAGCAGTAACTTATTTAGAAATTTGTTCTCTATCCCAGCGACAATGTTAGAGCAATCTTAGGTTGATGGAAACAGAGCAGCGATATACAGAGCTGGAACAACCACACAGACAATGATTTCCCCAGAGAGAGAGATGTTAAGTGTTGCTTTCCCTGAGCTGGATTCTGGGTGTCCCTTTAAAACTCACAGCTTCCTTCAAAATAAAACACCGGCTCAAAAACAAACCCAAGCTAAAAATGTAACTTCATATGACTGATAAATAAAACCCAGCTTGATGACACATTGTTTCTGAATCATTATATATGTAAGTATGGCTACAATTATCCTGTAAAACACCAGACTTGTTCTAGGACTGAGATTAACTGACATCTGCTGTCCAACCTGTTGTCACTGAAATCTTAAGGTCAACCTAAATCTTTTTCTCTTGCTCAGGCTGTCAATGTTCAGTTAAGTTTTTGGATCCAAAGGCAAGACAGGTGAATGTTTTGGAGGTGGAGCAGACTTAACCCAAGCGATCAGTATAACACACCAGATAAATGGCCTCTCAGATGTCAAGAAACTAGCAGCAATGGTGAAATATGTTCTTGGGACCAGAGAAAGTAACATCGAGTCCTACTTTCTAAATGCTGGTAAAATATATAAATCCACATTAATTCTGTCCAAGTCAGCAAAATAATACCTGATTACATCAGCTGGAGTTCATGTTGCATATTCCATATTCTACAGTATTGAACTCTGCATATTTCTCTGGACTGCTGCCAAACATATAAGCAGCTGACTGACACAAAATCACACGAGATCTATAGATAATTTTAACATGTTTTGAGTAAAACCTGTTTTTAGGAAAGGAAAAAACAATCACATTTCAGATGGCACTGATACATCCTGTTTATTGGTCAAGACAACCCAGATCTCGACTGAAGAAGCAGAGTTACCATCTTCTCTGCATTTTCACATCATTTAAAACTCTTTGGCTGAAACCATCTCCTCCATAAAAACTTAAATCAAATAAATGTTAAAATGCAAAAGAGCCAAATTACACCCAAAAGTTTTCCAAGACACTGGACGAGTGAGATGCAACACAAACTTAACTAAGTCATACAAACTTCACTGAACTAAGCTGTATTGAATGGTTGGATTCAAATAGACTTGAATTTAAAATTTCATTTAATAAAGCTGAATTGGATAACAAGCTAGATTTTAAATTTAATTAGACTTATTTAAATTTCTCTGTAAAGTGTCTTGGGATTTCTGTTATTCTGTGTTGTACAATTAATGTGGATTTACTGATGCTCAAATCTAAATTACATGAGGGTTTTAAACAAACGTCTAACACCCAGCTGCAGTTCTATGATTCTAGTAACCTTAACAACATTCAGCTGATTATTACCATCATGATATAAATGATCCCATGTTGCACCCATAAATGTGTGTGTGTGACACAAGGGGGAGTAATTAATGAAGTGTCGGGCTTCAAATGCTTCTGAGGGTTCATAAAACAACAGTAACATTAAAATCACGGGCTTCTGTAATTATAGCTTTCCTGTTTCTTGTTTTAATCATGTTCACAGTTCTGTGTTGTGGTGATTACGGCACTGTGGGTCAGCACATGTTGTTTATGAGGGGAGTATAACTGTATAACTGGCAGCTGGCAATCAGAAAACACAAAATACAACCTGAAAAAGAATAAAATGGAAACACACAAGCAGCGACGGAAGAAAACAACACATGCTTAATAATAATAAAAAAGCTTTTTAATCTCTTTGTTGATTCAAGTTTTATGGGATAAAACACAGATGGGGTCTGTGTTATTTTGTTGAGTAAAACATTTGTAACTCACAGCTCAGTTCGATCCGAATGAAGTCTTTGATCCCGAGATTTTCCAGGAAAACACCGGATGAGGACGTGGTTTTAAACAGGAAGGAGATGTCCGCACTCAGCTCTCCATGGAAAGTGGGAAAGTGAAGGTAGGACGTCTCTTTGTCAAAAAACGCTGAGTTCCAGAAATTTTCTGAAAATCCAAAGTTAAGGCCATTATCAAGACTTATAAGCAGAATAACAATGGAATCAAATGAAACAACATCTTAGGCTGGTGAGATCTGTAACTCTGACAAAACAAAGACATCAGAGAACATCAAATCCACTTTAATCTCTTTGAACAAGCTCCCACTAACTGTTAGGGTCAAATTTAAAACATGCTTCGTGGCCTTTGATGTTATCTATCATTAAATCTTGAGATTTTGCCAAAAAATTAAAAAAAATCTTATTTACCATAGAGAATGTTTCTCCACATTTGTTCAATCTTAGATTTAATTATATCTCATTCACAGTGCCAATCTTCTCTCTGTTTTTTATTTAGAATTTTTTGTTGCTTCTTTTTTTCATGTAAATTATTGTGTGAAGCACTTTATAATCCAGATTAGATGCTATGATGTTTAGGTTTCACTTGCTGAGAAGGTTACTGTTTGAACATGATATCATCCACAAGATGAAGATTTTATCTGTACCATATTGTACCATTTAGGGAAACTTACTGTCTCCATAGCAACTGAGTGGTCCCACCCTGTAAGCAGCCTCTGACCCCTCCCTTTGGATGTCACCCAGTACCAGAGAACGGACTGGGAGGCTTTCCTTATGGGTCAGCATGCCTGAGTCCTCCGTCCTGAGACAAAACCAAAGTAGACAAATGGAACATAAGAAAAAAACACGAAAAACAGAAGAAAAATGCAAATAAACCACTCATCTATGCATTATTAACAGTTCTGTATAGGCTTAAAATTTACATGGAACTAGAGTAACATTAAATGCACTGACTGTGTATTTCAAACTCTGATCACAACTCTCTTGCCTATGAAAAAAAAAATCTATCCTTTTAATTTTTACTCTAGAATAACTTCCAGTCTATTTTTGCTGACATTCATCTTGATGCCAGTTATTCTTATTGCAAAGGAAAATTCAGCTTGAAAGCACTTCCAGGAGAGGAAAACGATGCATAAAGGACTGTGGAGGTCTGATAAAATACTGAGGCACAGCTGCAGCAGAAGCAGCTCAGTTCTGTAAAAATTGAGTTGGCGGTGCACAAACAGTTTGGAATGGGAAAAGATGGAAGGAAGTCAGGCATGTCGGGCTTGCTTACAACATGAGCAGAGGTTAAAACACTTTTTGTTTCTTCTCGTGTCAATTTATTCCAGTTGATTTGATGTTTGCTAAACTGCTGAAGTTATAAGTCTGGCAGCTCTGGTGGGTCATGGGTGTTTCTCCCGGAGGAAAGGGTTCAGCATGGTGAGAAGCCTGCTTTTTTTTTCTGCACGTTAACTCTGCTTGAGCGCTCGCACCATTTGTTACAGACAATTTTATTTTTGACATGTTTTCTTATATGATCATTAATCTTTTCTATGTGGCAGGTTGGATTGTCAAGCTGCTGCCAGAAAGGATTGTTTTCTTGAAGGGGTGAGTTTAGTTCACACCAACATTTAACTGGGGAACATTTTCCACAATAAGATCCATGAATGTCAGAACAAAGGGCTGAAAGTTGAAACACTTTCATTCACTTCATTTAAAAATATATTTTCAATTTATGGTCCACTGGTGCATCTTGGTGCATATAACTGCTTTATTGTTAAAAATACACGTCTTATATGAATCATTTTGTATAAACTGTAACTGACAGAGAGAAAACTGTAAATCTGGAAACTGAACCAAATGTATTTGGTTTTAACTCTTGTGAAAACCATTATTTTGCCACTCAGTAGTGAAAATGTGATGTCTGTTTTTCTAATGGTCAGTACCACTCCATGCGGTCGGCATCACAGTTGCAGTAGTGCTGCGGATCCACACAGTCGCCCTGCAGGCCGCAGGCACACTGCTGGCTGCCTGGATGAGCTCCTCCCCAGTAAGTCTGGACACGACCAGCATGAGGACCCCCAAACCACCAGCTGAATGGAGAACCCTCTGAAACATAACCTTCAAGTTATTAATTACTGGACAACTTTCAGGCTGTGAAGAAAGTCAAAATAAAATGCAACCATTTAGACATTTTCCTCACTAATGAAATTATACCTCAATACAGATATTCTTGTTATTTTTGTTGTCATTTTGCTGGTATAATTAATATATTTAGGACGGAGGTACAGGATTAACTTGCTCTAGTGCTCTAAAGTTCTGTGTTTGTTTACTTTAAATAATGTGGCATACAGTGGGGCAAAAAAGTATTTAGTCAGCCACCAATTGTGTAAGTTCTCCCACTTAAAAAGATCAGAGAGGCCTGTAATTTTCATCATAGGTATACCTCAACTATGAGAGACAAAATGAGGAAAAAAATCCAGAAAATCACATTGTCTGATTTTTAAAGAATTTATTTGCAAATTATGGTGGAAAATAAGTATTTGGTCAATAACAAAAGTTAATCTCAATACTTTGTTATATAGCCTTTGTTGGCAATGACAGAGGTCAAACGTTTTCTGTAAGTCTTCACAAGGTTTTCACACACTGTTGCTGGTATTTTGGCCCATTCCTCCATGCAGATCTCCTCTAGAGCAGTGATGTTTTGGGGCTGACGCTGGGCAACACGGACTTTCAACTCCCTCCAGAGATTTTCTATGGGGTTGAGATCTGGAGACTGGCTAGGCCACTCCAGGACCTTGAAATGCTTCTTACGAAGCCACTCCTTCGTTGCCCGGGCGGTGTGTTTGGGATCATTGTCATGCTGAAAGACCCAGCCACGTCTCATTTTCAATGCCCTTGCTGATGGAAGGAGGTTTTCACTCAAAATCTTACGATACATGGCCCCATTCATTCTTTCCTTTACACGGATCAGTCGTCCTGGTCCCCTTGCAGAAAAACAGCCCCAAAGCATGATGTTTCCACCCCCATGCTTTACAGTAGGTATGGTGTTCTTTGGATCCAACTCAGCATTCTTTCCCCTCCAAACACGACAAGTTGAGTTTCTACCAAAAAGTTCTATTTTGGTTTCATCTGACCATATGATGTTCTCCCAATCCTCTTCTGGATCATCCAAATGCTCTCTAGCAAACCGCAGACGGGCCTGGACGTGTCCTGGCTTCAGCAGGGGGACACGTCTGGCACTGCAGGATTTGAGTCCCTGGCGGCGTAGTGTGTTACTGATGGTAGCCTTTGTTACTTTGGTCCCAGCTCTCTGCAGGTCATTCACTAGGTCCCTCCGTGTGGTTCTGGGATTTTTGCTCACCGTTCTTGTGATCATTTTGACCCCACGGGGTGAGATCTTGCGTGGAGCCCCAGATCGAGGGAGATTATCAGTGGTCTTGTATGTCTTCCATTTTCTAATAATTGCTCCCACAGTTGATTTCTTCACACCAAGCTGCTTACCTATTGCAGATTCAGTCTTCCCAGCCTGGTGAAGGTCTACAATTTTGTTTCTGGTGTCCTTTGACAGCTCTTTGGTCTTGGCCATAGTGGAGTTTGGAGCGTGACTGTTTGAGGTTGTGGACAGGTGTCTTTTATACTGATAACGAGTTCACACAGGTGCCATTAATACAGGTAACGAGTGGAGGACCGAGGAGCCTCTTAAAGAAGTTACAGGTCTGTGAAAGCCAGAAATCTTACTTGTTTGTAGGTGACCAAATACTTATTTTCCACCATAATTTGCAAATAAATTCTTTAAAAATCAGACAATGTGATTTTCTGGATTTTTTTTCCTCATTTTGTCTCTCATAGTTGAGGTATACCTATGATGAAAATTACAGGCCTCTCTGATCTTTTTAAGTGGGAGAACTTACACAATTGGTGGCTGACTAAATACTTTTTTGCCCCACTGTATNTCTGTGTTTGTTTACTTTAAATAATGTGGCATACAGTGGGGCAAAAAAGTATTTAGTCAGCCACCAATTGTGTAAGTTCTCCCACTTAAAAAGATCAGAGAGGCCTGTAATTTTCATCATAGGTATACCTCAACTATGAGAGACAAAATGAGGAAAAAAAATCCAGAAAATCACATTGTCTGATTTTTAAAGAATTTATTTGCAAATTATGGTGGAAAATAAGTATTTGGTCACCTACAAACAAGTAAGATTTCTGGCTTTCACAGACCTGTAACTTCTTTAAGAGGCTCCTCGGTCCTCCACTCGTTACCTGTATTAATGGCACCTGTGTGAACTCGTTATCAGTATAAAAGACACCTGTCCACAACCTCAAACAGTCACGCTCCAAACTCCACTATGGCCAAGACCAAAGAGCTGTCAAAGGACACCAGAAACAAAATTGTAGACCTTCACCAGGCTGGGAAGACTGAATCTGCAATAGGTAAGCAGCTTGGTGTGAAGAAATCAACTGTGGGAGCAATTATTAGAAAATGGAAGACATACAAGACCACTGATAATCTCCCTCGATCTGGGGCTCCACGCAAGATCTCACCCCGTGGGGTCAAAATGATCACAAGAACGGTGAGCAAAAATCCCAGAACCACACGGAGGGACCTAGTGAATGACCTGCAGAGAGCTGGGACCAAAGTAACAAAGGCTACCATCAGTAACACACTACGCCGCCAGGGACTCAAATCCTGCAGTGCCAGACGTGTCCCCCTGCTGAAGCCAGGACACGTCCAGGCCCGTCTGCGGTTTGCTAGAGAGCATTTGGATGATCCAGAAGAGGATTGGGAGAACATCATATGGTCAGATGAAACCAAAATAGAACTTTTTGGTAGAAACTCAACTTGTCGTGTTTGGAGGGGAAAGAATGCTGAGTTGGATCCAAAGAACACCATACCTACTGTAAAGCATGGGGGTGGAAAAATCATGCTTTGGGGCTGTTTTTCTGCAAGGGGACCAGGACGACTGATCCGTGTAAAGGAAAGAATGAATGGGGCCATGTATCGTAAGATTTTGGGTGAAAACCTCCCTCCATCAGCAAGGGCATTGAAAATGAGACGTGGCTGGGTCTTTCAGCATGACAATGATCCCAAACACACCGCCCGGGCAACGAAGGAGTGGCTTCGTAAGAAGCATTTCAAGGTCCTGGAGTGGCCTAGCCAGTCTCCAGATCTCAACCCCATAGAAAATCTCTGGAGGGAGTTGAAAGTCCGTGTTGCCCAGCGTCAGCCCCAAAACATCACTGCTCTAGAGGAGATCTGCATGGAGGAATGGGCCAAAATACCAGCAACAGTGTGTGAAAACCTTGTGAAGACTTACAGAAAACGTTTGACCTCTGTCATTGCCAACAAAGGCTATATAACAAAGTATTGAGATTAACTTTTGTTATTGACCAAATACTTATTTTCCACCATAATTTGCAAATAAATTCTTTAAAAATCAGACAATGTGATTTTCTGGATTTTTTTTCCTCATTTTGTCTCTCATAGTTGAGGTATACCTATGATGAAAATTACAGGCCTCTCTGATCTTTTTAAGTGGGAGAACTTACACAATTGGTGGCTGACTAAATACTTTTTTGCCCCACTGTAAATGTCTGTGATACCAGCTGTCTTCCCTCATGCAGAGGATGAACAATAATAATTACTAGGTGCCAAAAAAAAATCATCTAATATTAGGCACACAAGGCTGAGTTACAGTTTTCTTTGTCTGTTCTTATGAATGTAAAACATATTTATGACAAACATAAATCCAGTTTATGTATACTTGACTAATTGTCACAACTCGCAGCATTTGAGGCAATTAGTGACGAGCGAGCGCAGTGAAAATGTATTTCTTATTTTATTTTAATGTCAAACAAAATTAACTCTTAACAAAATCTGTATAAAATCTGTTCAGCTAGTAAACAAGAAATAAATCCTGAGATGCGAAATAAGTTTGTAGGAATGACAAAAACAATCATTTGTGCTTTCTCAAGAGGAGAATTAAAATATGGAGAAGAAGAATCTGTTTCCTCCAGAGGTTTTATAGTTGAGAATAATTAGTTTTATAATTTATACATTCTGAGACTAAACAAAAGTACTTAAGACATTTGAGGCAATTACCAACATCAAAGTAAACAGTATTTTACAAAAATGAACAAAACAGCAGTTTTCCTCATTTAATTTAAATAAATCTCTTTTTGATTTGAGGTAAAAAAAAACAGCTTAAATAGAAAGTCACACTCAAATAAAACACTGTAACACATTTCACCTGGAGTGTTGAGGAGGCGGGACTTCCTGCAGTGGTAGGACAGTTCTTGTTCACAGTGTTCTGATTGGCTAATAGCGCCCGAAATTTGTTCTTCTTCAGCTGAGTAGCCGAAATGGACTGAGTGTTGATCTACACCAGAAGATGGTCGGAGTCTCGTCAGCTCTGTGTTGTTGTGCTGGATTATCATCCATGTGTTGCGCTCTGGCAGACCAATGGAAAATATACAACAGGTGCTTTTTATGTTGTTCATCTCATTTCACTGTTTAACTTAAAAAAGTTGACTTGAGAAACTTTTGGAAATTATGTGAATCAGGCTATGTTTCGATAAAATGTATCAAAAACTATCTAGAAATACATTTTACAAAGTCTAATATGCTTCCAGTAAACCTTCACCTGCAGAATGCACCTCTTTAATAACAGGTCGTACATTTCCAAATTCTCTGAATTAACTGAAATGCACACAGCGACCCAGATATTCATGTATGAAATGTCCCATGATATAATCTGTTCCTATATCCTCTTATGATCATAGACTGCACTATAAAAATGAAGTAAAAAAAGAACCTGACCTGAAGTCTAATAAAAGTCCCCAACTTGAGGTTGACTTTAAAAGATTTTGGATTTTTTTTCCCATATTTGTGCACAAAACCACAATGTTCCTGAATTGTAGTTTCTTGGTTAAAGCTCTAATCTGGAGTTTCTTCTCAGAGGGCGCCACTGAAGTGAAAAAAATGTATTGCACCTTTAAGTCCCGCCCCTCTGTCTCCGTGATATGATAGCCAGTGTCTGCTCTCATCTGTGCACATGCGCCACCTTTGTTACAATGGACACTTCATGGGTAAGTTACATTTATACAATTTACATGTTTATTTAAGGCGGTTGCTGCTCCATGATTCACGTGTCTTTGCAGCGTTGTAAACAACTCGTATAAAGCCGGCAAGCCGGCCGTAGTTCTTCAGGATATGTGCGTGCACACGCTAGGTTGATATGTTTTTCCTACATTTCATTACAAAACCGGGTCAGACTATTACTTTTATGGAATTTCAAAAAAATGATACATAACTCCTGATAAGGACCTAAATAATCTTAATAATCATGACAGTGTAATATTAACTTTTTTGTTGTTTGATATTATATTTTGCTATTTTTAGGACTTGCTAAAGATGGAAGAACTTTCATGAATGTTCACGCTTTCTGACTGACCTCAAACTCTCAGGTGCATGGAGCCAATCAAACCCTTCCACTCAACATTTTGCAGGTTAGAGTAAATTTGGATTTGAAGGTGAATGTTCATACTTTTGCAATGTTAGACATCTTGTTATATTCACTCAGTTACTGAGTGTTACTGCAAGAATAAAAAGAGGGAATGTGCTAAGCACAAATAAGCTGTGCTGTTAAACTTGTAGCAAAATGAATGATGTGTATTGTAGCAGAGAGAAAATAACAGATTGCAACAGTTTCTTAATAAAGCAGTAGTAAAGAGTTTTTTCCTCTAACTGGCAGCTTTAAAACAGAGTAGATCTGAAGGTGATGAGTGAAGCATCATCATTCGCTGTTAGGTAAATTCAAACCAGGCAAAACGATGAGTAATGATGGGTGAAAGAGGGTGGTAAACGTGTGTGTGTGTGTGTGTGTGTGTTACCTGTCATGTTGCAGTAGACCAGCTGTGGTTTGATCGGTCCGCTACCATCCACATCGATATAAAAATATCCTGACGTGTTGCCGTTATGTTTGTATGCTTCACAGGACTGCTCATACACAGCTGGAGGGAAAATAATGAGAACATCATCAGCTGACTGCTGCTGCACAGGAGGTGTGACGAGGATGAAGATAACGCATCATGGAGGATTATGGTTTGTGCTTTATTCACACATCATTAATAAATTAGTGTCTTATAAAACAATACGGAAAATAATCTTTGCATTTATTATGAAGTAGCCTAAACAAACAAAATCTTAATCCGATTGAAAACAAAGTAAATAAACTTTATCAACCTTTCATCAACCCCACATCTCCCTCTTGGTCTGCAACAGTCTTTCCTCCTTCCGCTCATGAGCCCATCAAATCTATATCTTCAAACTGCCACACCTTGTTAATCTTTTATCTCTTTTCTTCGAGGCGAAAAGCCCCAACATTTATCACATCCTTTCATAGTAAGATATAACTCTCCCACATCCCACACACGCTTTTCACTCTTGGGGATTAAATGTAAGCGTATCTGAACAGAAGGAGAAGCTCTTATATTTAAAACAAACTTGTCTTAAACATCATGTAAAGCTCTTAAAATAACACATTTATTATTAAAAAGTCTGCGTTACCAAAAGACAAATTGTTCCATCAACCTGTTTTCAAATGAGAAATGCATGTTACTGAACATTACTAATTAATGCCTGTAAATGGAGCTTTGATCTACATCAGGAGAATTCTGGATACTAAAGTTTGAGCTGACAAGTTTAGATGGTGGTGACATGAATCTGAATACAAAGAAACACAAAATGCACCATGTCTGTTATTTCTGAATTGTGTCAGAAATTGTTCATCTCCTGCTTTTAGATATTCTGCACACTTTTGACCTGGTAACTCACCAGGTTGTGGTGACCTGTAGTCATGAGATCTGAATCATGACATTAAAGGGTCTTTTATTTTACTTAATACTTTCTGTAAATCTGGAGACATTTGGCTTCCTCTTGCCAAAGTTAAAGGGGGCGACCAGAGTATGGCACATAGCTGCAATATTCTGTTCCCTCTGAATAAAATGAGAATAAATGTTTTGATCTGGAAACTTCTAAGTAAACTAAATTCAGTCGGGAAGTCAAACTCAGATTTTGAAAACTCAGATTAGTGCAGCTTCTAATAACTATATATTATAACCTTAAATGTTTTTTTATTTTTATTTTAACAGCAACTTCCAAAAATATGGTCGTTTTTACAGATTTCAAAATTAATCATTGTGGTTGGATTTATCGAGGTTGGGGTCGGTCAGACTTTATAGTTTTGTGTCCAATAGCTTTGACTTTGCTTTGGGCAGACTCTAAAACATTTGCTACAACAAAAAGCTTTTTTGTAACATTTAGCTCTTTTGTTTAGTTTGAAGGTTTTTGTGCTTTTTTCTACTTGATGATGAAATCAGCTACTTGTCTGACTCACTCAGCTTGTGCTAACTTTTTTGCTAATATATATCAGCCTGTGATTAATGTTTTGGATCAGAAGTAGCATGTCTGCACAGATCTGAACTCATTCTGTCGCTGTATGTAACCATGTTGTACAGAGATGTGCCTTTGTTTGATGTGGGACTCACAGCTGTGACACGTTGCGCCGCTGTAGCCACTGTCAGAGCAGTTACAGTGAAAGTTTGTCCAGGACTGACTGCAGATGCCGCCATGTTCACAGCGACTGGGAGAACACCTAAAAACAGACACGAAAAAAAGCACCAGTTTGATGCGATAAGATAAGATAAAAGTAAAACAATATTTTCTTTATGTAGTCAAACAAATAACTGAATCCATCTGTTGTTTCAACATATCAGACACTCGCTTGCTGCCAAACAGCTCTCAGAAAAGACAAAAGCAGTTAGAGCCAAAAACCACATTTCATATGTTTACTGTCAAAACTTTGTTTGGTTTGTTTAAAAATGCAACTGAAGCATCATTTATCTCTGAGCTGAGCACTTATCTCACTGCAGGTGAGCACAATGAGAGTTTTTACAACCAGAAATGGCCTGAAAGGATTAAACAGTTGAACTTTTTGAAGTTTTATTACCACAGAAAACATTCCTACTCTCAAAAACTAAGTGTACTTAAAGTTTTTAATGTGAGTTTTATTTTTTTTTTACATCAATTTCATTCAGTTTCCAGTTCCAGCTTGTGTTTTCTCCAGTCTATTCATGGTCAGATGTGTGTAGGATGGTCAGAAGCGATGCAGCAAAAAGTCAATTGTTGGAATCTGGAAAAGGTCATTTGTTCTCTTAGTGGGAGGAAGAAATCTCTAAAAAATGAAATGTCCAGGATGTATGTGTTTTTTGTTGTTGAGTAGCTTAAAAGTAAAGATTTAAAATAACTTGGCATGTTTTAAAAATATGTCCAAATTCTAAATCATCTTGCATAAAATTACTTAAAAGTTCCCAGATAAAAATAAAACAAATCTTAATCCCACAGAGCAAAAACTAAAGTCTGGTTAAATCAAAAGTGTTAATGTGGTTGTGATTTTTGTGAGATTGTGTGTTTACAGGCAGGAAATCTACCTGTTTCAGTTTGTATAACAAATAACACCTGATTTTTGGATTAAAACAGCTAGAACACAAAAAGGCATATAAATCCCATGCCTATTTTGAAGAAAAAAAAAACATGCACACAAAAATTAATTGATACAACTTTCCAATTTGTCATATTTATGGTTCTTATGACCTGCAGTATTTTCTTGACTAGGCTGTGAGATAATTTTTCTCTTTTGTATCTCTTTGAAACTGAATTTTGTAATTCCGATATTTATCATTTGTCTCAATAGGAAGACTTATAAACTTCATTAAGTAAGAAAAAGAGACAATGAACAAGACATTTTTATAATTCTAGAAAACTAAAACAAAAATCTGCATTTTGTAATAAAAATCCATTTGTAATGTTACAAACTGTACAATCCAAAAGAACATCATGTAAACCTGAAGGCTTTCTTTCAGTTGAAAAAATACACCTGACTCAGGGAAAAAGCAACAAAAACAAAGACTGGAAACTCAGATTTCCCAGTTGCCACAAAATTCAGCATAATAACATGTTTTCACAAAATTTTCATGGAAATTAAATTCTAAAGCAGAAGTCTAAGCTCCAGCAGCTCCATCAGGTTCATCAGATTATCAGTGAAAGTCCAGGTTTCATCTAGAAGGTGTTTCTGTCTGCAAAACAACTGTTTGCTATGTTTGCAATCATCATGCTACTGTTGGTTGGTACATAAACTTACCAAAATATAAACTGCTTTATACAGTAAGTTTATAGAAACTGTAGATGAGACAAAAGAAATACATATAACATATCTTTTTCGACAGAAAGGCCAGACACTTCTAGTCATAAACCATAATAGAAAGGGATGTTTGGCATGAGAGTACATTTTCAAAAGAAAATACTTCGTTTTACACAAAATAGGAAACAAAGAACATTTTTTATCCAAAGGTCAGATCCTTACCCATCCATTTTTCCTTCCAATCCATTCATCTTCGCTATATACACAAACACTCGCACATACAGTATATCATAAAAATTCTCTGATAGATTCTTGCAGATTCAAGGGAAAAACTGCAGCACTAAAGTCAGATAACCACAGATGGATGTCCTGTCTGACTCCAAAGAGCCTCATCTGAAATAACACAACAATCTATAATATTCACTGTTTTCCTCGGGCTCTGAGGAAGCAGCCTTTTACACACTGAATCAGCCTCTATCAGCACATGTGAGCTGAATTACCAATTTAACAACATCCTGTTCACTACGTTTCTATACACTATACATCCAGATATTAAACACATAAATAAACTCAGATATGATTTATATGACTGAATCTGAGCTGATGGAAAGTGTTAAATTGTCTTTGTCTAGAAAAAAAACTGTAATTAACATCATGTCTTCGTTACACTGATATACACTGAAATATTTTAATTACACATATACATGATTACTGACTTAATTACACACTGTGATTGCAACTGTTTCCAGTTCCAGCCTGAGTTTTATCAGTTTTAAAATGCAGTTTCCTTTTTTTAATGTTGTGATTAGTGTTGCATATCTTAATAACAATTTTAATGTGACTTAATGATAATTTAAAATGTAGTTTCACATTTCAGTGGGCGAGATGAGCTTCTTTACCTTAGAGATGTCTATAACATTACAGGGTGTCTAAAATAAATGCATAATGGGAGAAAGGGTGGAGTGAAATTCAGAGAAAAATAATCTAATCCAAGAATAATGTCACACAATTTGTTATGTAAAAAATTATTCTGTTAGAAAGTTGTAAAAGTTTAATGTTTGTGATCAAAGACATCCAAGATTAAAGACTTCTTGCAGATTCAATCAGAATCAATCCATTAAAAAAAATAAAAAAGAGAATATCTGATTGAAAGCTGTGTGTTGAACTGGAATAAGTAGGAGATCTAAGATTATATGACACAGAGCTGATGTAGAGCTCCCTGTGGAGCGCACTCAATTTGTGCTGTTAATGGACTGTTTGCTTTGGCTAATAATACACTTTGGTGTTTGCGACAACACAAGAATGCACACAACTGCACACATATAGTAATAACCTGCTTTGAAATATGAGCAGTGTCTGTGAGTCCATTTTCCACCTGATTTTACTGCACAAAATATCCCACAAGGCCAATATTCAATCAGCAGGATTACAGTGAGGGAGCGTATGGTTCACTTTTTTTTTGTCTGTACTGGAAGAAATTTTTTTTTTTTTTAAACCTTGTTCGTTCCGAGTGAGAAGTCAGATCTTTGGAGGAACTGTAGTCTGCTGAATAGTGATGCAGTAGCAGAGCGACATTTAATTAAAATCATTCAAGCAGTTTCTCCTTATCTGGCAAGGATTTGTGGTTTGTTCAATATTGTGTCTGTGTTCATGTTTACGTTTGCTTGTTGTTTATGTGGTGTGTGAGTGTGTGTTTCCGTATTTTGCGTGACTGTCTTTTTTTTCCTCTTGGGCTCTGGAGGCGGGTTTATAATTGCTGTAATTGTCTCATTAATCGTGCTGCTATTTGGTGTGACGCCAAAACAGAAAAACGATTAGTTATGCTCCCCCTCCTTTACTCTGATGTCTGTGTCTCTTTTCTCTTGAGATTCAAGCTGAGTCAGAACTGTCACATATCATATAAAGTATTATTCTTTATTGTGCCACACATGAATTATTGAGAGTGGAAAATATTCGTCCCGCGATACAAATTTTAAAGTTGCACAGCCTAATTACCAAGTGACAGCTGTAAAAAAGAATAATACTGTAGCATTTTGGATCCCACGACCACTTGCATGTGACTATGATTGGAAGCTGCTGAGGTTTAAAGTATCTGGATTTATTCATCTTATTTTCCAGTTGTTTTTATTATCCTATTTTTTATTATTCCTATATTTGATCAATATCTTCTTTTTGATTGTCTCAATCTTAATGTCTGGTCATGTTTGTCTGTCTATGTCAGTTTGGATGTTTCCTTGATGTATGAACACCTTTGTCCACATTTCTGTTTAATATGAGAATTATTGCTTGATAGAGTGGATCTTACAGTAAAATTATCAGGGTAAATCGGTGGTTAAAGCATCAGGCCTGAGACATAAAGGGGAAAAAAAGCTTGCGTGAATTCAATCCCTGTCCTTTTCCTGCAAGTTTAATATATGGCCAATGTCAAACTCATAAATTGCTTGATGACTATCTAATTCTTAGACATCTAAGATCTCATCTATTTCTTTCTGGATTTAGTCATGGTATGACAGCTCACCAGGATGGCCGAGTGGTTAAGGCGTTGGACTTAAGATCCAATGGGTACATTCCCTCGTGGGTTCGAACCCCACTCCTGGTAAAGTGTCTAACTGAAACATCAGTGTGAAACCTAAAGTCTCTATAAAGATTACATCAGAGCACAGCTGCTACTGATTGAAAAACACTGGACTCTTGTGTGGAGGGCAATAAGGATCTGTGACGTTTTATTGTTACAGACCTGTCTATGATTCCACACATGTCGATCTGCAAGTTGCTGTAGTTTCCGAGCTGCTTTTCTTGCACCATGATCATGTCTGTGATCTTGTTGTTCAGGTTGAATAAACGCATGCATCCCTGGAAGGTGTTCGAATGGTTTCTACAGTCCTGACTGTCTTCAGCAGGACAACCTGAGAAGCAAACACTCAGTGTAAATTCAATGCACATGGTACTTGTTATTTTGGGTAATTTAAATGATAAATACTACATCAATTCAATAAGATAAGCAGATATATTTATATGGCACTGATCTATACTTTAAATGTACAGGAATAATCTAAATAGTGACAGAGAAAATATATAATTCTTATCATAATACAGACTCTTATAGAGCACTTTATACTCAACTTTTGAGATTCTATACAAAGTTTAATATTAAGCAATTTTAACTTACTTGATGTTTAACTTTAAATTGGGATGCAGGTTTTTGCTCTTACCGCCAAATGAGATTTGACCCTCGACATTTACAGGAAATGACGGGCTGGCCTGAGCGCTGCCTCCTTCCTCTTTATCTACAAGGATGATTAGACGACCTCGTCTGGAGTTCAATTCCACTGAGTGCCACTGACCGTCACCGAGAGAAGAACCTGGCAACCAATACTCATTAATAAAAATTAACTTTACTCAGATCAAATTAAATGATCTGTTTGAAATAAACCGTTAAATGTACAAAATGTATTTTATCTTGTTTTCTGGTGAGAATTGGCTGCAGTGCAAAATTAAACAGTTTGTGGATTTGAAAAATCTTTGAAAAGTTTACACTGACCTGCACTGAGCTCCAGCAGCACACGGCCTGATTTACGGATCTGTAGGCGGAGCCTGGCCTCACTCAGGTGCAACCAGGCCACACCCCCTTGCAGAGGAAGATCAAAGGTGAGTAGAAGCCCTGCCTCGTTCCACGTCCTAAATTGGAACTCGATGGAAAATCCTCCTGACGAGAATGATGTTGTCCACGGCAACTGCAGAAAGCTCAAAGGGCCAAGGAACGTCACGGCAACAGAAAGGGGCGCGGCACAAGACAAGGTCACATTGCCCTGAGAGAGAAATGTGAAGGAAGATGTGGGACAGAAAAATGATTACTAGAGAGATAAACTAACAGAAAACATGAATATTAATCAGCTACAGAGGGCGTGTCGATGTGACCTTATGTCAGGTTGATCTCATCAGCAAGTCTCCTTAAGGAGGACATTGGTATTACCATAATGATACAAGCAAAGGTCAGAATAAGATTAGAAAAGCACGTGGAAAATACCAAAGTCACCTCACCTGAAGGTAAACAAGATAAAGAATAAAAAGGAAATAAAGAGAGTACCTTGTCTGAAATCTGTTACAGTCCATTGTTTTAGGTCGTAATGATAAGACCATTGCTGCAGCAGTTATATATTGCAGTGCCAACTCTAAAAGTTTCAGCTTACAATGCTTTACAATTCTCCAAAACACAGAGGACATCAAAAAGCCCTTTGTGGTGTACTTAAAATGCTGAGCAATGATTCTTGCTGGATTGGGCTGAGCTGCTCCACGATAAAGTCAAACGTTCTATTTAAAACTCTAAGCAGTGACAGAGAAATCATCCTCCATCAGCACCCTCATTTTTTTTATTAACTACACCTCAATAAGGAGCACTATGCAGTAAATGTGACAATAACTGTGAAGTAGTCTTCCAAATGATGGCCCCACTCTGACACCTGCCTTTAAATTTATAAATATCTTCATCTAAAGTTTTAATATGCGTCATACCTTCTCCTGTAATAATCACCCCCCCCCCCCCCCCCCCCCCCCGTCTATGGAAACATCTAAAGGTCTAAAAGCCAAGATAAAGAGCCATTATTGCACTCAATTTAGTTTTTAAATTAACTTTACTCACTAAATCAATTCTGACAAAATATTCCAGACACAAAGAACAAGTAGTTGTTGTTGTTGTTGTTGTTGTTGTATTGAGTTAAAAAAACTTACCACAGCAGTAACTTTGTGGTCATTGAGTTTAGCGAGTTCTATCAGATTAAGACCGTTGAACAGCAAGTTTTCTAAGCAGCCATGGAAGTTCCTTTTGTAGCTATGTGATTTCTGAGCAGCAAGACCTTGAATTGCTCCCACACTAAGCTGCACGGGAAAAACAATGTACAAACACAGAGTTAAAAAAAAATAATAATAACCAAGCACTTGTGGACATTTGCAGCTTTTTAATACCACAAAAGATGTAATTTCAACAAAAATGTAAAATGTATTAATATATTTTAAATACACATTTCATCAAACCTGTTCTATGTCCAGGTGAAGAGGCTTGGTCGGGATTTGCACCCTCTCTGTGTGTTTGTCCACAGTAAGGTTGATGTGAGGGCTGTGCAGCGCCACTGCTACGTTGTGCCAGTGCTGATCATCTAACAGGCTTCCAAGTGATGCAAGATATCTGGGTTCAGCAGATAAAGCCCTGCCTAAAGTAAAGCAGGAAATGCATAATACAAAAGTTTTTCGGTTGCAAGTTTTGCAAAAATTTCTCTTCTGCTTTGAATATTTTCTCTCTTTTTAGTTCATCCTACAGGATCATCGAGAGGTCACCATCACCCATCTGACTAGGGTATACAGAATAAATACATCTATAGAGAAAAACTGAAGCCAAATATATTATCTGCAAAACTACAGAGAGAACACAGAGATGCTTCATTAATGATAGATGAGCACCAGTAGACCCAAATTACTGGATACATTTCTGCTTCCCCCAAAGAACTGAGAGACGGAAGAGTAGAAAGGACTGCGTACAATAAACCATTAAAAATGTATAAGATATTTGTTTGGGGAAAACAATTTTAACTTGCAGAAAGAAAACAAAGTTTTGATAAAGAGGCATATTTTTATATTTTGTGAGTGGATACAAAGATTCACTGAAAGTTCAATGAGGATAAAAAGCTTCACAAAAGTAAAATTATATTCTTAGAAATTAAAACAAAAGTGAAGTTAATATAAGAAAATATAAGAACATTAAAACAGATTGGGTTTCCTTATTCACATTGGTTATTAGACTAAGTATTTAAGGTTTAGGAAGCAGTGATAATAATATGACTGTGTGGTGAAGTGTTTCCCTCGAGAGATGATTTCATTTCAGCTTGAATATCCGAAAAGAAAAAGAAATAAAAATCAATAAAAAGTGCAAATAAAGAAAATTATTTGATATTAATATATGAAGTGGTTCTCATCTTTGCTCTTCACCACTCTGTCTGCAGCTGTTTGATAGAAAGAAATCATTCCTTTACTGTGTATTAGGTCTTAAGAAATTTACATGTGAATTTCTGACAGAAATAATAAAATTTTAATCAAAAATTAAATGAACAAGAAAACAAATATATTTCCCAAATAAATGATCCCTTCAAAATGCTTGTTCCTTGGATTTGGATGGTTTGTCAAGTTATATAAATTACTTTCTTGGATAATAAATGTGCTGAAAAAATAATGATCAGAATCCTGTGAGTAGATATAAAAAGAACAAATATTAGTATTATGGTACCCTCGTGTCTAAAATAATGATAACGCTTTCCTTTTTGAATAACATTTCTATGGGACACAGTATTTGCAGCAACTCATAAGCACCAACCATCATATGATGGTGGTGAATTTGTGAACAAGTATGAGCAGAATTCAGCAAAATGTTCTAGTAAATAAGTTTAATGACTTCAGCACGTGTGTTTGTAGACGTATCTATGTGTGTCGGGGGATTTCATATCAAATCCAGGCTTAAATTTCATTGAGCTGAGCATTAAGTCTGATTCTACCGCAGCTCAATTCTTTATCAGCAGCTGCTAGTCATTAGACTGATAAACATCAGGATTTAATGAGTTGTTTTTATTGATAAATATTGTCTCCACATGTTCTTGTGTCTAGCTGACAGTAATAAGGGGTTTCTGGATGTTTTTAACTCTAGCTTTAAAGGAACAGACAGTTAATTGGTAAAAATTTGCATGACTATATTTTAGATGTTTGAATACAACATACTGAACTATTATTCTGTATAAAAAAAAATATTCTGAGAGATATAAAAATCTTCAATGACATCATGACCTCTGACATGTAACGTGAGCTGCACAGCTTGATGCGCTGAGAACCCCCTCCTCACTTCTGTGTTTGTATCTCATCTTCTCAGATCCAAGCAGGTCCAATCTTAGTCTAGTTTTTCTGGAAATTTCTCCCTGTCAAAAGGAAGTCATTCCTTTCCACTGGAAGAAGAACTAACCCAAAACTCCTGGGTGCTAAGCTGTCCTTGGGGCTCTGTTTATAGGTCATTTGCAGCTGTAACATCATGTATCTTCAAGAGGTTGTGAGATTTTACGTCATTTTTATTTTGTATAACTCTAAGATTCTTTTAAGTTAAATTTTAACATCATTCTGTACAAAAGCCGTATGAACATTTTTTGTAAAAGTAATGAAAAATATACAAAATAGAATACAAACTGTAATGAATAATCTATTTATTTTTTCAAACTGAATTGTGCAGTTGAATGCACTTTGCACCAATAACAAACTGTTTTGAAGAGCTTTCTGTAACAGCAGCTGCTCTGAAAAAGTCAGACCTGGATGTGTTAGTGTTAGCAGAGCAGACCATTACTGAGCTCAGAGGTGATGCACACATGGGCCAAAAAAATGCACAATTTGTTACTAAAATAACTGATGCTGACTGAAAAGACATCAGAGGAGAAAAAGAAAATGAAAGACAGAAATAGAAATAATGAGGAACAGAAATATGAAAGTTATCCAACCGAGAGACCAGAATACTTAGGAATGTAAGGAAGTTCATAAAATATGAGAAGGAACGATGACACACATGGAGATGAAGAAGTCAAATAGCCTCTTGTCATATCAGAACTCTGGGGAGATGTTAGACAAACAATAATCACAGCAAAAAATAAATAAATAAAGAGAAGCTTAAAAATACAGAAAGAAGCAAGAAAAAATACTGTTAGATGTTTTTGGTAAATTCCAGAACTCTTTCCTTTGATTTTAATGGATGACTTTAATTTCCTCTCACTGAACCCCAATGTCTCTTTTTAATGACATGAGTTTTTTATAAGGCTCTATTTATAAATGTTTTTTTCACTGTTAGAACATTAAAGGCTTACTAAGCAGAATATTCTCAAAAAGTACAGCTATTTTCCAAAGTAGAACCTCATATCAAATAATATCTTAAAGTGTTTAGTGGCATATTTTTCTCCAGAGAAAACTCCCACTGCTTTTATTTCCCTTGTTCATTCTTATTTTGATGTGTTCAGGGTTTTTTGGGCGATTAGGGAACAGAGCATTTAGGTCCCAACAAATAACAACTTGCAGGTCTGAGGACTAACAGTGATTTGTTCAAACGGCTGCACATGTGTGCAAATGCTCTGTTGGCAGATTGGGTAGTTTCACATGCACTCTGCCAACACAGCATCTTCACATTCTCTTAATAATTTGTGTTCTCTGATTTATGGCTTTTTTCTGTCACTAACCAAAGTTCTGCCTTTTAGTTTTTTTTTTGAAAAGCTGCGATTTTTATGCTGCATTTACTGTCAGCTGAGTGTGCTGCGTTTCAGCTATCTCAAAGTCTAAGAAATGATTTCCATCTTGAAATCCCTCTTTGAGCGTGTTTGACTCTGTTCTGTTTCAGCTGTTACAGTGAAACTTTACATTGCAGCTTAGAGCCTTTAGATGATACAAACATCTCTATCATCTTGCAAAAGTTGCTTCAATACTGGTTTTAAATTGGTTCAGTTATTTTCTCAGAAAAGCTTTAATCTTGTTGAACCTTGTTTAAATGGATATAAATGTTATATTTGAAGTTAAATGTAAACTTTAAGACTCACAGTCTGTAATGTGTTTCAGAATAAACTGGATCCATTCCGACTGAGTTGAGAAATTAACATGTGCAGCTTCATTCACTGATTTTGGTCCATTTGAAGTTTGTTATTTAATTGCATCCATCTTCGCAAGTTGTGTTTATTCTGAAGTTGAATAAGATCAAAGAGGAGAAACATAAAGAGGATGAGAAGAAAGAGGAAGTAAAGGAATAAAAAAAAGGGAAAGTTGGATGAAATATTTTTGAGGGCAGGTGAATTTCCTGGTGAGAGGTGTGTGCCAGATGGTGATGATTCAGCATGGCATCCTGACAAGCTCTGGTATAACCCCATTTAAACCCACACACACACCCATATAAACATACACACACCTGGCATCTCTGAAGTTCTGAGTAGTCCAGCCCTAACACATGCTACAGCAAATCGGTGCCATCCATCATGGCTGTAACAAGTCTGGGATGTAGCTGCAAAGCCAAAACCTAATCAGGAAGTGGGTGTGTTTGCCATCTCATCTATTAAAAAACTCATTCAAAGTTTTGATGAGGTGATGAGCGACTCACACAGTAATATCATCATCCTTGTCAGTGGAAATGTGTTTATTTTTACATGATGCTCAGCAATGCATTATGAAACCGGTAAGCCTTTAAGCACTCTTAGATCCCACTAACTCTCTGTAGATTAAATGCTCCTCTAAAGTACATATTACAATCAATAAAAATATGTCAGCATTCGGTATCTGTCAATAGATATTAGTACCTTGTCTGAGCAGCAGCTGTAACTTTCCTTTCTCTAACACCAGACTGAGGCTGAGTCCGTCCCGTCCTTCTGCCTGCAGGAGTGTCCCAGAATTCATCAGGGTTTTGAACTTAAATGTTATGACATCTCCAGACATTCGCCTCGACCCAGGACTGAATCTGTACACCAGAGTGCCGCTGCCATCAGAGCTCACCACATCAGAGGCTAAAAAACAAAACAGAGAGGGAGCCCTGAGGACTTTATGGACCTAAATTAGAATGTTAACACTGAAATGAAAAGATGTATTCAAGTAATATAAAAGCAAATCCATAAACATCATATTTTATCTTAACAGATTCAAACTGATAGGAAAAATGCATTTTTCTCTTCTGATTGCATCACAACAGAAACTGAAGTAACAAAATCTCAAAACACAGACAGAAACTTAATATCTTAACATATACACTATTTGATATGTTAATAATAGGGATGCAATGCCCTTTTTTATCACCTCATTGTTTGTATTTATAACCTGCAGTATTGGTCAGAACAATAAAGAAAACACATGCACTGATCATCGAGTACAGAATGAGAAATGTCTGACAAATGAATTTGAGATGTCATGAAGACGCTGTTTCACAAAAACCCCAGAGACCCACCACTCACAGTAAGGACACCCGTAAGCCTCGAGTCGGAGTCCGATCCGCCCATTGGGATTCCAGTCCAGAGGAATGAGTCGAAGGAACCGAGCAACTGCAGGCTGCTGCAGTTTGTACTGAATCACAGTGTCTGCGTTAGTGTTGCCTGGAAAAGACTGAACACACACAATAAGGACATGAGAATAGATGAGCAATTATACTGTATGCTATTTTCAAACAAACCTTATTTATTTATTTAGTTTAGTTTTAGGTTTATTGCTAAAGGTTTTGCAAAAATCTTCACTTTCTGTAGATTTTAACTGACATTTTTAAGACAAATTCAGTATTTTTATGTTTTATAGAACTGTATTTTTGTATTTTTATGATTTTCCAAATATAGAGTATGAACATAAATGTGTCTTTGTCTTTGAGCTGAATGCCTTGCTGCCTTCAAGCTCATCCATCAATCATAATTATAACCCTCCCTTGAAGATGACACATTGCTTTCCTTCAGCTGAAAAGGACAAATAATTAACTTATTCATTTTGATGGAACAATGAGAGCAGAGTTGGATTAACTTGCAGGGTGAATCAGGAGAATTTGCAGTCCTAGCTACTGTTGATGCTTTAGGCTGAAAGATTCAAGGTGCGCAGAACCATGGTACTCGGGGATGTATACTTAGAGTACTCTAAGTATACTCTAAGTACTGTGAAGATAGGAACAATCTTGGGCTCATGAATGAGGACTGTTGGCTGTGAGTAAACTATTGTTTGCAAATGCTGAAGTTTTCTTTAAAGTTGATAAACCAAAATCCTCCAAGCTCAAGCTGACTTGTTATTTACATCAAGAAGGTATTTCATGTATTTATTTATTTATAACTCAATTATCCTGGAAAGCCCAATTTAGATTAACAATCTCCTTTACAGGAGTATCCTGGTTAAGACAGCAGCAGACTGACTTACCATTCAATAAAACTGTAGGGAAAATTACAAACATACGTTAAAAATGTAAAAAAGAATTACATTAAAACATTTCAAGTAACAAAGTATCAACAGTCAAAACATTTACAACACAATGTGCTTGGATAGGGGGACCAGCTCCCTCAACAAATTCCTGATTTAAAATGCATTTTTCCTATTTCAAGACAGAGAGCAGCAATATATTCTGTGACAGGGTCACAAATATTATAGCAACAGTACAGAATAACAGTGTAGCGAATATGTTCAACTATAGGAATGTGGGAAAACAGTGCTGTGATTCATATTGATTCTGATGGACTGGATGAGATCTTTAAATAAGAGCACACACATGTTGCCAGAAGTCTGTGAGAACTTTTTAAAATCGTGTTACTAAAAGTCCATTTTTATCTTATTCTCAAAGTCAGTAGCAGCTCTGTTTCAGTATATTTTACTACTACTACTACTACTGTCATTTAGCAGACGCTTTTATCCAAAGCGACTTACATTGAGAGAACATACAAGCAAGAATTCAAAGAGAAGGAAAAAAATATAAGGAGGCGGACTGTTTGGAGTCCAGTTTAATTCCGACGCTGATACATCAAGTGTATCAATTTTTTTTTTTTTTTTTTTTTTTTTTTTTTTTTTTTTTTTTTTTG
>SSNP01000011.1:4388152-4574468 GCA_006937955.1 Pachypanchax playfairii | reverse complement strand
TTTTTTTTTTTTTTTTTTTTTTTTTTTGTGAGAGATAAATTCTCAAATCGATATCATAAATCATAAATTACTCCTACATTAAGACTGAAAGTGTTCTTTAAAGAGGTGAGTCTTAAGTCTGCTCTTAAAAGTAGCTGCAGACTCTGAGGATCGGACCGAGTTTGGTAGGTCATTCCACCATCGGGGGACATATTTTAATGTTTTTTTTTAATTCCAGTCCTCAGGACACAGCGTTCTCCATGTTTTCTATGTTTCCCTGTTTGAACACACCTGATTTAAATGATTAAAGTTCAACAGATATTAATCAGATATTAATAGAAATCAGGTGTGTTGAGGCAGTAAAACATTGAAAATGTGCAGTGTTATAACTTTATTCATTTAAACCTTTCAAATGTAATCTTCAGAGTGAACAATAGGAAGTGGCAGCAACACAGTTGTGCAATGTCTCATCTGTTATTTGAGGCTGAAAAGAAAGAAACAAAGAAGAGAAAAATAGGACAGAAACCCTAGAAAGCCTAAGCAGAAAACATGTTCTGGTTTGATCCAACAGAACTGCCATCTAGACTTTTTCTCTCTTGCACACTTGTTAAGCTTTTAGTTCACAGAAGTTCGAGAACACTCTGAAATGTCACTGGGATTGTGCAGAGTTTTATGCAGAGTGACAGGTCAAAATAATTTCAGTCTGTAAGAAGGCGTTTTCTGCTTTCTCGCTGAAGATCCTCCGGGCTCAGATTAGCTGGATTCTCTCCACAGGGGGAAATTGCTTCGGCTGAACACCTAATAAAAAGCTCCTCTCTGCAGCTCTGTAACAAATGTGGCTTCACTCTGGATAAATGCAAAAGTTCACACTCATGGATACATTCTGTTTGTTTGTCTACATGTTTGCTACAATTCATTAAAACAACTAGAATCATGTTTTGAACAGATTTACAGGATTTAATATTCTCTTTTTACGGCACTAAAAGTTTTAAAGCTGTTTAATGGTGCTGTGATACTGAAACAGGTATCACCACTATCTACAGAATGTCTGATAGGACATAATTCCATCATGGCCTATGGATTTATTTTGTTAGTGTGACCTTGTTCTACTTTCCTCTTCTTGCTTTTGTTGTGTTTTATTACTTTTTTATGCTCCATATTTCTGTTATTCTGTTTCCCACACTGGAAGATTACTTTTACATTGCACAGCTTTATGAATCTTATGAACACAAGTTCCTCTCTGTCAGGGGAATTTTTTATCATGTTGGCTATCGATCCCGTAAATGAAAGTGTGGCTCTGATCAATGCCAGTATCAAAAACGAACCAACTCTTTTAATTAATTATCTGCCCTACTGATTGTCAAAAGACACAAATCAGATTTTAAACATTCCACTGGGCTTTAACGTTATTTCACTTTTGAAGCAGAAGATTATTGGAATTGCTGAACTACATTTTTCACCTCCCTGCAGAAACTGGCAATGTTAATGTTAATATGGACCCAAAAATGGCAATTTAGTTTTATTTTTGTCTCCCTCTGTAAGAATGTTACTTCTAAACAACATTTTAGTTAGTAGGCAAAAAGTAATTATTTTTTTATTTCAGTAATTTGGTTGAGAGTAAGTTGCCATGGTATAGGGTGCAGTCCATGTAGAGTGTCAAACTCCAGGCCTTGAGGGCCACTATCCTGCATGTTTTAGATGTTTCCCTGCTTCAACACACCTGATTCAAATGAACAAGTTGTTAACAGGCTTCTGCAGGACTTGTTGAAATGCAGAGGATTTGAATCAGGTGTGTTGAGACAGGGAAACATCTAAAACATGCAGGATAGTGGCCCTCAAGGCCTGGAGTTTGACACTCCTGCCGTAGAGCATCTCCTGTCCTGCACTACAGAAAGTACATTCTTCAAAACAAATATAAATAAACCATTTAGACTTCTTTGATTTATGTTTCAGTATTTTGAATGTTTTATAACATCTAACAGAACTGAGTTTTCTGAGGTGTTCAGTCATACAGACACATGTAAAAACAAATCTGTTGCAAACTATGCTTCACTTCCTGTTTTACTACCCCACATGCACAATTACAAAAAAGAGAACTGAATGACCAGCCCTGAAAAGACCAGCAGGCACAAATTATCATAACATTTCTAACATTTCCCATTTTAGTAAAACACACTTTTTTTTTTAACAATTCATCCCGTTTGCAAAATTTTAGCGAAATGAAACTCATTGCAGGTTTTAACCAAACTAAAGACTGAATCTTATATGATCACTTTCTTCTTGCAGACGCTACCGACACTATCTATAACTTTTCTCTTAACTAAACCAGGAATCAGTGTGTCAGAAAACATTCACATCATATACATAATTTATTTTTTAGGTTTTGTGGGCAATAACAGAACAAGACCTCAAGTAAGAAAAGCATGTTCATTGCACGATGCAGGTGTGTTTTCCCAGCAAAATATTTTCATGTCACCTCATTTGAGCTTCTAACAGACTAAATGTGTATAAAGCACTCTGGTGTTGTTTCCAGCCAAATAACACGATACACAGTCACAATAAGGTAGCGCATTAGAGCAGCTTCATCCTCCTAGTTCCTCTCTGCACCCTTCTACAGCAGGTTCAAGTTTTTGGCAGCAGGTCAGTACAGTCAGCAGAGCTCTTTCGTTACTTCATCCATTTTTAATGGAGAGTCAAAGGCTGCTGATGACCGTGATAATTTCTGCAGGATGGGCTGATCCCTACAGACCTGCATAGTTAAACACCAAACCCACTATAAATATAACTGTAGCAGGAAAATTATTTGTGACTAACCTGAAACATTTTTGTTTTAGCTAATGTATTTTGGATCCTTATTTCCAATAAGACAATCAGATATTCTTAAAAAGTCTCCTTTTCCACCTTCCCTGTTTATTATTGGTTTCTGATACTGTTGACGTCAGTATGGACTCACCCCTATGCTGTCTTCCTGTCTGTACTGTTTCCAGTTGTGTCCCGTGTCGCTGAACATCAGCAGGTAAGACGTCAGCCAATCAGAGCTGCCGTAACGGCCCTGCGTGGCAATGACTGTGATTCTGGTCCGCTCACCCAAGTCGACCTCCAGCCACTGATACCTGTCTGAGGTAAGGGGAGACCAGCCTCCAGCTCCTGCAGGAAGAAAACAATGTTTTTTAAATTGTATGGTATAGAAGAAAAGCTTTAACGGGACGTGTCTAAGTTCCTGTGAGGAATAAATTCTCCTTTTTTCCTGATCCAGAGTTGAACAACTTTTTAGACTCTAGTTGTGTCAAATATTCAAACAGTATATTTACATCATATTTTGTTTGCTAGCTTGTTGCAAAAACTATTGCAAGATGTTGCATTTTATAAAAATAAACCAATGCTAAAAATTCTTGAAATCGTTTGTTATTAGAATTCTACCAAAAAACTTAGAACCAATATGGAGTTTCTGAGACTTGAATTGTTTTAAAAAACTCTGCTGTTCCAAACAGCCGTTAGCTCGTCTCCCCTGTGAGAACGTCTACTTGATATTCCAAACTGATAATGCTCAGAGCCTTGTGTTTCCAGGTAACATATTGATTACCAATATTAACTCCACAGAACCCCCTTTTAAATCTGAACGATCTCTTTGAGAAATAGAAGTAAATAAGTCACGTAAAGGACAAGGACATACTTCAAGGCTATTTTCTTTTGGCATTGGGGTTTAAATCAACACTGATCACGTAATCTGAGAGCTTAAAAAATACTTTTGACAAATGTTTTCGTTGTTTCATTTGTCCAGATTTTATTAGATTTCTATACTTTTGAATCCTGGTAGAAAATATAGCATCAGTTACTTTGAAGTTAAATCGACTTTGTTTGCTGAATGTTTTTAGAAGGATTTTTTGGCCCATTATAAATTGTCACATGAACGCCTCACTGAACATTTGGGCAAAAAGACAAACATTCTCAATGCAAAACGTTCCTGAACAACTAATTCAAGTTCTTCAAAGTCACTCAGTGCTACACAAAATAAAATAAAATACATGAATACATTTTCTTTTAGATGTCAGCAAAGTCGTTACAAGTTAAAGTTTATTTTAATGTAAATTGTGTTGCACAAGTGTTTTTTTTATTTATTTTCGCAGCTTTTCTTCCAAGTTTTGTCATTTTTTTCTGATGCTTCTGAGTCTCAGGAGACTTTCCCAAGTTATGCCAGAGGTTCAAACATATGTTTTTGGAAAGTCGCAGAGGAATGTCTAGATTTCTTAGATCTGTTATTTCTGAATAGTAAATTTGGATAAACGGTCTTATCTTATGCTGATCACATCACATCACTCTGCTGTCTTTACTCTCCATGTTTGTGTTTATTGTTGTTTATTAACTTTATCTCTGTTTATCTTTCCATAGACTGGTCCAACCCTTGTGTGTGTGTTTCTCCTTCCTGTCAGTTCAGACCCCAGTGGGTCGAGGCAGAAAGCCACCCATCCTGGTTCTGGACCTGCTGGAGGTTTCTTCCTGTTGAAAGGGAGTCGTTCCTTTCCACTGTGGCCAATCTGTGATGCTCAGGATGAGAGAATGTGTTGAATTGATGATGCAACCCAATTTGTTGTTACTTTAGATTTGATTTTTTTTTTTCTAACTGGAATTGTATATCTTACTAAATCTGATAACTTATTACAATTAAATTAAATGTTTTTATAACTAATTATCAATGTGGAGTGTTGATATGAAATGGACTTGTTTCTGTGTAGTACCATAAAATTATTTTTGTTATGAGCGGATGGATGGATGGATGATGGATGGATGGATGGATGGATGGATGATGGATGGATGGATGGATGGATGGATGGATGGATGGATGGATGGATGGATGGATGGATGGATGGATGGATGGATGGATGGATGGATGGATGATAATAATAAACAGTCTTTAAAGTCAGAAACATATTGTGTCAACAGGCTGAGCATAAAAACCCTGTAAAAATTAATCTGCTGGTCGAGGTTGATCTTTAGAGCTAAAGGCCAGAACTAATAAGCACTTGACTACTAGATGTGTCCAGTGACAGCAGAACAGAAAATCACAGACACTCTGACCTTTATTCACAACAATTAGACTGTGGAGAAAAGCAGAACAAGATCAGAAGCAAATGTCTCAGTGACTAACAGGCGTTATGAAGATTTACTATGTCCACTCTGTCACATGTAATTGAAACTGAGATGAAGTGATGGCCTTAACATGTTTCTGTCATGGCTGTCCCTTTAAATAAAATATGTCTCCACAGCTTCAGCAGCTCACTGAGAAACTGTTTTATTGAACAACAGTCAGTGAAGTAACGTCTCTGTCTGTCTAACACGGTTGTTTTGCTTCATCTTCAGTGTTCAATGTTTACTGCTTCTCTATGTTCAGTCATTTATCTGGTAGTTTGCTTGGATTCTTTTTAACTTTTATTTTGGTCTGTTTCTTTTATTCAACTTTCTCAGCCTTTAATCAAAATATAATTCAGCTGTTTATTAAAAACTTGTCCTCACTGAAGGATATAGTCTATTAAAAAATCCTATTTTAATGGTGCTAATTTTAAATAGTCTGAGGTCATCAATCAATCAGTCAAACTTTATTAGTGAGGAAACTATTTGTATGTAGGGAGTTCATCCACAACCAGGACCTGGTCCACCCAGGACCAGAAACCAGACCTAAAAAACCAAACACTGTACTGTAACACTGTATATCAATAGGTTTTTTTACATGTTACGTTGTTTAATGCAAAAGGAAATGAAAACGATGAAAATTATAATAATATTCAGAGGCTCCATGTTCAGAAGTTTTATACTCATGTGCAGGTTTTTATAGCAAATAATAGACATGGAAATTGTGGCACAAATACACTCATTTAGAAACAGTTGTGCAATCAAAGACAATTTAACACAACCAACAATTTTCTCTATTATACAAAAGTAATGTTTATCGAACAAAAGCCGCATGAGACCAAAATTGGTTTCCAGTAAACTTCTGTCTGGACTAATAAAATCAAGTTAATTTACCTTCTTTTATCATCACTGAATAATGATGTTTAGCTCGGTATGAGTCGTCGTGGCCTCATATCTCAAAATAAATTTAAAAACTCAAACTTAAAGTGATTTTAATCCCTCTGCCACCTGAAACCACTTCAAGCTGGCTTTTTTTTGTTACTTGAGCTCTGCAAGTTGTGAATTTAACATATAAAGAAGAAAGCCGGTCAAGTTGCACATGGTTTGAAACTTATTTTTCTCAGAGAGAGATCAAGCCTGATATGAAGTCATGTGGTTAGCATCACTATACGAAACTGTTGCATGGATAAGAAAACAAAAGGCAGCCAAGTCATTAATAATGTACCAATATTCCACCATACAAGAACAGAAAAGTACAAATAGACATGAGTGAAGTGAAAAGTCAAGCAGAGAGGAGAGGCCACATGGACAGAGGGAGCAGCGAGCTGTTACAGCGTGATGCAGGTAAAACTGGCAGCGCTACAGACAGAAGAGTAGCTGAAAAAGAAAAAAGCCCTGGAGTGAGAGCTCATCATTTGCATTAGAATAGAGGACTGGATGGTAATTTCAGCAGGCTGATAATGTGTCATCCAGGCTGAGAGACTAATGGGCTCAATGCTGCAGCAGGTTGGACAACATTGGGTGTTTTCTACAGGCATGACATTTCCATTCAAGCTTCAAGTGTAACGTTGAAACTTTGAATACCGAACACACAAAAAAAGAGATGTGAATAAACAATTAGCTGGCACACGCTCATATTTAAGTTTGCTTTAATATCAAATTAATATGTCAAATTCATTTGGAAGAGGTTTAAAGTGACAGAATGATTTGTTTTTAAAAGCTATTCCAGAATAAATTTAGGATTATAACTGATTATTAGCAAAACATTTAAACATGGAGAGAACATAAACATTTGGAAAGCTGACTAAATTCATTCTTACTGATTAAACAGATGGAATGAAAACTTTGATTAAAATCTGAACTGATTGCGCAAAAGAAAAGATAATTTACAGCAACAATAATATATTTTTGGACTGAAGAGAATGACCAAGATGATAAAAATAAATGATTGAGCTTGTATTTAGATTTTAGAAGATGGTTTTCTTCTCATTCGAGGAGCTTTTCAGTCCCCAGTTCACATAAAAAGTGCAGATTACTAAGCTTTTAAATTTTAAGTTGTCTTTGTTTGAAAACATCTTCATCAGGATGCATCTGGAAGGTTCTTGCTAACACAAACATTCGTCAGCCTTTTGCATGAAATAAGCCGTTTTTGGAACAGATGGACTGATTCAGAATTTCTTCATGCTCAGCTTCTTTTGCTTTCCCAGGTGGTGGAAATCACTGCGATCCAGATTAAACCAGCTTCACACTCCCATCTGATTCTGGGCTTTGATGTCAAGATAAAGCAGAAATCCCCAAATCTCCATTTTGTTGAAGCCTCACATCAGCTTCCAGCACAGAACTTCCAGCTGGCTGAACAATCACTATTCACTGTTCTACAGCTGATACCAGCTTCCAGTTCAAAAATCAACAACAGCAGAGAACAAAGATGAAGCAAATGTGATCTTGTTTTGCTTTGTGTCTCAAATTTTCATTTTGATCCTCTGTCTTCATTCCAGCAAGTCATTATAGTGTTTATCTGAATGGATCTAATGAAGGCTTCTGATAGACAGACATTTACTCTGTGAGGTTAATAGATTTAGGGCCTGATTTATCAAAGATTTGCAGTTATTAAAAGGGGTGCAAACCCTTTCAGTAGCCGCAAAAAAAGCAGCAGGTGATATACTAATGACACGCAGGTAAAACTGCGCCTGTTATACCTGCAGCACGATGCGTGCAATCCTTTTATTTACTCTAGTTACCTCTGCCATGAAGGTAATGTGTTCATCTGGGTTTGTTTGATTGTCTGTCTGTTAGCAGGATAACTCAAAATAATCTGGATGGATTTTTATGAAATTTTCAGGAAAGTTCAGAAATGACCCAAATAACAATCAATTAGATTTTGGGTGGTGATCCAGATTTGGCGGAGGTCTTCACTCTCCGAGTGCTTTTCTAGTTGAATGTGCATTGTGCAAAGTGTCTGTCAGTGTAAAAATGAACACTTTTAAAATGCAACTTCTCTTTCGGTTCACAGAAGTATTGTTTTTGTTTTTTTAGCTGAAAAGTGGAACCAAACATGCAAGTCCTAAATAACAATAACATGTTCTTCTCATAATTATATTTCCACCCAGATACAATGATAAACTCAACTGGTTTGATTAGGATTTATAGGATTATATTTGCTTTGGGGAATGACAAGAATATCCTGAACGCTTAAAACACAGCAAGTGGAAATAAAACATTACAATGATTGTGTTCGAACCTAATGTGATCTTCACTAATTATCACCAGCTGAACATTTCTGTCAGATAGAGGATTTAATATGCCAGGAAAGTCACTAAATCTCTTGGTAAAGCTGATTTAGCATCTCAGCAATTATCTCTATATGCTGCATTGTTTTTAAAATCCTGACTTCATGAATGCAAAACCAAGTCCAAAAATTAAAAATAGCATTCGTGAGGTGATTTTAGTTTTATGCAAACATAAAGATCACCTGAATAGAAAATCATAGGTAGTAAAATGTCTATTTCTGTATCATAAATCACTATTTTGATTTACTGCTTCTGAATTTTCTGAAAATATTTTCTGCAACCTGTTGTGACATGTGAGTAATTGGAGTTTCATTTATTATTTTGATTTAAGAATCTAAGAAGATATAAAGTTTCTTGACGTGTGTTGGACTCCTTAATCTCTCTCAAAAACAATGTTAAACTGATTGTCACTATAAGGACATTTTATCAAACAGAGTATCACAACTGCAGGTAAATTATGTGAGACTCATGCATTAACTCATTCCCACCATCTCTTCGGTTGAGTTTGGCGAAGCCTGGTGCGTGGCTGCTGGACAGCTGGGAGGAGCTTCTGAATGATGATGGAGGCAGATTGGATACCAGTGGGATGTCACACACTTCTATAAAAAGAAAAGAAAATACATATATCATTAAAATGTCCTAAAAATGTGTAATAGCATTGAAATATAAAGAAATCTGCATTTGGACACAGAAAACTGATCATGTACATATTAGCTGCAAGTTTTAGCCAATAAGCTTTCGACAAGTTGGTTTAGTCTCAACACTGAGATGTCTGAACTCTTCTGAAATGATAAAAAAATAAAATTGAGCGTTTCACAGAGAAGAGATCAACAGCAGAAACCGCTCTAAGGATATCACAATCTCTAACACAGCAGGAAATGAATTACACTCCCTCTCTAAGCCTGAGTGAAAATAAAATAGCTGAATTGATAAAAACAGCAGGAAAGAAGCTGCCTTCTGTCTGCCTCCGAAATGATCCCCCTTTCTGGATCAAAGTAACACGGAGTAGCATTTAAAGGTTCACCCAGAGGGACTATACAGTGTACCTGATATCAGAGAGAAACAAACAGATCTTAAACTGAAAGCAGTTGTAATTATCTTTCCTGAGGTAGAATCAGTTTCAACAAGAAATGTTCATGGTTGATTCAAGTTCACAGTAACTCCGACTAGCACCTGATCCAAAGTTAGATTTTTGTTATTTAAAAGAAATCCCAAGAAACGTATTGTAGCTCTAAATGCTCTTAAAATGTTTAAATCCATGTCGCTTTTGCATCAGAAAGTCAATTACAAAGACATCTGAAGACTGTATGTGTGCGGTCCATTGAAGGTTCTGTGTGACAGAGTTTTTGGGGTTTCCTCGTTATGGTTGACAATATTTTCAGTTGTGTACTTATTTAAATTGGCCTTATAAGTTTACTTTGCTTGTTTTTTAGTTCTGGCTTTAATTGTCCTGCCAAAGTTGTTGTTATCCACAGCTGCTTTGTATCTACAATCACACACCTGCTCCACATCTCGTTATCAAGTCATTAATCTATCTCATCCACAATCTCAGTTTGCTTTTAGGTTCCACCTTGTTGTTCTTCCTGTGTGTTGGTGAATGTTTCAGTTTCCCTAAATTAAAACTCTTAGATCCACCTGAATGTTGCTTCCTGTCTGTCTGCACCTCTGTGTCTCTGAGTGCCAAACTCATACAGATGCTTATTCGTTTTTCTTCTGGTTCTTTTAGGCTGGTTACTTTATCTGTGTCTCATGTATTAGTTCTTGTGTTTTTACACCATGTCTACGCACATTCAGGGTTTGCTTTGGTTATTGTTTTGGCTCAGAAATGCTTCAGCTTTATCCCTGAGATTTGTAGTCTCCTTTTCAGAGCTTTAAAGAGGTCATTTCATACACATTTCAGGACTTTGTGGTTATTTCTTAAGTATTAACCAGTAATATGAAACATATCTAAAAAACATCAAGAAACACTGATTAACAGACCTTTCAATCTGTCTGCATTAAAATTTGGGTGGTTCCAGCTGGTTCTGTCAGGCCTCAAGCAGCAGCTCGTTCATATTCATTATTCAAATTTGCTGGACTCTGATTGGCTAACAAACTAGCCTATGAGAGCAAAGAATACTGTTTCCTGCCCCGCTGCACATGGCAACATCAGACGTCGTGTCTTCCTGTTTGTTACATCTTATGCTAACAGCTTTTAGCCAGCAACATGCTAGGCGTGGTTTCAACTGCGGGAGCTGCTGAATACTATAGAACAAAGGAGTTGTGACAAAACAGATACAGGCCGTTCAGACTCAGGAGAACTCGGGTTTTATCACCACCTGTGTAGTTTGAGAGATAAAAACTGAAAGAGAAGTTGTTGACCTGTTTTCAAACCCACTATGAAGGTAAGAACACCTGTGGAGCTAAAATATTCAACAGAAACCTCAGAAAAACAGTTTTTAATGGAAAGGCCTCTTTAAGGAAAGTCAGAATGTAATCTGATGTAATTCAAACTAAACATTGCTGTTACATCTCAGAGGAATTTTTCTATTTCTCCCAACAGTTTAACATGTTTCTCAGTAATCTTGCAGAAAATTAAACACCTTCCTCTTGAAGCAATCTTTACTGCAGGCCACCTGTGGGGAGAGTTGCAGTAATCTCTAATTGCAAACCTCAGTAATCAATCTGCCTGACTGTGGACTGATGAAGGCAAAACTGTTTAAAGATGCATTTAAACCTTTTCCAGGTTGATGGGAATCAACAAGTTGTTTTCTGAGATGCTCAGAAATCACGATGATTATATCACAAACTAGCTGTGGACAAGATTTGCTCTTTTTGAGACTCAATGACATGCAATACTAAACACTTTTCTAAACAGAACAAGGAACAATATCTTTATCTCGTGTGTTTTAGAACTTAGTTTTGGAAAACTGTTTATGATCTTTGATATTATTTCCTAAGTAGGATTGGAGCAACAGCTCGAATTTGCTGAAATGTCTTTCTGTGGAAAGAATATGATCAATGTACTGTATGTTTTACCAGAAAGATTCTTTGCCCTTGATTGTAAACACTTGATTGCGCTGCAAAGAGTGACTCAACAACTTAATAGGTTTTGGGATAAATTACTTTTTTCACACACAGCCAGGTGTTTTCATAGCTTTTGTCTGTAATAATTTAAATTATCAATTGAAAATGTCATTTTCTATTTCCTCAGATTTGTCTGATTCTAAAATTTGTTTGATGATCTGAAATAAGTGAGACAAGAAAGCAAAAACAATAAAAATATGAAAAGAGGCAAGAACTTTTTCATGGTACTTAAACATTTACATCTCACATAAAGTAATTATTTGCAGCTGGAATTAGTGTAGAGTGAGCTCATAACATAAAAAACTTAGGAAAGAATAAACCAGATAATGTGAATCTGACTACTGGGTAAAAAATAATAAAATTGTATTAGTATAAACTAATATGTGATACTTTAGATCCAAGTTTTGTCTATTAGGCAAAACTCTATGTTGTAGCTCCTCCCATTAGCTATTAGCTCATCAGTCTGGAACATGTCTCTTTTTCTCCAAACTGAGGTCAATCAAAGCTATCTACAGCTGGTTAATTTCAATGACCTTCCCACAGAAACGCACATCTAAAGACCAAAAGTAGCAAATGTAACATTTTAAAATATGAACAGTTTAAACACTCTTAATGTTCCCTGTTTTAAATGCTGTTCAGTTACTAAACAATCGTCTGTGAACTCCAACTCTTCAGATCTCTGAAGCTCTTCTCAATGGCTTTTTATCCCTGCAGGACCTGCCCTGCACACTTATACCGGTGGGTGGTGTGGAGCTCTCAGTGTAAAAAGCAGGTGAATTACAGTAGTCTGAAGAGGTGAAATGAGAGGGACG
The DNA here is from genome assembly GCA_006937955.1 of Pachypanchax playfairii. Classification (NCBI taxonomy): domain Eukaryota; kingdom Metazoa; phylum Chordata; class Actinopteri; order Cyprinodontiformes; family Aplocheilidae; genus Pachypanchax; species Pachypanchax playfairii. The sequence continues at coordinate 4,562,194 of SSNP01000011.1, read as the reverse complement.
GCTCTCCAACGTGGAGAGTTGTAATCCCTGAGGAGATAATGTGTGACGAGAGCACAGCCACGCTGAGGTAACATTCTAAGAGGGCAATGGAGTTAAAAACACTGAGTGAGTTTTCCTCACCAGAGCTTTGGCATTTAAGTGTTGACATCCCTGATGGTGTGGAGCACAAACACAGACAGCTCAGAAGGAAAATGGAGCTAAATGGTGAAAACCTGCTGGCCTTTGCAGCCAATGAACTTCAGCACTACGTAGAATCAAAAGCTTTCTCTAATATTTAAATACCAAACAAGCAGTTTCTACATGGAATCAATGGAAATCTAACTTTTTATTTGACATTTAAATTTACATATTCAGGAGTTTATGGTGACAGAGAAATAAAACACTTAGTTATAAGAACAATTTTTCCAGACAATAAAAAACTTGTTATTGAGAAAAATTGTTAAAAATACTTTGGCACAACGTAGCATCATCTTTTAATTTATAATGTGTGAAAAATATTATGTCTTTTTTCTTGACGGTCAATAAGAAAGGGTGAAAAGGTCCAGTATGACATAGAACTCTATTGACACATACGGGACACAGTGATGTTGACATTTGAGTTATGAGAATCATTTTTATCTCAATAAAAAAACCTCCTTTCACATAAAAGTTTGATCATTTCTGCCACCTGAGGAGGATTTAGGGACTAAAGAGGTCTCTACAACTGATCCACCCACCCGCAGAGTCCTTTTTACTATTCAGGGTGAATAAACTATAAGTCTGACAGCAGTAAAAAGTATCAAAAGATTTTGGCGGGAGAATTCTCTAGAGTGCAGAAGCCTTGGCACTGTCAGGTACAATTTATCACCCACAGCTGACATGACAGGCACACTAATACCAGGTACAAGAGGAGACAGGGGGAAGGACCACGGCTCATTCACGTGCATTCACCACTTCTTGACTGAATAAAAAAGCGCCCAGAGAGTCCATGAGACCCTGAATACCGATGAGCTCCATCCATCACCCCAGAAACAGCAGTGAACTGAAGGTTTTGCTCTTCAGAGCTCCATAAACCCCCACAAACCCAGAGTTCAGTACTTCCCTGTTTCAGACAAGTCGATCCACTTAGCCATTCAGAGCGTGCAGCAGTGTGCAGGATAATGAGGCTCCAGTGGTGGTTGTTTTTGTTCAGGAGTAATAACAATCATCCCCAAGCAAAAAAAAACAGTCAAACTCCATTTTATTAACATGCACCGTGTCTACCTGTTGGACCCAAATAGTTAGAGCAGGGGTGAGAGATGAGAGAATCCCCATATATAAAACTGCAATAAATCAAGACACTGGTTTGTGCAGAGCAGAAATGCTTCCAGAAATGTTCAGCATAGAAAAGTATCTAATTGTCTCAAGATTTAATTTATTGTTGATAATTAAAATAAGAATTTAAAACGCAACCAGTGAACAAAGTTACACTGAATTTCTTTAATTATAATTCACTTCAGGAGTCAATCAGTCTAAACCACCTGATAACACATTTATTCAGAAGTACAGGACATATCTTTTCCTCTCAATAACAAATCTTTAACGTTTTACCACAACATAAATCTCAAAGTATTTTGTTCATTATTAATTCCTGATTTTAATGAGCTTCTTGGGTATTTTTGCTGCCTTCCACCTTTCAGAAAGCAAACTTTAAAATATTTTCAAATAATACTTGAATTATTTTTTTTAAATAAGTACTGTTGCAATACGTTTTACTCTGGGTTATAAAAAAAAAGCAATTAAATAAATAAATAAATAAATAAAAACAAGACTGCAGCCACCATTAGTGCTTCACCAAACCACCAAAAATAAAGAATCTTTACTTAAGTGAAATTTTCCAGCCCTCAGAATTTTTACCAGTCTACCTTTTTTCCCTTTTTCTTTACACACTGTGAGATTTATATTCCAGCCTGGATAGATAGAACAAGCTGATTAAAACTGCTGAATTATTCAACAGGAGTCCATGTCTGTTCTAAGCTGCCTGTGGCCCGACTTGTTAATTGATTAATTGAAATTCAGAACAGTGTAAGGCACCATCTAATACACTGAAGGTAAGACATGGCAGGAGCGCCCCTATCATAGTTTAATTAGCATAGCTTTGACACATAATTAATAGAACAAGATGAGAGAATCTGATCAAACTTCAGACCAGCATATGGCACCTAGTAAACCACCTGCAGTGCAGCTTCATTGAGGCTGCAAAAACCTCAATCAATCAACCTGTTCAGTCCAACGCAGAATTTGCAAAGTGACACTAAAGGAATTAATTTAAATATTATGAAGGTGTAATGCTTTCTGATGTCAAACCCTGTTAAGCTCTAGAAGGAAAGACCAACTTCCTGTTGTATTCAGTCTTTATTTTGTTAAATTTGAGGGTTTTTTTTTAACAATGATTCACTTTCTAATCAAAGTACCAGAGAATTCATATTCAAACAAACATGCAAAAAAGCTCATCTTTGATTTCTATGTTCATATACTGATGAAGCTGAAATTTATTAGACTTAAATATTGTCCTCACGACTTATCCTTTATCTGCTAACGACCCACAAGAAGCAACAGGAACTAAAGCGACTAGTAAAAAACAAACGGCTTTAGAAGCTGAATTCAACCTTATCTGTGTCCATGTGCACAGAGGTTGTTTTGAATCAATTTTATAGACTATAATCAGGTCATGCTAGACTTAATTTAACATAATATAATTTTGGCTCACAGTTAGAAAAGAAAATGACTTTTTTTTACTACTGTATTGAAACTAGAGCAATAAGCTGCTTAGAGGAAGCTACAAAAACAGCTAGCATGTTTCTTTTTAAATCCCATTAGTTAAAAACTGCCCCACAAAAAACTTTAAAATTCAGCTGATGATCATTCTTTGCCTTATTTAATATGATTGAGTTTTTCAAGGTGGTATTAGTAACTTTTTAAATATAGCATTTACCATCTTGCTCAGCCCGACTTCACGTAAAATACGACCGCATTGGTTGATTTTGAAAACTAATCCGTATGCGACCCCTATCTGCAAGCTTTAAATTTAACCAATCCGCTTTTTAACGTTAAATATTCGGCTTTACAGTGTGTCCATATGTATCTTTACATTTTAAAGCTAACCGTTGTATTAAAATGAGACATATTGCTGCAGAATTTTTGTTTTGTTCGGCTGAACAGAGTGAAATTTCGTGCGTGCGTATTTGTCAGCTCCTCTGGGAAGGTGCTGTCAGCAGTACGCCGCCGCAGAGTCCGGACAAGGCTCTGACAGGTCGTTTGAAAACGCTCTCACAGGTCGTATTTTTTGGAGCGTTCAAAATCGACCTATATGGTCGTATAATGTGCGGACAGGTTGTCTTGCTACACAGCCAGTTAATGTGCGATTCATATTCCATAATATATAATGAGATTAAGCTGTTTCTTATTTTAATTGAGTGTGTAAGTATTTGATTCTAACAATTGCTTATTGCTTTCTCTATAATTCTATAGATAAAGCTATAAGCTGCTCACTTGAGGATGACCAGTAGTACGAAAACAGGTTGCTTGGTTTTGTCAGAATTTATTAAAACCACCTTTAAATTTAGTAACTGATATATACTGTCACATCTGTATTGATTGGGATTTAGACGTACTATTGTTCACTTAGTTTTTGTCTCCTGTTTTTGTGAAACTGACCTTTGCAAAGCAAAGTTCTGCAGATTCTGCAGAATCTTGGCAGCTAGTATTTATGTATAAACTGTGCAGAGCAAGATAAGATGAGTGCCTGTAAATTGATTTAAATCTGTGCAAGGCGTGTGATAAGCTGGTCATCAGCAAAATAGTCCAATCTGCTAAAATCACAACTGTAATTTCTGTAACAATGCAATAAACATCATGTCACTTCACTAGATGACACATTTTTTACTCGAGAATCACAGTTTCATAACAGCTTCTTTCCTTTTATGTCACAATATGTCATCACAGGGCTCAATAAAGCACAAGGAGAAGCCCACACAAACAGAATCCCAATGAACACGCACATCACGCTTATCTACTGCCGGATTTAAAAGCAGAATACAATCATCATCCTATCTGCGGGTGTCACAGCTAAAAGGCAGCGTAGGTGGATACGTAGGAGAAAAAACATTCAGAACAGCTGGGGAAAAGATTTCAAATCTCAATCCTGAAAATGCCAGGTCTAATTTGTTTACAAGCCCAAAGAGTGTTGAAAGAATCTACTGAGAAACATGACTTTCTCCGAGGTTTTAGTTCAAACACTGAGGCTGAAATCAGAAGCACTTGCTGTGAATCATAAAGGCAAAATTAATCAGATTCAGAAGGAATGCTGTGGGCAACATCACTGTTACTAATGGTTCCAGTGGGAAATGCGTATAGTAAAATACTACTAATCCGCCAGCAGCAGTAAGTTAATACTGTGGGAATATATTTGCTTCCTAATTGAAAATATCAACATATTTCGACAAAAAAAAGAACTTGTGTCAGTCAGGCAAAGAGCGTGAAGATATTAAACTCATCCAGGCATTACAGGAAAATTAATTTCATTTAAAACAGACGTAATTCAAATAGGACACTAGAGACTGTTTGAGGGACATAAAAAACTGCTCCAGATGTATTAAAGCCGTTTTTCTTACTGCACTCCAGTGAGCGAGAACGTTTTCATTGAAATGGATGAGAACAAAGATAAAAAATGTGAAAGCACAAAAATTCACCCCTCCCTCCTTCATCTTCTATTTGGATCATTCTTTTTCTAAATAAAAGCGTGTTTCATTAGTTGAGATGAGAGTCCAGATCATGGAGTTTTAGTGTCATCTTCTTCTTTTCTTCCTCGTGAACCCGCCTCTCACTCATTGACCGATGAAGACAGGCACCAGTCATCTTCTCATAACAACCAGATTAACCGTAATTTGAGTCTTTTCAGTGTCAGAGAAGCTATTAATAGCTCTGATATTTGACACTATATTGTATAAAACTCTATTTTTCACGTTTTAAGTCAATACTTGTATGATTATTAAGATTTTTTTAAACGTTGCACACAAAATCCAATGAAAAACGGGTCGGATCTTAAAAATGTGGATAATTTTCCTTTAGGTTCTAAAAGGGTTATTTGTATTCCTCCAGAAAAATATTAACAAACACATTAAGGCTGTAAAAAGATAGAAAAAAAGAATATGACTGAGGGCAAGTTTTATATGCAGCACAGATGCATAAAAATAACTTTTCCAATATAGTTTTGATTTGGTAGATTGAGATTAGTATATTGCAATAGTGTGTAAATGGTCAGGGAGCCACAGAAACAGAAATAATCTCAAACATTATTACAATCATCTCTGATTTACTTATTTAGGCATTAATATTTATAGTTGTGCAGTCTTGCAAAAACTTCCAACTTGCAGGACTCAGAAAACTGCAAGCTGGACATAAAAACACAAACAGTCTCAGTCAGCGGGAGGCGAAATTATACAGGCAGTTGAGAATGTCAAAGCACTAAATGGAGGAGAGGAAACTATTTTCTCATCCTTCTTTTTGCTTTCTCTTCCACTTCAATTGAACTTTCTTTTACCCCATTTAATGTCAGTTGTAGTTTCTTAGGTTTTGTATACTTCTCTCACCCTTTCTGTCATCTCCTTGATACTTAGCAGTTTTTATAGCAGCTATCCTCACTATCATTCAACTCTTCTACCTCCTGCACCTCTGTGTCAGTCACCTTAGTGGTGTGAGCCGAGGAACCAGAGGGCAGATGGTGACTAACACATAAAGTAGGGTCAATGGGGGATAAAATAGCACAAATAAATGCCATCACTGTTTTGAGAAACACATAAAATACCGTACTTATGGTCTGTGTGCACTCTGACCTATGAAATGGAAGTTTTTGTGTGCTCCATACATTCCCTCTCTCCTGCATTTTTCCTCTTGCTCATGTTGTTTAGTGCTGTCTGTGTTATTTATCTTTACCCTCCATCTTTAAAGGCTGCAGACTCTGCTCTGACATCCCCTCTAATACAAACTGAATGGCCCTTTTCCTTCTCATCAGCAACTGCTGAGAGAATAAGTGCAGCAGGCTGCAGAGCTGTGGTCATGCAGTACTGACCTCATAAAAAATACACAGCTGTGACAGTGTTAAGCTGTGACCTGTATCTATTTTGGTAACGAGGCCACATTAGAGCCTAAACTGAGGTACGAAGTCATGCAGATGCACTGACGTTGAGGACACATGTTGGCACATTTAAATAATGTACAGCTCATAATGAGGAGGCACATTTCAGATTTTCAAGGTTAAACTTATTTTAATGTGCAGAGGATGTGAAAATATGGTGTTAAAACTCCCAAAGCAGCCGGTGTCTCAGTGACACCACCTGTTCCGGAGCACAATGTGATGATGCACAGCCGTTTCTTCAACATTTTGTAGAAGACTCAGTGGACTGCAACAGTAGTTTTAAAAATTGTCATCAGTTTTAGACTAAATGTGTTTTAAAAATAAAACAGACATCTTTTATATTTTTATGTGTGTTAGAAAATACAACGTGGAGTTTTGAGCTTTTAATCAGGTGACAAATAGTTGTACCAGTTTTTTGTTTTTAACATGGTTCAGATAACCCGAGTTCCCACTCAGATTGGTTTTGTTTTTTGTTTTTGGTTAGCAAACTAAAATGTTCCGCTAATGGAAAAGCTCACAGAAAGTACTTCTTCTGGATTTTAAGTGAGTGGCCAGGTAAAAATGTGTAAATGTCTGATGACAGCAGCTTTACAAATGAACTCTGACTGCTCGTTCCTCACTGCTAAAGGTTTTTCTGTGAAGGGTCTCAGACATCCAAGTCAAAACTGGTAGGTCCAAATGAAAGCGATTTGATTTCTTTTTTGACTTTTCAAGATGTTTTGCTTCTCATCTGAGAAACTTTCTCAATTCAAACTGGAAATTTCCAATTTCCAAGCATTTACAGTAAAAATCTGCAACTTTGAGTTGAGAAATAAAACATCCTCAAAGACCAAAAAGAAGTAAAATTTATTTTGTCTGAACTTAGAAAATCACAATGTATCACTAGACTCTGATGTAGACCCACTTCTAATAAATTAATAAATATAGGTTCAATAGTCATTAGGAAGTACATTTTTGTTTTACTATTATAAAGAATTGTGTGCAACGACCATACCCTCAAACATTAGATGAGTTTTAAACCATCATTGTTCTGCTATTAAAACTTCTGCACCATATAGTTTATTTATTTTTTTCTTCATTAATTCACACCCACGCTGATGTTTCACATCTAACCACCTGGAAAGAATCTAACCAGTCATCTGTTAACAATGATATATTTAAGTGAGTTTCATCGAGCTGGAGCTATTAACTAAAATTATTTAGAAGGTCAGACACGCCCTGCCAAGCTAAATAACATCTTTATTTTCTCAAAAACACAAAAATAACTGGTAATTGACTGTTAAATAGTCTTTCTATAAACACATAATTATTAATTAGCTGCTTTGCAAATATAATAACTTCTAATAACTGTTATTATGTAAAGCAAAATTAAACCACTATCAGGCATTTTACTGCTATTTGTATCCACATTAGCCACAATGTTTTTAGTTGCACTTCTCATTAACTATAGATTATTTTGCTGCTTCTCATTACTTCAAGTAATCAGTAATGCATCATTAGTTCATAAGTAAGAAGACCAACAAATCTATTCTAACTGGAACACTCGCTCATTTTCTGAGCCTGATTTGTCCTGTTATGGTTTGGTGGGGTTGGACGATCAGCGGCCAGCAGGTGAGACGTGCGGTTCACCTCAGACAGGTTACCAATCAATCACAGGGTCATGATTAATATTTGAGACACGTGAGACCACATTCACTCTGAGAGTCAACCTAGAATAACTTTAGAATACCTCATCTACATTCAAGAATGTATTACATAAAGCCTTGTATTTATAAAATGCATTTTTGTTTCCCTGTTGCCTAAAAACATTTTCTATTAACAACACTAAAACTGAACTATGAAGGGAATTTATCCTGCACTAATTTCCTTTTTACTCATCTTGGTTTACTCCTTTGTTGCCCTGTCATGACTCACAAACACAGGACAGGTTTGAAGGAAATTATTTCTGATATTTGCTCTGAAATGTTTAATAAAAAGCAATAAATTCTTCTGAGACCTGAAATGGGTTGTTGAATTTATGCTATCCTCTAAATTTTCTTCACTAGATTAATCCTGAAAGATGTGTGGGATACTTTATGAGCTCTGAGATTTAATCAAGAACCTGTAATTCTCCACAAAATCCTCCACAGACTAAATGTTGAAATGTTTTTGAAGAGCCTTCAGCGAGTTGATAATAACCCACCGAATTTGCCATTTAGCCTCAAGCATTTCTATAATTTAGTATGTAGGAAAATCAACTTGTGTTAATTTGATGTAATTACTATAAACACTTGCAGAAAGACCTAAAATAATATTCAATGTCTACTTTACTTCAGCATTGTTCTCATCAAACAAAACATTTAATTCCTTATTAGTTTTGCACATGTTTCTTCTTCACTGCATAAAAGAGAAAGTAAACTGATGTGTTTTAAACTTTTGTGGTCTATGACTTTTGTTTTGTTTTATTCCCAATTTACAGATTGTAACTGTTTCACTTTTGTATCTATAGTTAACTTTTATTTGAGTGTCATGTTATAGAAGGTCTATTTTTATGGATTCTGTCCTGTTTCTGGTTCCTGGTTCGAGTCTGTGTCTGAGTTTGGTCTCCACTGTTCCTGGAGAACCTTTATTAACCTCTTTGTCATCAAATGACCTCATCACCCTAACGTACATCCACTTAATCACTTCTCCCTGAACAATTAGCTTCTGATGCACATTTTTTGTGTTTTTGCTGGGTCAGTCAGCTATTTAAACTTTGATAACCTTATTTTTTACAAGAACTCCTACTCCTGTCTCCCTTTTTGTTTAAAAAATACATTATACATATTTGTGACTTCCAATTACTCACAGTGCAAAAAGGCTTTTCTTTTAAATTCACTACATTTTCAACCTCAGATCGAATGAAAATAAATCCAGTAGCTTCACTTTGCTCAGCTTTTGGATCAGTCTTAATACCTTACATCACTCAAGAGGCACTATTGAGTCAAACAAGCACTAAAAATTAAAATACATGAAGCATACCACCAGTTAGGAAACAAAAAAAAAAAGCAAAACAAAGTGAGATGGTTCCTAACAGACAAATAATCCATAGTACAAAACCACAAGACTTCAGGAGTGTAGTATTGTATAGTGGTATTTGGATTAGATGATAGTATTCTTGTGTTTGTGAATGCATCTTTGTGCAAAACATCAAACTGGTTTCATTGGACAATATTAAAATAAGTTCTCAGATCTGCCATTTGCACAATGATGCAATAATTGCCGTCAACATTTGACCAGAGAAGGGTGCTGCACTAATTCAGGGGTGTCCAACTCCAGGCCTCATAGGTCACTATCCTGCATGTTCCAAATATGTCACTGCTTCAACACACCTCATTCAAATTCTCTGCTTGTCAGCAAGTCCTGCAGAAGTTTGTTAACAACCTGTTCATCAGTAGTTATTCACACTTTTTTAGTAACGGTGGTTTTCATCTGGATGAGCTCTAGAGCATTTGAAGGAACATCAAATCCGTTAGCAAACTTCTGATTCCACAGTGTCTCGATTATCTTTTGGTGTTTGTTGCAGGTTTATAAAATCATTTGTTCTGTTGATAAAAAGAGATAAAATTCCAAAGGTTTCCCTTTTTTTTTTTTTTTGGATCATAGTATCCAGGATTTTGTACAGATCCAGATCAATCCTTGGTATCTTGTGGAACCTATTGGGACCTCACCTTTTGTTTTTTCTTCCAAACACCTGGACCATTTATTGTAGAGTTACATGCAGATATGTTAAAAACAGCTCTATCTCACAATAATGAAAAATCCTTAAAAACATTCCTGGATCCAGACGATGATATGTATCACCCCCAAAATCTACTCACTCCTTACTTGAACTGATTATGTTCGTTGATCAATAAACAAACTAACTAAATCTGTCACTCAGTAAAACTTTTAATTTGTTGATCTGTTTAAGAAATAAATTAATTATATTTATTGTGGGGAATAAATTATCATGAAAACAGACGGTAACTGATCAGTTTTCTTCTTTTTAAAAAGAGCTTAACCAGATCTTGAACCTGGTGATGGGAGAAGATGGAAATAGAAAACATGATTTATTAAATTAAAGATGGCTGAAGAGTGGAATCTCAGAGGAATAAAAGGCTGAAGGGCAACTTCAGCTTTTTCTTTTTTATACGTTACCTTGCAGATTTAAATGCCAGACTGAAAGCTCCTCTTCATTCCCGGTCTTTGATTTGGATTTCAATAACAGTTCACATTATTACTCTTATAATAACACTACTAATAATAACTGATATCTTTCCCCCTTTTATGCCATTATACTGATGCACTGACTAGATTGTTGCATTAAGGTTTCTTCTGTTTGTGCATCAGTTTTTAAGACACTTTAATATTTAAAGAAATTCGTTCTTACTTCTCTTTGAGTACAAACTGATCATGTAACCAACATATTGTTTGAACACATTTAAACTGTTTGCTGCAATACTTTATATTTTAAAATAAAAGAGTAAAATAATACTATAATCAAGGTATCTGGATTATTACTGGCTTTACATGTAATTGAATTACCAAAATCAGTATTTTTTTTTTATTTGAAACAGCCAGGCTTTTATTACCTTTTTAAATTCTTTGTCTTATCTGGTTGCATAAATACACACTAAGGAGCTCTAATGTGCTTTACATCCCTCTTTTTTCTGACCACTACAGCAATAAAGCAGGCATTTAGATTGGGATTACTCAATAATTTACAGCCTCAGCCCAAGGAAGCAGAGACAGTGTCATCTTATCCACAGAGAGACATTACTGTGACTAACAGCAGGTTGGATGCATCTCATTCAGGCAGCTGCATCTTAACCTTAATATGCTTATATAAATATTAACCCCATGTTTGCCTACAATGCAAAAAGCAAAAAAAGATTTATGTATAAACTAAAGACAGAGAAGTATTAATATAAACATCAAAGCTCTCACTAGAAAACCCCTTGAGCTCAACCATGAGGTGATAAAAACCTGATATTGTTTCCTAAATCCATTTCCAATCCTGTTTAGGACCACACAAGTCTGGAGAAAGATGAGAACATTAAGATGCATCACAGTCTCTCAGAAGACTGACACACAGCAAGTTCAAAATGATCCTCAAAAATCAGTAAAAATGAACTTGTGTGGTTGAAATGTGAAGAGACACCAAAAATTAATGCAGGCCAAGAAGAAGAAAAAGATACTCCACATGGGAAATTCACTGACAACCAGTTTGAAATAAGAACCATATTAGTTTGAGGCCAAAGTTTTAACCAGTGCACCACCGTGCTGCTAGACTGAAAAAAACAAGGATGGACAAAAATGCAGCTTCTGCTGCTTAGAGAGTCTTTAAATCCCCAAAAAAACAGGGAAGGTATGTTTTTATTAACAAAAAACACATGTAAGTTAAAATATATCTAAGCTAAGCATTCCTCATAACTCAAGCAGAAACCAAAATGAAACTGAGTGCACAAATGTTATAATTTACTGTATTTACTATTTATGATATTTAGACATCAAAGCTGAGACAAACTTCTATCTGATCCTGCATTCACAAAACATCTAAATGAGAGCAACAACTCAGCTTGATACTGTAAGCTGAGGGTAAAAAGTCAAGAGAATGTTGGGAGGAAAGATGTTCAGTATCTCTCCCAGGAACTCAAAGCTTTGACATGAACAATAGAACATTTAGGGATCAAACCAGTAACTTAAAGAACAGCAACTCTTACAGGAACTACATTTCTTTTATTTTGAAAAACATGATTCAGAAACAGAATAAGTTCTGATTTGTTTTCAGAGAGCTGCAGACAATTCTACAACAGAGCTTCTCACTAATACAGACATGATAAAAAAGGAAAAATTGAATGAATATACACAACATTACAGCCACACTCCACAGTAAAAACAATTTGAAGGAATTTATTGATTTAATTAAAGGTAAATTGTCAGCAGCATCTTCTACAGCCTCACTCACCTTTAAATAACACTGTTTTTTGTGTCTTATTAATAGAGGACAAGAGCCACAGGGAAATCAAAACCTGCTGATCAATAAGAGCGTTTACCAAAGTTATACATAATTTTCTATCTGTTCATCCCTTCAGGCTGATATTAAACTTTGAATATGAGAACAACACTAGCCCCTTATGTTCTGTTGCACAGCTACAGTTAACAATAACAACACAGTTTCAGTAACAGAAAATTTGATTTGGGTGAATAAAATATTTATTTTAAATACGAAAACTCAACAAAGAAAACTATAAAGACTGGAAGAAATCAATAATACAAGGGGAAATGGAAAAAATAATTATAACCTAATAAAGAATTTAGAATAACTTTCAGGCAATATTGCCCAGATTTAAGGTTAAGAAAAGCCCTACATTAAGCAAATAAGTAAGATAAGACCAAAAGTTTCTAAGGGCACAATTAGAGATACAACAGAGAAAAGATAAAACAGAAGAAGAAACAAACTCTGTTTTATTACAGATTGGCTAATTAAAAAAAAGAAAATGTAATTAGTCTATTTGTCCAAAACCCACAGCCATAAAACATCTTCATTATCCTAAGCAAACAAGTGCTGAACATCACTTGTATTGATAGTGAGTTTCCAAACTGTATTTATCCCTGATTGACATGAAGCTTTTAAATATTGTTGTGTTCTTTTCTTACAAAGAGCCCAGAGAATTACTGTATATTGTTAAAGAGGGAAAACTGAAATCTGAGAAGGTAAAAAATGTTTCTGTAATGCGGAAAACATTTTTGTTAAAGTTCCACTTCCTTTTGAATTAAACTTTATTTCACACATCAATGCACAAAGTAGCATGTTTTTAAATATGCCTTATAATATTATTTTATATAATAATATATATATTATTATTATTATTATACTTAAATATAACTTGACAACAGGAGAGTGAGTTACATGCAGGATCTTCCAATGATGTTTGGAGAAACACCTCCTTGTAATTATTCCTGTATTTTTTGCAATAAATTACAACAAGTTACATTCAGTTCACCAGTTCACATAAAACCCAATTATCTCACTGATCAAATGTCTCCTGCAAAGTGTTCTGGAAGCAAAACAAACCTTTAACATGTAATTAAAGCCGACCTGCATAATGTACGTCATCCAAGCACCACCAACACTAGAGGGAGGCCTTGTGATCAAACTGAACTGAATCAAAACTGACTCTTTTTTTTAAATAAAAGATATAGAAAAATATGGCATTTGTACTAATTCTGATTTCCTTGTTTTATAATATTTGTTTTCTAAGATGTTTATTTTTAGTATCTGGTGGTTTAAACCAACACTAAGTAACTTTTCAACCTTCATGAAATAGTTTCATAACTTCTGTGATTATATGGCGATTTACAACAAGTTGAATGACACCTCTGTCATGGCTTGAGGGGGTCTGTATCGCTTTCACTGGCACTAAACAACTTTGAGGAGGATGGTGGGAACCCTGCCACACAAAAAACTATGAATGGATAGGCTGCTTTTCGGCATACGTCACTTCCCCTTTCCCCATTCGTCATAAACACGGAACTCGATGCGACCTGTTACGCGCAACTGCAGCTAGCATGGCAGAAGCCCCGAAAAAACGAAAAGTTTTGTCTGAGGAGACAAAAAAAAAGAAAAAGGGAGAGTAAACGGATAAAAGGACAGTCAAGAATCAACATTTTATTTATCTGTTTCAAGGCTCAAAACTCGTCAGTAGCCTGCGAAAGTCGCTAAAGAGTCGGCGGGGGGGGGGGGGTTGCGGTACCAAACAGAAATTATACGTTTCTTATTATCAACATCATCATAAAACACTGTTTAGCTACAATTAGATACATTACCTCATCGCTATCCATCATTCACTCAGCCACTGGAAACCGAAATGTAATGTAGTTCAATCCAACTGATGGAGGACGGGGTATCTGGATTTTACGACGCTACGCGCTGGTGCTCATGGGAAATGCAGGCTTCGTTCACGTAAAATAATACCGCTTTTGTCCAGTGGCGCCGCCAAAATAAACCTAAACTGAAAGTTCCTAAGTATTGCTTTAATAACATTTCAATCAACAGAAAAATATCCAAGATTTTAGGAATGTCATCAAATTTCAACAAAAAGTACAGCAAAAATGTTTAAATTCAATATTGAATGCTCATACTAAGATACTTAAAAAATGTATGTGTCATTTAAACTGGTAATTTTGAAAAACAAGGTTCCACTTGGATGTCATGAGAATTAAGAAACATTCCTTCCTTTCCTAAACCGTGAGCTTCACAGTTAATCTAGACCATAATCCAACATTTTCAAATGGAATTCAGTGTAAATCTAGACGTCATATTTGACTCACCTACAGAAGATGATGATAAGGAGTGCTGACACATTGGAATGTCCAGTGACAACACACGATGTCTCTAATGAGACAAGAATTCATGCTGCCATCTTGGAAAGTGCTAAGCAGCATATAGTTACTACTAGAATGGCAGCAGACCAGAGGTGTTGTTAGGATCTGAAAACATTGGAAGCATGTTTCAGGAAAAATCTAAGAATTATGTAAAATCTGAAATACAATCAGCTTTTCTTTCCACTGTCCTAAAGGGAAACATTACATTTTTACCATTAATTTTCTTGATTACCTTATGAAAGGCAATAATGGCCTTCCTTATTAAAAATATGTTCTACTTTTCTCCATTTGAGCAAACAACACATCTAAAAACTTTTTTTAGTCCCTTTTTGTTGGCTCAATTGTTCTCAATTTCTTGAAAACAATATTATTTTGATTGTTCTAAAAAATTACTAGTATTCTGTCAGATATTCATCATTTAATAAAACTACAAAGTAAAACAAACTGACATCCTCAAGTGATCAAAAATGTTCTGAAAGCTGCTGAAAAAGTTTAATTTGCTGATAAAAAAATAAATTATGGCCAATTTAGTCTAAATCATGTAGTTTACGACTGGCATTAAATGAGCCATCATGTCCTTCTAAATATGATTTAACTGAAAGCTCATTGATTACAACATTGATTACCAGTTAAACTGGGTGAAAGACATGAACCTCAGACTCTTTCATCAGCATGTGAGTTCTAAAACTTTGTGCAGTTTAAGACTCACAAGATGATGCAGATCTTTCTAAAGTTTGTCAGAGGATCTATGGAATCCACTCCTTCTTAATTCATAGCGCAGTAAGCCCCCAGGCAGCACCGAACTCTTTGAATGTAAAAACCCTCTCCTACATTGCAAAACTGTTACATTATAAATATGGTTTGCTTTTATGCTAAAAAAGTTAAATTTGACAGGGTATTTATTCAATTTCTGAGACAATCCTCTCACTTACATGTTGTCCGTGCTCCATGTCACCTGCCCAGTCAGCTAATCTCTACACCAGCTTCATCACCTGTGGATCATCTCTATCTTTAACATTTTCACTTTATTAGTAAGTTGCAGATCGTTGTGTTTCAGTCACATATTCCTGATCCTGTTTTTATTCAAAACATTTGTTTTTTCAAGCTCACATCTATTTTTGTGCCATCTTGTCTGTAGAAAAATGTGTAAAGTATGACCAAATGACTTATAGTACCTGAAAGACTACTTGTTGCTAACTTTCGGGTCAGTTTTACACAGTAAGAATACTGTCACTCTCTATGATTATTTGATGGGTGTTTTATGCTTGAAACAATCCCAGTTTGCACCACTAGGTCTCTGAGTGGCTTAAAACTTTACACTTGAGAACTAAAGATTTTTTTTTCCCCAACAGATACATTCTCTGAGAGATTTTAAACTCCTCAGTTACAAATCAAGTCTGAAATATCTCTGCTCCAACCTCCTTTACTTAGCAGGTACTGTCTAATAGCACCATAAGATTTCATCATACTGTGACTTTTCCTGAAAATCAGGCTGTTAAACCTACATTTCTGCATTCATTATAGTAATCACTAACCTGCCTTTTATGGTTCAGAGTCAGTTTGAAAGGCTTCCTCCTCTTTTGCAGTCTTATCCTGCTGCTGAGGTTTGTCAGTGTATGACGAGCACGCTGCTATGTTGAGCTATGCAATATGACCATTGAGGGAAAAATGCCAGAGAGCGTTTAGAGCTGGACCAACAGAGATAAAGGTATGGAGATCATGTCGTTTGATGTTCAAACGCTTGTAGAACCTGACTGAAGTTAAGAAACGAAGTGTGTACATTGATTTAAGTTGTGCCAGCAGCAAGAAGAGAATCAAATAACCTAAACAACCACAGAGAAAAGAAAGAGCAGCAGGAAAGACTTATGGAAGAAGGGAATTCATGTTCTGATCATGAAACAGTGCAAAAACAAGCGAGGAAGGATAAAGATAAAGAGTTCTAAAGAACGAGGGAAGCATCGCAGAGCAGCTCTCTGATAGAGACACAGCAGGGCAGTTGAGATTTAGAAGGAAGAGGAGCACAGAGAGCCCAGAAAAGGCACTTGGGGAAAAGGAAATCTGTTGACTGAAAGGGAGCTGCAGGAAGAGCACAGGACAGAGAAAAATAAGCATGAAGCCGAAAGATGAGATGGGTAGGAGAAAATAGATAGTTTAAGGCTGATCTGAGTCTGAATCAAACAGGAAGCAACGGAAGCACCAGAGAACCAGCAAGAAACAAAGATGAAATATTTAAAAAATCTTCAAGTTGACTCTTTTATTCAAATAACAATTTTTAGGGTTATGTTTCAAGCCAGAGAGGCAGTTTTCAGCAAAGAAAAGAAAATTGCAACCAAAAAAATATGAGGAAAAATAAGGAATCAGGTGGCAGCTTGTGACAGACTGAAGGGAGCAATTTAATTTTGAAGAGAAAATGTATTTTAACTTTCTGCCCTGATTGCATACGTGGAAATCACTGTAATATATTTCAATTTCTGTGCCACATTTTTCTCCAATTAGAGTCCTGCGACTCAAATTTGAGAGGAATTCAGTAATAACAGGTCTGCACAATTACATGCAAGCATGTATTGGTTAAGTTGAACAGAACGGCAGCAGAATGAAACAACTTCTTTATTTTTTGTGATAAATGTTATATTTCCACACGGTCGCTCTCAGGCTGAATCTCGTGTCACAACGCTGCGCTCTGCACCGCTGTGCGCTCTGCAACATAAAGGGATGGATGCAACATCGAGTTCAGGTTTAAACAGATAAAAGTGAAAAAATATGTATTTCTGTTATTTTTATGAGCTGAGCAAATATACCAAACTATTAAACATCTAAAATGATTCGCTAGAGGCCACAAATCCCACAATCAACTCTTGATAGGCAAACTTGCGCATCGAAGCGGCGCCAAATCAAGCCACAGCACTGTCTGAATTAACACATCAAGTTAGAATACAATACAATAAAAAACACACAGCTACACGTGCACGTCAGTATAACAGAAAGAACTGAAGCTTTCTCTGTCTGGTTGCCCGGACTTCCTCCGGGAAAAGTAAAGAGCGCACAGCCGCCTTACCTTCTCCGGTTGTCCCAGACAGACAATGGAGAGCAACCCAAAGAATAATCCCACCGATTCTTTTATTCTCCATATCTCTGATAAATATGAAGGAAGATGGAGAGAAAACCAGCTGCTTCTACTGCTGCTGCTGGAGGAGAGACACAGACGAGTTCTCCTCTCCAGCTCTAAAGGAGATCTCCTCCAACCCGGCTGAGAGAAGGGAGGAGGGGAGGAGGGAGCGTGAAGTGAACGGTACAGTGTTCCGTTTAGTTAGACATGCAGCTGCTCCGCGCTGGAGTGAAAATGAACACAGGTGGGTATGCACAGGTGGAGAGCTACTGGGAAAAGACCTCCAGCCAACGAGTTGTGGGAATTTTAAATATTCATTTTAAAACCTACATGCAAAATCACGTGGTTTGACTCATTAGAATGTGCACATTATGTTTACCTGTAAGTTAAGGTGTTTATGTGCAGTTGACTGGTTGGAAGATAAACTCGAGACAAGTAAGAAAATTGAAGTTGTTTAGATTTTTATTTTTTCCCCCAAAATAGCTCAATGATGCAAAGCTGTATAAAAATGTTGATCATTTCAGGGTGAAGCTTGAAATGCAGATATAATACACTCACTGGTCATTTGCTGTTAGAAGAACTGCGTTCGTTGTTTTTGGCAAAGCTGTGTTGGAAATGATCCTCAGAGAATTTGGTCCATTTTTGACATGATGGCATCCATGGACGTGAATTTTCCATTCCATCACATCCCATAGGTGCATGATTGGATTGAGATCTGGTGACTGTGGAGAATGTTGGAGAGTTAAATGAACTCATGGTCATGTTGAGCTGATCTGAGCTTTGTGACATTATCCTGCTGAAACGATCAGAACATGGAACACGGTGGTCATGAAGTGATGGACATGGTCAGAAGTAATACTCAGGTGGTGCTGAAACCATGCTGTGTTGAAACTGAGGGACTCTTAGCATACCTGGAAAATGTCCTCTACACCATAACACCAGACACCTGAAACTTTGATCATGCTGTTAATCCAAATTCTGACCCGACCAGCTGAAATTACGACTCATCGTACAGTGTATTGTTCTATTTTGGTGAGACCAAGTGCAGTAAAGGCTCAGTTTTCTGGTCTTAGTTGACAGGCAGCTGGTGTGGTCTTCTACTGCTGACCATCTGTTTCATGGTTCAGTGTGTTTTACTTTCAGAGATCATATTTCACACCTTGGTTGTATCAAGTGGTTAATACTGTTCTTTAATCTCAAGCTACTCATTCTCTTATCGCCTTGGACATCACCAAGGCATTTTAACCACACAACTGCTGCTCTCTGAATATCTTTTATTTTTTAGACCATTCTCTGTAAACCGAAATCTCAGCAGATCAGCCAGACCAGCTCGTCTGGCACCATCAAATACCTTTCAGTCCTTTTACTTCCCTATTCTGATGCTCAGTTTGAATTCTAGCAAGTCGTCTTCATCACAAGTACATACCTGAATGCACTGAATTGCTGCTGTGTGATTGGTCCGTTCCCTTGTTCAGCAAGAAACTGAGCAGGTGTACCTAATAAAGTGACCAGATTCAAAAGAAGTGCTGTTTTAATATTTATTTTTCCTTTAAACAAATCAAGTTTTTGGATCTTTAAACTGATTGTTTTCCAACATTAAAAAGATGGCGTGGACTTCTGGTCACTATATCTGTTTTTGTTATTCCACAACTCATACAAAAGTGGAAAATTCACTTTTTGTAGTGTATACAAATAGATTACTGTTTGTCTTGCATATTAGCATTTAATTCAATATTTACATTTCACATTTTGAAACTTTGAACACACAGCTAATTAATTATATGTTTAATCATAACTCAATGTTACCTTTATCCAGAATCAACACCACCTGAGAATCTTGGCACAAATTAAATTAATCAAACCTCGACAGACTGATTGTGTGATTCTTAAAAGGATCTTCAGATCAGTGATTATATCTTGTGATTATCAGAAATAAAAGAATAAAAATGACATTATAGTTGTTTTGTTGGCTTTTTGGCAGTGTTTACATGTATTAAACAGTGATAGCTGTGTCCACATCAGCCACCAATATTTTTAGAGTCAGAAGGAAAAAAGTATGAGTATTAAAAATGTATATATATTTAGTCACCATGATGTAGGATGTTTCATTGTAACTGATCTTCTAGCATTTAAAAACACCAATTAAACATGTTAAAAGGATTGAAATCTTTATTTTCACCCAGAGCATCAGTGTGTGCTTTTATATAACAGATTTTGTGTACAGCAGATGTAAATGGCAGTGTGTTATTATAAAGCCAAAAACCACAGTGTTTTGGAACAGATAGCAAATGGAAATGCGTGTCTGTGTTGCTCTGGGGTGAGTGTGATTTGTACAGCATGTACTATAGAGTGACAGACAATAAAACAGAAATAGCTGTGAGATTTATATGGACTTTACAGGATACAAAGAAACCAAGAATAGTCACCAGAGAGATTTTAATATCCAAGACACAAGAGATTCAGGCTGTCGGTGGTGAATCAAATTAATATACTGGATGCATTTGAAAAACAGGTTATTCAGTTAAAAGGACTGGTGTAATATTTATGTGGAGGATTTAAAAATGGCATAAAATGTCACTTTTAATATAATGATGCATATGGATCATAAATCCAAATGAGATCATCAGCTTCATGAAGAAGGAATTCTTTGGTATTTTGATGATAGATTTTGTAGTTCACATTTATTTGCATTATGGCATTGTGTAACCAAAAGTACTGTCCAAACAAAAAGAAATATGCTACACATTTCATGTTCTGACTGTCGAACTGGTGTACCAACGATTCGCCCAATGTCTGTTGGAGACAGCCACCAGCCCCCCCCACAGATATTCCTGCAGGAACAAGCAGCTATAAAACAGCCGATCCATTTTAGGTTCTTTCTTTGATAGACACACTTTGGAAATGAACATGAACGTATTTTGTTGCGTTTCGTTCATAAAGTTTAGAAACATAATACTCAACTCTGCTTTGCATTCCAGCTTCTGAGCAATCTACTCCCAGGTTCAGTTTTCATGCAGGTTTGCTGGCAACCTGAACACTCAGAATCCCATTAAATACTGTTTTATGTTTAATAAAGACTGTACATATTCAAACAACCATCATGCTCAAATTCTGCTTTTTTTCCTGAAACAAATTAGAGCTGCAGGTACCAGCATTTGGCAAAATGCAAATGGACTGATAATTGAGAATAAAACCAGCGGAATGTAAAATAAAAAAGGTAAAATACGGCACTATTTTAATGCAGCTCACGCAGCTGGCCATGCAGAATGAAAACAGCTCTGTGTTAGCTCAGATTTATACCCCTTTTAGTGGACGAGAGGGGTAACAGTGAACCCACATGGGAGAGAAGCTTTCGGTTGCATTCAGGAGGGTTTTTACATTCAAATGAAAGCTTCGGAAACAAAGAGGAGAAAGGAAGGCGTGCAGAGAGAGTCAGCAGGGGAATCTGATAATGAAAACCCACTAAGAGAGCAGACAGCAGGGAAATCAGTTGAGAGAAAATGCAGTTTGGGAATCAAATACCACAAATGGGAAAGTGTGCAGGGAATAAGGGCTCTCTCCTTGAATATACTCATCATGTATGTTATAAATCTCAACTGACCTGTGACCAAGTCTCACATACAGAAGAACAGCTGTCTGTTTATTCTTAAAAGCCAATGAGGGACAAGTTGAATCTAAATCTGAGGACTAGATTGTCCTCAGTAAAGTCATATAGTAATAAATATAACATCATATAATAAATAAGAGTATAAAATGATTCATTCTTTCATTAAAGAAATATTTGGGGAGTTTTGCAGCATCTCATATATTTGATAAAATCATTTAACCAGACTGTAGAATAAAAATAATTTGCTTCCATTCACAGAGAAATTTCCTCAATATTCTCAGCCAACTGAGTATATGTATGAAATGGCATCATGACCACAAGTTTTTAAATTTTGCCTCAGAGTAACAACTTTCTAAGTAGATTTACCTAAATTTGTCTCAGAAAGGTGAGTTTGCTTTGCAAATTTAGGACACAAGCTAAAGTTTTCTGCAGAAAAACAAGAGTGTCTCACGGAGGTGAAAAGGATTAATTGTTTTGCAGGTCTATTCAGAATTCATGAGCTTAATAGTAGGATCAGATTCACAACCTTAAAAAAAGCATTTAGATTAAAGAGTGCCTAACAAAGATGTTCTTATTTACAAAGTAAGAGTCCATGTTGAGAGCTTTGTGAGGATACAGATCAGATTTCTAGTACAAATATTTGAATTATTGATTGACTGATTGATTCAGTAACAGGGTTACAGAACACAGGCAGTCATATACGTTTTTGAAAGATTCATACAGGGTGCAGTAATGAGAACATGAGTCTGAAAGTGTTACAAAATGCAAAGCCGCAAAAAGGCAGTCAAGGATCTGACCGATAAGTTTGCACAGAGTGATTAATTTTTTTTAGCCCCTCTAGACCCCTCCAGCTACTACAGGTGTTTGTTTTTTTTGTTTTTTTTACTAGCATGTTTCCTGACTTCTCTACCTCCACACACATTGAGGATGGAGGAGATACATGTAGGGCAGGATTTACTGCTGTCCCTGTATCTTACCCCTTGGCCACTGACGATAGGCACCATGTGCCCCATGACCCCAAACAGGAACAAGCAGATATAGAAAATGGATGAATGGATATACTGATGTATTCTCCTCTTGAATCCCAAATAAAGTCTCGACTCGTTCTGCTCCAGATTCAGTGAAGATGTATTCTGAATGATGTTTGGCATAGATCTGTCTCCAGGTTACAAGGTGTGTGGGGGAGGGGAAGACACACCAGGAAACAAATAATAGCATAATCTTATGCCTGTACTGTGTGTTCCTCTATAATCATGGTAATGTTTGACACGAGAAACCTGAATATACAACTGACCTGTGCCTGAATGACAAAAAGCCATCAGTTTAACAGACTAAAGGCAGCTGTGCTGCATGTCTGAAAGGGGCTTTAGTGTGCAGCTCGCTTCTGGGAACTGATTAGTTTTAGCCTGACAGCAACAGGTTAAAGGCCAGAATTCTTCCTGTTCCTCTGGGGTTTTCTGTCGGCTTTCAGTCAGTCAGCCAACATGCTGCAGTCTGCACATTTTGTGAAACACTGTAAACAAAGTGACACCATCTCTAGGCTCTGGAGCAATGCTTACCTCTTGATCCCCATCTTGTTATTTTCTTACAAAATGAGATAGATAGATAGATAGATAGATAGATAGATAGATAGATAGATAGATAGATAGATAGATAGATAGATAGATAGATAGATAGATAGATAGATAGATAGATAGATAGATAGATAGATAGATAGATAGATAGATAGATAGATAGATAGATAGATAGAAAGAAGTTGCTGCAATGGCACAGATAAAGAAAAAGCATAAAAATCAAAGCATAAATTAGTAAAAAAAAAAATACTTGTTAATATAAAACAGTTGTTTGTATGTGTAATACAGAGATAATAGAATAAAAGAAACAAAAACTAGTCAACAGAACAACAAGGAACGGAGCAACATTGTAAATAAAACAACAGAGTAGGATCAATGTTGCACTTAGCTGAAAATGAGAAATCTAAAACTGTAAACAAAAGTAACAGGACAAAAAATATTGCTGATTGTATGAGAGATGAAGAAATGATGTGAAAATAACTAACCATTAATGATGCAGAGAAAAACAGCAATAATGACAAATAAAAACAATGAAAAACAGAAATAGTGTAGAAATAATGCACTGCTGCAGATTTGTGGGACATTCAGGGGGTTTCTGTACACAGTGTAATGATTTTTCTGAGTGGTTAAGAGCAGAAATCACAGCTTGGAAAACAGTCTGATGAGTAGCATAAAACAGAATGCTTTGACAATGCAGGTAAATGCTTGTCTCTCTTAGAAGTGGAGATTCTGATTTTGACTAAATTCAGAGTTCTTTATGTATTTTAACACAAAAATAACAATAAAATGCTGTTGTTGTGCAAGTTTGATATTATGTACGTTCTATCTTGTCGTTTATTTAATACATGCTAAAAACACAGTACAACAGACTGATGATAAGAGTTTTAAAGTAATTCTGACTGCATCTGACTACTTTTTAAAAATTCTGTCTCCTCCCATAATGACTGCAGCTGGAAATGAGCCAATGCATAAGAATGCATGGAAATGTGTTTTCTCTTGTCAAGATTAATGTCATATGTGCATCGTCCCTATCAGACAACTAAACTGAAACAAACAAACATCCATACAAAATCATGTGTAAATAGATCCAGTGGATGTAAAGGTCAGGTCTTTTCCCTTTAAGAGGCACTTTGGATACGCCAGATGGCACAAGCCATCAAAGCCTCAGGGACCATTGCAAATGTCTGTAATCGTTTAAAATGGTGATCACCCAGCAGTTAAGGAAATACTAATTATGGCTGAAGAGGTGACTGACCTTTTTCTGAGTGAGGTTTCAGAGCTGCTGAGTTTAATCCTCACAAACACAACTTCAGTCACAAAAAGAGGAAATTAACTTGAATGTGCAGTTCTGTGTGTTAATTGCTGCCCCTTGAAGTCGAAACACCTTCAGTTTCACTTTGTTAAATGAGCCAAACATCTGACACTAAACCAGGCAGCTATAATTCATCACTTTGATTTTTTTTTTTCTTTTTTCAAAATGAGAAACATGCATTAGTGAGGACGGTGCAAGTGAAGATTGAGTGTTTTACAGCTGATTAATAATCCTCAGAGAATGCATGCTGAGACAAACCCAAACATTAAAATGCATCATTGTCTGCACAGTTAGTATAAACAAATATATAATCTTCCTTGACACCTACACGTGTTTACAGCATAAATTATGACTTGTACATTTTAAATTTTAACATTTTCCATTTATCTTACATTTCTGATGCAAATGCATCATGATTTTTGTATGATTGGCATAAAAATGAAAGTCACAAGTTCAAATTATAACAGCTGGTAAAATGTAAACAAAGTCTTTAAAGTGACAGAGTCAGTTTGCTGTTGAATGATGGAAGTTGTTCCTCAGCTGCTGCTGCCGTGTTGATTTGTCCACTCTTGTGATTATGTGAAAAAGCAGACTGGTTGAGCTGGTGATCAATGCACTCTGACTCTGTTTTACATTCACAGCAGCAGCTGCAGCCTGTTGGAGGCCTGCTGCCGGACCGGCTGCCCAGTTGGCGCAAACAAAAAGACACTCAAAGTTTCTTTTGAGAGAAAGGGCAGAGATTAAACACCAGTTAGTCAAAAAGAAGGAGATGGATCGTTTTCAGAGAGATGTATACACTAGTGGACAATAAACTGATACATTTGAAGTATAATAATGATCGTTTGGTCTTAAATGCATAAAGTCAGTGGGATTGTCACATGGAAAGTGTCCTTTGTTGTAGTTTGACCTAAATCACTGAAAAGGAAGGTTGTAAAGGCCGTTTGTCAACTTGGCACAATCAGTTTGATGCTGATTTCTTTCCAGGTTTTCCAACAGCCTTCTTAACCCTCTCTGCTAGAAAAGTGACACATTCTTTTGAAAAAATTAGTTGCTGGCCTCTGAGTTTCCTATCTATACATTGTTTGTGGAGGTTTGTTCATTTGCCTCCGATGTTTCTTATGTTTGTCATGTCTCTTTCGCTTTGTTAAATTTATTTGGTTTATTTGTGTTTTCTTTGATTTTTCTCTGTTTTGTATCTTTATTTCATGGTGTAATTTAGTTTCAGTCACTTCTCTGTGATTCCTTTGTGTCATTTTCACTCAGTGTTCTGTATATTTAATTTAACACACCTGATCACCATTCTCCTGATTAGGTTCTTGTCCTTTCTCTCCAGCTGTTCTCACTCAGTAATCACCTGTCCTCCTTGGTTCCACATGTTCCAGTGCCATTTATGTTTCCTGCACCTCATACGTGATTCAGGTTTTTCCCTCCTTGTTGGTTTTTTGCTGTCCTGGCTCCTTTTTGTTTTATATATTTTTGTTTTATTTATTTATCATTTGGGTCCATTCAGCATACACCCTGACACATAGTCAGAATAGTTGATTATAAAGAAATGCCAAAGAATCTGTTCAAACTACAGCAAGTTAGTTGTGTCAATGTAAACACACTCCTAAAAACATGTCTGTATACTCAAAGCGTGAAGTTATTTATTCCCTTCAAGTTGCCTCAATTACACAAAATTCTGCATTTACACAAAAAAATTCAATAAGAACATTTTGAGAGACAAACTGCCAAAAAAGTATAAACCAAACATGTCTTACAATAGTTAAACGATTAAAAACAGACACCAGAACCCACATGCTGTCCGTCATGCTGTGAAGAAGCTACCAGCTTCAAAACTGTGTAATGTACAAGACTTGGTATAAAAAATCCAAATCCTGATTTCTGTTAAAAGATCCACAAACACTAAATGCACAGATAGTGTATTGAAAATGTCCCACCTACTCATTTTTGCAAAAATAATGCAAATGCTGTGATTGCATTTACAAAGTGAGCTGCAGATATTTAACCCATGAAAATGTTTATTGAAAAAGTGCTGATCTGAGAAGGTGATCATTTCTTTAACTGTGGAGAAAAAAATGATTTTATAAAAAGTCTGTAGCTTTGCAACTGGTCTGAAAGGTTTAAAAGACCTTGATCTCTGCTTAATGCTGATGCTACTGGTGTTTCAAAAATTGAGTGAGCAAACAATTTAACCAAACTCTTGGTCAAATTTTGTTTTAGTCAACATAGATGTCATGCTTTAAGTTTAATTAAGAAGAAGTTTCAGCTCCTGTTGAAGTACTAGTAGTCAGTGGATACTTTTAGAGGCACTTTGGGCTGCCTGAGATGCAGCAGGTGCAAAGATATGCTAACCACAGGCTGTCAAACATTCAGAGTGTCTCAGACAGCAGAGTGACATTTTAAACTTTCAAGGGAGAAGGTGAACAGAAGGTGGCTGCCAGTCTCTCTGTGAAAGAGAGAGATAATGACATACTTTATGTCTATTTAAGGCAATAGAAGCGAAGTCTGCATGTCAGCCTCTTAGAGGTGCTTTTTGCTGTGACAGTGGTGTGTCACAAAAGCACTGTACAGTATTAGCTGTCTTGTACTTCCTGGGTTTCCAAACCACCACTTCACTGGTAGTCAGTGGTGAAGTTTGCCCGAAACAAAAAAAAATCAATTTTTATTTTGTGGCATTTGTAAACATAAAATAGAAATAAAAGAAATTAATAAAGGAAATTAATTTATAACACTTTAAAACTAACAGTGAATCCATCCGTGTGTCCGCTATTATTCATCCATAAAAAGAAATGTTGGATTAATAAATTTTCAGATTAAAATTGGAAGACAGATTTGTGGCATATCTGATCTTACAGTTGATGAATACCAAAGAAAGTTTTTTTTTTTTTTTAATAAACTGCATTGACATTAAAGTGCTGTGTAAATATGTCAGTGAATGAGACAGACTGAGGATTAAAGGGTTAGACATGGTGTTGGGAGTATAAATTTGTTGCTTAGATCTAGAACACCAATAATTAGCCAAAAACGGATTTTTCTACTTTTTTGTTGTCTTTTTTTAATGATTAAAGTTTTATTTTGTTTAAAGCTGGATGTGAAAATACAAGCGGACACAAATGGCAGATTTTAAGAGTTTATTTCTGAGCCGAGTGATTATAACAATCCACAGTAAACACAGCTGAACTTTACTGTAACAGAGAGGCAGCAGGTTAGTTTGGGAGGTTAACTGCACAGTTAGTAATATTTTCAAACAAACTCACCAACCTCTCTTCTTCTAGAAGAAGTGAACAGAGGAAGTCGGCAGCTGAGAACATGTTTGGCAGTGTAAAAGATGTCAGCAATGACCTCATAATAGGGATGAGGCAGAGAGCGATACCCAAAATAATCCTCGGTCACACAGTTTGTCAGAAATGTTTATTCTAGCCTAAATCCAAAATCCAAAGGAGATTTTAACTGACTTTAACTGAGTAAACAAAATGTGAAACAAGAATAGACTTATGATCATTAAGAGGAGAGGAGTGTGAGACATGGTCAGCTCAGGCAAGCAGGCTGATCATACACTGGTAATCCAAAAACTTTAGAATCCAGAAAGGGTGACACCAGAAGGCATGTATCGAGAAGCCAAAACAGGTCAGTAGACTCCATGATCAAAAACACTGTAACAAGAACAATGGATTGCGAGGCACAGGTGGGCAGCATGAGGAATGACCAGCTGATGAAGGTAAACATCATCAGGCATGATGATATAATGGAGCCAGACAAATACAAACATGAGAGGATGACTGAACAACATGAAAACATGAATCAGCTTAATAATAAATTGAAGTGCAAAGACATGATGATGTGAATATGACCTCATCAGACTGGATTCATGACAGGTTGATTTGACTGTTGCAATGAATTTGTGAGTAAAATCTCCTCAGTAATCACCATCACTTTGTATATTAGCAGTAGAAACAAAAGATAATCAGAAAACTACATGACAACATTTTTATGGGTTAAAATCGAGTTTCAATATCAGATAATCAAGAACGAGTTCTTCATCTTAAATAAGAATGTTTAAATCTCTTAAATACTCCTTTTGCAAGATTTTTGCAAGACTTCTCTGTTTCTAATCTTCTAGATATTTTTACACCGAATCTTAATTCAAAAAGGGGGAACTAGGTTTTCATTAATCCTGAAAATGGATTTCACCATTCTTCATTAAAATTATTGTCAAAAGAAATTCAGCCATGGAACAAATCGTCTCTTCCTGGCTCTTAGGACATCAATCGCAAAAATTATAATTACCATCCTTACTAGTGTCTGTGAGTGACATCATCTTGTGCACATGTTAAACATGAATCACTTTACTTTTGAACTTTTGTTTTTTTTAATTATGATATTCAGTGAATCAGTACTTTATCATTCTAATGCAGATCACTTTCTCATTATTGTTCATCACGGCTGTTACTGTGAAGAAGAATAAGCTTTTACTCTAAAGTAGTTTGTTGTTATAATAGTCAGATTTTCAGCAGAGGGCTAAAACTTGCTGAGCAACGTACAACCAGCACAGTGAGATGTTTTGGGGAAATTATAACAAGTCCTGATAAAGAAGAAACACGTGTTCCATTATCATCATCAGGTCTATTTTAAAGAAGCTGAAGTCTCCTTGAATGTTTGCAATAATGATACACTTCATTCTGTTTGTTTCATTATTAATTAGGAAAATGATGGACACGAGGACTCTGTTTGCATTCCTTCCTGCTGCAACTTTTGAAAATGAGTTGAACATAAAGATAAAAGTGGTCATGTCATGGTTCATGTCTAAAACTTGAACTTAAAGGGCCAAACTGGCAGCAAAACAAGGGAGTAATAAAATACACAGGAGCAGCTGGGAGGTGACTGGGGGCCTGAGTGAAAACAGCTGATTACAGGTGAATGACAGGTATGAAGTTGGAAGCAACATCTGAGGACCAAAAGCATCAGACAAAATAACAGCAAACCAGAACTTGTTTAAACAAGTTACAATCCAACACAAAATAACTCAAAACATGTTATAGCAGTTAAGTATAAGTAAATAAAGAAAATACATTTCTCTGAAAGATAATCTTCATGCAAAATAAGATCATGTCATTTTGTATAAAATATTATGTACAAAATATAAAATGTACATTATTATAAAAAAATCACAAAGTTATACAAATATGAAAAAAGGTTTAACCATTAACAGAACAAAACTACAAAAAATATGTTAATATCCTCTGATAAAACTTCACATCATAAGAAATAAGATTCAGGCTAAAATACTTGATTTTCTATTGAACATATATAATTAATTAGAATTGTGTTTGCATTCAGAGGCAGAAAAATCACAGATTTGTTTAAAAGTTCTGACACAAAAAAATCTCCATAGTTTAAATATTATTCACTGCATGTTTGAATGGTACTCTATGCCAACATGGTTGTGTCTTCATTGGAGAATAACTGTGTTCAATAACTTGATTATTACCAGTTTATGAGTGTTAAAGCAGCATAAGCTGTTGTTGTGCAGTTATGATGAATAATATCTAAACATGGTGAGTTGTGGTCACTGAAATCACAACTATAGTCAATTCAAATCTCAGAAAACTACTTTTAATTGTATAAAATGTGTTTTAAAACATTTTGTTTTATCTCCAATGTTTTTTAAAAACTATATAAGAGTGTTTCTAATCCAAACCAAGCAGCTTTAGAAATGCACGTTTTTTTCTTATTTAAGTTTTGCCTCATATTTACCATCACTTTTCTCAGATTAGATTTATATGCAGACTACCTGATAGGATAACAAAATACACATAAACGTGATAAATCATCGACACAAATGAAAGTGTGTTTGGTTTATCTCACATGACATTCGAACAGCTTCAGAACTGAAAACATCTTTTTGGAAGATATGAGAGCAGCTTTTCTCTAAAACATGAACAACTCATAATAAGCTGTTATCTGGTGCTGATATGAAGTGACAAGGTGTCATGTGTTTGTTTAAATGTCATGTAGATGCTGAGATTATCTCTCAATATGCAGGTTTTAAATCCTTTGTCTTGATGTGAAGGTAGTTTATATTCTAAGTTTAACTGAGATGAAAGACTAAAAATGGCACAAAAATTGACTTTTTAAACTGTTAATTATTTTAAGGATTAATTTTTACATTTTCTGTGTGAAAATATGACACAATTATACAGTTTTCAGCCAGTAACTTTGAGAAAACTGAAAACGAAATGAAATTCTGTGAAGATAGTGAGGGAGTCCACCTCCTTTAAACTGAGAAAACAAGATGTTGCAACTATTTCAAGGGATCGGGAGAATCAATAATCAGGTTTTAGCCAACTCTTGAATCTTTGGGTGATTGATCAGAAGCAAACCATGTAAACAGAACTGTTAAAGTTTCAGCTGGTCATAGCCTGAAACAGTAAGTCTAAAATTTCTTGGAGTTTCTTTTCAGAGATTAAATGTTTGAATGAAAACCCTGGTGAACTGTTTTTTATGGACCAGAAACTTTTTCTTCCCTCGTCAAAGTGTCCTTGAGCAAAACATAAAACCCTGTTGCTCCCAGCATTATTTTAACTTAATTTAAAAAGCCAGAGGTTGGATAAGGACTTGACTAAAAGGCTTCATGTGTAAAATGTCACAATGCAGCTATTATGTCTTTAAAACAAAAGTTTAAAACTAATTTTTATTTTGAGTTCTTTGATTTGTTCAGATGTGACATTGACACTGTGTCTGTTCCTTTGCTGTGAAATACATTTATTTTGAAAATCTTACTCAGAAAAATATTTTTACAAATCCTGCCTTTTTATTTCAGTGTTACAATATTATAATGACAAAGATATCATGTTTATGTGTGCAATAAAAACACTTTTAGCATCACCACTGCTCAGTTCTCATGATTCAATGATACGCTCACATTTATGGAATTTTTATTGAAAGGCAAATAATTTTTCAAAATAAAATGGATTAGTCAGATAGGTTCAATACTTGAATTATCACTTTCTTATTGGCTGATGAACTAAGTGGCCATTTCTGTGACTGCAGGATACTAAAAGTCTTGTGTAGCATGACATTAGCCCAGAGCGTCACCACAGGACTGAGTGAAAGTCTGTGCGGGTGGCTGCCAGTTTGACTGACTGAGTTTTGAGGTTAGACTGCAGCAAGGGAGGCCCTGAGGAGGGCTATGAAGCATGATATCAGAGTCCTAACAACCTCTCAGGTTCTCTGACCTGTCAGCTGAGTCTGACGGCTGCTCTCGTCTGGAACCAAACGCTGCTAAAAGAAAGAAGCTGAATCAGTAACGTGGAGAGATGGGAACCAGTCAGCAGACTAAACCTGCTATTAGGACACGGTTCGTGTCAACAGATTACTGAACTCTGAAAACACAGATGAGTTTGATCAGAGCTAAGATATAAAGCTGCTAAAAGCTGAACTGGCCACAGATCACTGGGTAACATTACATAACTGACAGTCAAGGCTGAGTGCTGTTTTCTGTGGTGCTGTAACCACTTTTAGGTCATGAAGGTCTTTTAGTTCAGCTCAGACTTGTAGGAGCTAAAGAGGTAACATCCGCTAGTATCTTAATGTTTACATTTTACATCAAGTAAAAGGAAGCCTGGAAATAGCTCCTGTCAATTTGGTTCCACACTTCAAGACCACTGAATAAGGTTTTGTGTTATTGTTGTGCAAATTTTACGCACAGTATAATCAAAATAAACTGATCTGGGTTGGTGTGACTGAACTCATCCAGTTTGTTGCTCAGCTGTTAGTGGAGATATGTCTAAGCATTGACTATGGAAACAGAACAAAACAAGTTTTTTAATTGTTACTGCTGCAGCTTAGACATTTAAACATTAGAGACTATTAGAGAGATAAACAGAAAAATTAGATCCACATAAATGCAGCAGATGGAACTTTAACAAGTTTAAAATTTTCAAACAACAAACAGCAACAAGCTAAAAAAAAACAAGAGATAATATGTTGGGAAGAGTGAGCTGATTGCGGGTGGGGGGCGGGTGTGTGGGGGGCTGGGGGCGGGGCTTCGGGGGGGTGGGGGTGGTGCTGCACTGGCTCGATTTTGGTAAGGACGGTCAAGAATACCCTGCACCTACTACGAATTCATCTCAAAGAAATAAGGAGATTGATATGTATAATGCTGATTTATGCAGGGTTTACCCCGTCAGGTTTGAGTCATGGTTGCTACAAGCTTTACAAGAAAGAATGACTTTAGTGATGTAGTAGGTGTAAAATATTGAATAAAATGTTGTGCTGCATGACTGGCTTTATTTTCACTCTCACATGGAGCTTTATGACACGCAAATTTACAAGTTAATCGCAGATATTGTATCCAAGTGCATTGTGGGTAAACTCGTCACCAAAGGGCCCGGTCATTTGCTCCGCCCCCCTGCCCGGCTCTGATTTGTTTGGCTGAGATACAACAAGAACATTGTGACCAAAATGACTGTACATGCATTCACGTGCTAAACAGGCAGAAGTCAAAATAGAAAGAACAATGTGTGACAGAAGAGGTTTGTAAGAGTAAGATGAAAGCGGGAAAAAGGAAATTCTCTGACCTAAATTGTCAAAAATACTGTATAAATAAGATCTTCACAAATGTTGTTGCTTAATCTTCTTTGTTTAAATATTCTCCTGCTGATGTTGACCTAACGTGCTTTGAGGTCAAGTTTCAAATGAAGGTTTATAAACTTAGAAAATGAATTTCAAAGTAACACATGATATCAAAGGAAGTTGCAGTCTGAAGCTTTGTGTAATCTTCAAATCACAACTTAACCTGCATTAATGTGAGTTTTCATACTTGTGCTTTGTTCTGCGCTGCAGTTAAACCCTTTGAGACTGTATTTCACTGCAACTAGAAGATGCAAAGTAGAGACAAAGTTGGAATCACACTATACTGGTAACTTCTGATACTTTTGCTTAAGTCAGAATTGCCAGTAAATTACTTTGTTCATGCAAATTTTGTGAAGAATTCCTTCCTCAACTTAGTCTTCAAGTGTCTTAGTTTTGTTTCAATTCGTTTGCAATTAATCTTCTTTTTTGCCATTTGAAATATCAGATTTTTTTTTTTATTTCAAAGAAGTCCCAACTTAATTGTAGTCATCTGCAGAGTTTATGACTAGCTTCAAACAGCAGGGATTTACACAAGTTCACTGATGTAACTCTGGTTCTATGTTTAAAAGGGAAGCTACTGTAATTATTTTTCAACAGGAACTACTTTTACTGAATGACAGCAACAGGAAAAATAATGAGATTGTAGAGCATTAGACTAGATGTGCACACAAGCTAGTATCACTTTTAAAATGAGAAATTTAAAGAGTTTTAAAAATGCAGCATGTTGTAGCAATACTGGATTACAAGTGGAAGAAAACTTTACATTACTGGAGTTTAAATTAGGCTGGAAGCCGTGATGTGATGTGACGTTCGGGACTTTACACGGTACTTACTCATAAGTACATGTGGTCAATTACTGATTTCTAATAACCCATTTCTCACCTCTTTATAATAAAATTGTTTATTGCGCTTCACAAAATCTCTATGCATTTAGCTTTTGGCCACAATTTTCATTCAAATTAAGTTTGAGCATCATTTTTTCCAGCTGTCTCGCTGCATCTGCACAATCCCAATTCCCTCTTCAACTCTTTCCTTTTCTCCTTTTTCTGTATTTTTGTCATTTTCTCTGAAGAATCCATTCTGTCACAACTGACTCTTGTTTACCTTCCACCAATCTTCTGCTGACAGCGACAGAGCTGATGTGAGGAAACAATTTTTTTCCTTGTAAACATCCATTACGGACCTCCAACAGACAGGAAGTGGGGAGGAAGGAGAATGCAGGGAGAGTTTGTAAGATGCCACAGCTGATGTATTTCAGGTGTCTTCAGGAAAAACAAACCTTGTAAAACCTCTGACCTCAATTCCACAACAGGTCTGGACGTTTCTGCTGCCTTCACAAAAACCTGGTTGTTTGCTGGTTCTGAAGGTGACTGAGTGGGGGGGGGTCAGCGGCACAAATGGCTGCAGCCAGTGAGTTGACAACTGTAAAACACACAGTGCTCAACATAATTTAAAATCATGACAATAATAATAATACATTTTATTTATTAAGCGCCTTTCAGGACACCCAAGGTCGCTATACAATACAGTCTATTGATTAAATTCTGAGTGTCTAGTTTGTCTTATTATTACCATTTAGTTTTTTCTGACACTTAAGCTCAGGATTTTATTTTAAGAGGATATTCTAGTTTCTTGTTTCACTTTGCATCCATAGTTACAATTTATGCCCATATTATGTGACTGTGACCTTCATCTGTAAGTCCCAAAATGCTGATTATTTCACTGGTTTTCTCCATCACCCATCAAAGTGTCAATTTTCTTTACATGTGTCTGAAACAGATTATTTTAAGGTAATTTGTTCTCAAGTGAATTAAGGCATCACTTGTGAAGAAGCAGAGAGTCACAAGATGTGATTATTGGATGAAATACTAAAATTATGACATGTGCTTTTACATAATCCGAAACCGTCCTCCTCAACACACTGATCTGATGTAGCTTTGGCCACATTTTTATTAAAATCAAGGTTCAAATCAGCTTCATATCACCGTGTTTCTGTTTGTCTTTGGATTCAGGATCTGCAGCGTCAGATGATTCTCAGATATCAAGATCTATTCCAGTCATGCATGAAACCCCCAGTATGCTGATGTATTGTAATGGTACAATAATTCAATTATTTTGGGTTCTCTGTTCCATATGTTTATAAAGTGATATTTTGTGCACTGTGAGAAAGTTTACCAGGCAGATAATTGTTGAGGTAACTTGGTTGTGTGAATATTTTCAAAAGCAATAAGATGCTGCTGGAGGAGATCTAGAAGATGAGCTGCAATGATCTACACGTACATATAAAATGTAAACAGTGAAGTTGAACTTTTTTTATTAAATTTGCCTGGTTCTGCTATTCTTTAGTGTTTCTAGGAAAACAACTTGTATAACATTGTTTTTCTTCTGCTGTTGAAAACAAAAAACAAAGCTGAAGAAAAATTCTTATTATATTTGTTTTATTTTTTGTTTTCAATGTTGCATGTGCAAATACGTAATGCAATTTGAATCAAAATATCTGCAGCATAAATTGTGTATATGTACTGAATTGTGTCCAACAAAAGAAACAATAAGTTATTGTTACATTTTTAATGCTTTGTAGCTACAGGTGATCAGCTGATGTGTTTTCTGTTAAAAGATTGTAAATAAACTCAGAAAAGTTATTCATCGGTATGGATGGAGCATCAGACTGATTCAGAGTGTAATGAAGCGTTACATCATGCTAACTATCTGAGCAGTTTCTGAAAGTGGAACAAGATTCTCTTGAAACTTTGAGGAAAAAATAAAAGTCAAGTCTTTTTTTTTGTGTGTGTGTCACACTTCTGTTCAGGCACGTCAAAGGTCAGACTCAATCTGCGCTGACACTAACGCTCATACTGACAGAATATAAGTTAAACACCTCATTTTCCATCAGCACTTTACTACTAAAGGTCAAGCAATCATTGAACAATTCAGTGTTTTTTGTTGTCAAGCCGCCCTACTCCTCAGAGCCCTCGACCGTCCCAGCAGTCACCGTCCAAATGTCACCAATCATGTGTTGACTCAGTTTCCTGATGCTTGACCTTCAGAGCTCAATTTGAATTGTGACTTTCATTCAGAAGTGAACATTTCAGAAGGACTGAATGACTGTGCCGTAATGATCCTTCTCAGCAGACCCTGGGCTGTTTAAATTGTTGTCTGCAGGAATCTAACAGTTGAACATGGAAATGATGGAGTCACCAAACACTTTCCTGAATATGATTGAAGCTGTTTCTCCTTCACTAGCTGCAGCTTCGACTGGTTAATTGATTATTTCTGCTTCAGTGGCGAGAAAGTAAATGATGACTTGATATAGTGATGTGATGAGGTGATCTGCAGATTCAACACAGTCATAATGAAGGTTTAAATTTCCTCAAAAGGGTTGTTAGTAACAGAGATTCAGCAGGTCATTTACTCATAATTGCACTCATTTGTGCCCTGCAATGACTAATTACCTGTTTTATATTCCTTTTTTCTCACAGTAGCTAATTAATGCCCTGACCTCAACAGAGAGCAAAAACATTACCACTTTGTCATCTGTAGCTTTTTTAGTAATTTAGCAGCTTTGTTTCTTGTTGTTTTCATTTTTTTTTTTTTTTTGGGGGGGGGGAGTAATATATTGAAATAAAATTAAGCCTGTAATTGTTGACATTCAGCAGACCTCAATCTAATTGTGATTGAATAACTGATGTGTGTTGTAATTAAGAACTTTATTAGCATTCGGGTTCACTTTAACAAGCATTAAATGCCCCCAAATTACAGAAAACTGTGATTTGCATCTTGCTTCTCTATAGAGGCCAGAATAAAACCTACAAAGAGTTTATTAATCCTGCCAAGCAACAAAAACTTTTTTATTGGGATTAATCACTTGTTTTCTGGGCAGTTAATTGTGATAAATTGCAATTCAATCTCAAATTGAAAAATTTGCAGTCAGTAACAAACCTTCAATATTAAGTCCCAACTGACAGGATATTACTTTCTCTATTTTTATTACTGACCTTTGTTTAACCAACAAGGTCCCAGTACGCTGTATAGTGGAGGTAACTGTGACCAAACTAGCAACCCTCCAGTTGACATGAAGCCCCTCATCCTCTAAGCTACAGCTAATGTATTAGCTTGACCGCTCCTTTTAAAATGGCATTGTGAGCTTTGCTTGGGAGTGAAAAGTTTATCTAACAAGTGAGAAAATAACTAATAATCAATCTCCAATTTGGACCATTTTATCTAAATCATTGTTTCTAAAAAAAAAACCCAGTGTCCTTAATGTTTCCCTGCTTCTCCAACCCGTTCACCATATATTGCATTATATTTCTCTTCATCCTTCTCTTTAACAATGAGGAATAATGCAGCATTTTTTGTGTGTAAACTGACCATCCTGGTGTGAGACCAGCACTCATCAGGATCAACATATTTTCTTCATCTTCTCACTAATATCAGCAGAATGATAAACTGCTGCTGCTGTTGTGGATTTTGCTTTTTGGGGTTTATTTTATTATCAAATGTGTTAATTAGAGGAATTACATATTTTTTCTATTAAAAATGTGACGTTCTGTTAAATTAAATTTGTTCTGAAATTATTTTTTAATCATCCCACAAAAATAAGGTGTTTTTTTTTCTATTAAAACAGGAGAAGACGTTTGTTTAGATTTTTTGATAGAGAGAATAAATACCTGAGTTTAAAAACAGAAAATTTCCTGTGTTTTCCAACTGATTGCCACCAAACTATTAATAGAGCAATCACAGAGGATGATTTATAAAAAGGTGAAAGTTTTTTCTGTCAAGAGTTGGTGGAAACAAAAACTTACATATATTTATTCTCATCAGGATTTTATTATTTACAATACTTCATCTAAGTGTCAAACTTATTGTACAAGACAGCTGTGAACAAGTGATTCTTTCCCACAATAGAAGTAGAGAAGTATCCTTTGATCTGTAGAAACTATGAGGGAGTGAAGACATTACAAATTTATCATTATAAAAGAAGAGTTTCATGAAGTCCATCCTCCAACAGATAACATAACTAGGCAACGTTATCCCAGAGTTACTTCCCACCATGGCCTCCTCTTATTCAGTCATGGTGGGGATGCTGTAACTCCTGTAACTGTATTCACTCCTTGCGGCAAGTAAAATATTCTGAGTCTGTGATTCTTCTCCTGTCTGAGGGTTTAACTGTGTTTGGTGTCTAGGAACGATTTCCCTGACAGTCAGTGTTGTTTTTTCTTCTTTGTCAACAGGCAACTTTTGCACATATTTAAATCAGGTTTATGTTCTTCAGCTCAGTATGAAACTAGCAGGTAGGAGTCTGCAGCAGCTGTAAAACAGATCAGTTTTTCATTGAGCCGTATCCCTACACCCCCACTCGCCTCCCCCTCAGAGCCCCAGAGCTGGACTGGATTCAGTCATGTTGTCTGTATGATCAGAGTCTATCAGCTCTGTGACAGTTTAAGAAGCTCATCTGGAATATGAATGAGGAGATAAAATATAGAGATCAAAATGAACTGGAGCATCGTACCAGAAGAAATTAACCCCACCTCGACTCCCATCATCGTCCTCATCGAGTCCCAGCTTCCACACAACAATTACTTCATTT
Organism: Pachypanchax playfairii; assembly: GCA_006937955.1. NCBI lineage: Eukaryota > Metazoa > Chordata > Actinopteri > Cyprinodontiformes > Aplocheilidae > Pachypanchax > Pachypanchax playfairii. The sequence goes on along the minus strand of SSNP01000011.1, from coordinate 4,523,829 downwards.
GTGAATAGGTTTCATCTTCAGGCTTGTAATTTACTTCCTCTGAGAGGTGAGTCCCTGCTGTACATCCTAAATATAGGCCAGCAATACAAGTTTAAAGAGGCTGAATGGCACAAAGCACAGAACTGTGACTGATGAGCGCATCTTTTAATGATTCAGCTAACAGTTTAATGCTTTGTGTCAAACGGGAATTCTCACCTCAGATGTCATTGGTTGGGTCCAGACGGTTTCTTCTCACATCCTGTTTACCATCTTTGATGTACCAAAGAGGAATTCAGGCCTTTAAGGTTTACTCCTTGATTTTGACCTTATTAAAATATGCTAATCTCAAACTTACAAAGACAGACTTGTAAATTAAAGCCTTTTATTTGAATTCTGGTATGTGACAAAAGAAACCAAAATCGCTTTTGAGGTAACGGAGGAGAAGCGTGTTAATTGCTGAGTGTCTTGGCAGTGGAGGTTGAAAGACATAAAAAAGACAGAACAACTCGTATCCTAGTGTTTAAATAAAATTAACTCCCCTGTTCAAAAAAACATCCTGGAATTCTGACTCTTATTACTGTCTATTTTGATAAAAATGTTTTTTAATTTATTGTATAATAATAATAAATTAACTCCTGAGACGTTAGCTCTGATTGTTTCCCATGTCTGCTGAGTTGGCTTCAGCTCTGACAGGCATCATTAAACCCTGCAGTGGAAAGAAACTGAAGACCCCCGCTGCTTCATCAAGGCCCGACTGGCAGACTAATGGTCCGGCTGGCTAATTGTAACTCATAAGCTTCAACTTCACAGATTAAAAATCTAACAGTGAGGATGTCACACATTCAAGAGCAACAAAAACACCATGAACAAAAAGAAAGGAAAACACATTTCATGGCTGATTGCAGGAATGTAGTGGAAAATATGAATACCTTGGGCATGAAAAGAATAACATTGTTCTGTTTTGCAAGAATTCTTGCATTATGCTCTATTTAATAAAAGAAAACATAAAATATTACGGAAGGAGAGAATGAACGTTCCAGCTATAACAATATTTGGTCGGATTTTTCTCAAATACACAAGTTAACTTTTCTGTTATTTTCAAATCTGTCTCCTTGTTAAAAAAAATTCTCATTAGAACAAATGATTATGGTGAAAGAACAAGTGCTTCTTATTTTATGTCTAGTTATATTTAGTATGAAATATTCTTACACTGATGGATGTTCAGTGATATTTTCCATCTGAATTCACTGGCACCAGGACTCTCATGATGTCTATCATTTTTATTTACTTGATAATTTGAAATCTTCTTTAGTTATCACAACAAAACAATTTTTTTTAAGTCTAAATAAATACATAAACATGTAAACCTATTATCTTTAGATATGTCCTCTACACCGCGTCATGAGAGCAGAAGAGAAAAGGCAATTGTGGAAAATCTCTCCCGTTTCAGTCAGTTTAAAGAAATGGAATGAATTATGACCAGGAAAACTAGAATTGTTGAACATAGAAATTCAAGTTTTAAGTCAGTGAAATGATGTCAGAATGCACATAATACCTGTCTGCAGCAAAAAAGCAAGTCTGTTTCTTTAATCTGAAACTCTTTCAACTTCGAGAATATCACAACATACCCTAAACATTACTGATAAACAGATAAATACATATACGTACTCTAAAGCAACAAATTCTTTGCACTTTCATGTTAATGGAAAAATGTTTTCTGTTGACTTAAACTATTATTGTGACATTTTGGAAAATAGGTCTATTAGATATTTCTGCAACCGCAGAGATGAAAAGACTCATATGGAGAAAAACCTTACTCTCAACCACGAGCCTTTTAGTGCACGGATGTCTAGAGCTAATGCAAAGTGTCGTGTTAAATATAAATACATACGTACAGAAAAACAACCTGAATTCAGTCAAAGACAAACTGAGAGAGAAAATAAACCAAAAAATTAATAAAAATGGATAAAAACTCATAATTCTTAAAGGAACTTAGGGCAGCTTTACAAAATCTGACTCAGTGCTGCCGCGACAGGCGCTGTGGCTAACTGCAGCCACCAGCCAAGCCGGCACGGGAGCGCGCACAGACACTTTACAGAAGGTTCGTCTTCACAGCACTGCACCGGGGAGGCTAACATACTTCACGTCAGGTCTCTCCACTCTGTTATTTGATTTGATCTCATCATTTTCATACTGTATCAGGCTCTAAACACGACCTATAATGTTTTCTCACCTGGTCACAAGGAAATGAGCCATGTCAGCATCCGTTTTCACTCCCAAATGCAGCTGAAGTTCCCTCCATGAACCGAACGCATATCCAATATTTATGCGGGTGCCTGCTCGGCTTCGGTCATATTTTTTTTTAGACTCACTAGATGCCGCTGATAAAGTCTTTTTTTTCTTCGTGGTGCCACTTTTTTGGGGGGTGAGAGTGGATGCAGGTCGTTTGCTGGCTGCAGAAACATCCATAAGTATACCTTCAGTGTTTGAATCCAAGTCCACGGCGGCCATGTTCTTCCTGTTCAAGAGCTGTCGGCAACGCGCATGCAGCGTCAATTTACGTCACATCCCTACAACTGCGCGGGAAATTCGGACGTCGAACTGCAGCGCATTATGTAGCACACAGCGTGTCCAAGGCAACAGACATATATGCGGATGGCCTCGTTATTTTGGGTTTTTAATGCTTCATGATCCATTAGCATTGAATAAACTGGAAATGCATGTGTAGTTTTTCACAAATCTTGCCTTAAATCCCTTTAAAAAATGAAGTAATTTCAGCTTTAAAACTAAAATGTTCTCTTTGTCATGTCTGGATCTTTTTCAACAGTGATGCCAGTAACACATTACTTAGCAGCATGTTTCTCTGAATAGGACTACTTTTTTCTGTAACGACTACGCCTTACTATTTCCATACCAATAATAATATTAAAGTTACTTGTCCAAGCCACTGTGTGTTACTATTTTTGTAATTTTTAAGCAAAAAATATACGTGGTTTCTTTTTTCTTCTTCACCTACCCAATAAAGCTGAGTACTGACAAAAACAGTTGTTGTTTTTATGTTGAGGCAGTGGGATTTTCTTCTCTGCTTGTTACAAGAAATAATGGTGAACTCGATAAAAAATAAAATATTAATAAAAATTACCATAAAGCTACAGTTTCAAGAGAAAAATCAACATTTTCTGTGAAATTATGTAGAGTTTCTACATCAGTTCATTTTATTGGTTAACTAACCGATACCGATACGAGTACATTAGAATGGTATTGGCCCCGATACTCGATACCAGTGTCAGTGCATTCCTAGTTTTTGATAGCTGCTGAAAGTAACTACTAAAGTAACTTGTAATCTAACTTAGTTACTTTTAAAATAAAGGAATCAGTAAAGTGACTAAGTTGGAAGGAGTAATCAGTAGTCAGTAATCTGATTACTATGTCAAGGTACTGTGGTACTGTTCGTCGACACATTGATAAGCACTTGACCCAGTGCATGTTGCAGATAAAATGTTCAGTTTTCTCTCTCTGATATTATAAAGAAACATTCTTATAACAAATTAATATATTATGAAGTAATTTTAACAGTATTTTAAGTGTGCAAAAGTTAACATCAGTCATGGTGTTGCCAAAGAGTCATTGCACATTTCATTCATATTTGAAGAATAAATTTGACAGGAAATACAAAAAGTATGAAAGTTTGTTGAAGGCTGGTCACATTTTCGTTGTCTCAAGTTTCACTATGAAGTCTAGAATTTATTTAACCTACTTTTTATTACCCTATACTTTGGTTAGAAAATACTCATTTTTCACTACACAGGAAAAGGAAAGTGTCGAGGTTAGTTTGGTGTCTGGAAAGAAATTTATGAGGTAATTTTTAGTGGAACAAATGAAAAAAAAAATTCGGCTTGTTGAATATGTGCACCTCAACTTCTCTTGTGAGGTTATTACAGCTCCATCTGTGCTACAACAATCTCAGCAAGACGGCAAAGGCCTTCAGCACATTCATACTGCTGTCAGGTACAATAATGGTTTTCAGCCAAGAGCAACCGAGAGAGACAGAGATGAAAAAAGATAAAGGACAGATTGTAGGTAATAAGAAAAGGAGAGACAGGCACCAAGAGCTACAATTTTTCTGAAATGTGTTACATGAACAGAATTGAAGAGCGATGAAGACAGAAGGAGAGGAATAAATGTTGTTTAAGAAAGAAGAAAGGTTGTTTTTGTATCACACATCAGCCTTCGAGGTGCCAGTGTGGAAATAAAAGACGGAGCAGATTTCATCTGTTGGCAGGAGCTCAATGAACTGAGACAGGACACAGAAGTTGTGTGTTCAGCTGGTGAATGGAGCACCTCAGGGAGATTCCACACACACACACACAAATACACTCATTTATTCATATATCAAGGTCAAATCTCAGTCATCTAATCTACTGATGAGCCTGTCGTGAACATAAGAGCAGAAAGACATTGTGTTCATGTGAAAGACCAAGTCTAGACAGTCTGCAACTATACAGACTTCTACAGTAAACACTTCACTGTCGGCTGTTATATGAGACAACTTTCAGTGTATTATCATTTACAGTTAACAAAAAAGATTCTACACAATTATCAAAAGGAGACATAGTCTGAAGCTTCTGCACATAATCCAGTGTTGGTGGAAAGAGCAAAGGATTCTGCAGAATAAATACTTAAATACACCTGTTGTTTTGGAAGAGTGACTGTTGTGCAACTGCAGGTTTCTGTCAACCACCAAAAGCACCCCCAGCTCAGGTTATCACCCAAGGGCCAAAATTTTTCTAAGCAAATGGTGCATGAAATTAGCATGAAATTAACCCACTTTCTGGTAAATATGGCCAATCTGCTTTTTTTTATTTACATATCTGTTGTCGCACATGGAATTTCAGAATTAGCTTAATTGGCCAAGTATCATTGCATTAATTTTTTATTTTAGTTTGTGAAAATATATTTTATAAAAACAAACATTAAAAGTAACAACTGCTGAATAAGAGTATGAAATAAAAACAGTTTAATTTGACTGTGTTTAGATTGAAAAACAAGGACCTGATGTCTGTGGAGGAGATTGTTCACAGCAGACGAGTGTTTATGTTGATAATAGTTTCTGCTTCAAACTTTCTCACATTGTTAATGTAATACAAAGCCTGAGTTTCCATAACATGCTTTACACTACATAAACGCTAAACATCCTGCAGCCTTGGCTTTGCATCAGCGTGTGCAACCTGTTCTGCAGAACGTCTCGGAGAACGTCCTGCTGTATTGTTTGTGTGTCAAAGTCTGAACTGATTTTAGTAAAAACAACTTCAGAGTCTCTGCCACTTGACTGATGCAATAAGTCAGCAGAAACACCGCTCATCTCCAAAAAAACCACAAAAAAGGATTAAGAATGTGCAGAGGAGTTCATGTTGACAGGTTGATCGTTATTTTTGTTGGAAATGTTTTTTAACATTGTTTGTTCACAGGATTGTATTTCCTGTTTGATCATGAGAGATTTTTTTCTCCTCGTCGTCCTACTTATTACTGAATAGTTTTAAGCCCCTTTGTTCAGCAGTTTAATACTCATTGGCTCTGAAATGCCTCAGATAATCAATCCAGTCATGGGAAGCTGATTTATTTCTACAATAGAGGAAAAAACATTAAAAACCTGTTTCGGATTTTGTGATAAAGTCAAGAATTTTCAGTTGAGATGCTCAGAAATATCTTTCAAAATATCAATATCAAACAGTATTTTGCTTTGTCACATTGACTTGACAGCATCATGATACTCTGAATGGTTTTAACAAATACCCCCAAAAAACAAAAATCTAAGTTTCATAACATAAAAAGGAGTCTGCAAACCCTGAACAGTCATTCAATTGGTCAGTTTAAGACTACAAAAGTAATTTGAACTAATTTTTTGGACCAAGATTATTTTAATGAGGTGGATTATTATAATGACTTTTGATAAAAATTTAATGGAAACTGTTGCTATTCAAAAGTGTCATAAAAGGCAGAAAGACTTTCTGTTAATTTTATAAAATATATTTCTTTGTTTCCCAGAAATTAAAGAAAAACTGATGAAAAACAAGTCAATTGTCAAATTAAAACTGATGTTGCCTCAAAATTTCAGTTGATATTGTCAAACTTTGCAGAAGAAACTTTCCAAATTTAAGGTGTGAGACTTTTTGAATATTCAGTCTAAATAATAAAAGTAACCTTGACAATGTCAAACACTTTTTTTAATGTTAAGAGAGAATTAAATAGGTTTTATTACATAAAAGACCTTCACTAGATGAAACAGAACAAAACTAAGATTTTGGAATAATTAGAATTTTATAGTCTCAATCATTGTATAATACTGGAATATAAAATCAGCAGAATATTTTACACATTAAATCTTATAGCAGAGGAAACTTAAACAGGTTGAAATGCAACAGGGTTTGTTCATTTCTGTGTGGACAGATGTTTTCTATTTATTTCCTATTTACAGTCATATTAACAGAACATGAGTGTGTTGAAGTGTGATACTTCCTGCATGTTTGTGCAGCATTTGTGCATCTAAACAGACCAACTCATTTCCAGATGAACCATTTCCTCAAGCAAGCTGTGAACTTGTCATATGTTCCTGCTCCAGTTAATGATCACACAGACAGATTGTGGCATTTGGAAATGGTACTTCCCTAATTAGGCCCTGTGAGTTTGGGCATTGATACAAATCCAAACAGAAGGTAAAACTTCTACTAGAGCACCCACGATAAGGAGTTCAGATCTTTGTTGTGGGTTTCTGTGGAAAGGTTATAAATGATTAAAAACAAATTATACCAGTATCTCCCTGGTTGCGGATAACTTTTTTGAACAACTTCAGTACGGAGAACAGTAATTAGATCTGATTGAACTTAAAATAAAAAACATGACACAGCAATTTATGCAAACATCATTTTATAACCTTGGCACTGCTTTACATTTCACATCACATAGTTAAAAAGAATTCTATCAGTTTTTGCAATGGAAATAAGCAGCAGCGCTAGTTAGCAGTACCACTTTAGATTCAGCATGCAACACATTAAATCAGGACTAAATAACTTTTCTGCAGCCGTGTCTCAGACAGCCATATATAGAACTGGTGTTGTGTTTAAATATGCTACCTGTCGAGTTGTGCTACCAATTCCGTCCATGCATGTGCTGTTCTACAGTCTTGACTTCAATAAATAGGTTTATAATTTACTTTTTATTTCTATATCTTTCCATAAATACATTTTACCTATCAAATAAATTCTCCCTCAACAATAACACTAAATATGATGTTATTTTTACGACAGGCAAATGTTTGGACAGAACCCAACAATGGCCGATAAGGACCCAGAGGGCTTTTATATAGAAAATATCAGGGAAAGATCAAAAAATATGCTTAAATAATTAACAGGTCACACGCGCCATAGACAAGAATACTGTATAAACTTCCAACATCTCGTTATGAAATAATTTGTCAGTTTGTACTATGGCGGCATTTTTCATCAGGGCAGCATAAATCATCAGAACCAAATTACTGAAGTTTTTAAGTGTAATATAAGGGGACCAGAGGCGTCCAGAGTGTTTGATATAAAGCTGTTTTTCAGTGAGTATCAAAACGATAGCTTAAAGTTTGCAGTAGCTTAAAGTTTTGAGAGTTATTTTGTACTGCTTTAAGTGATAATTTCATAATATTTCTGCTGCAATTACCATGTCAAACTTGCAGGAATATAAACGTTTATAAAGTTGAACTTGAATTACATTTTTAATATGAGGGTCATTTTTAAGTGGTAGAAATCTACTTGGTTACTAGCCAGAATGCGACAAGCTTATTTGTCTGGTCAGAACTATTTTCTGTTTCTCCAAACTGAGGTTGTTCAAAGAACTGTACAAGTACAGTAACTGCTGACTGTACATGACTGTTCAACAGAGACTTACTTTAAAATATTTTAACTATCAAAAATATTTAAACTTGTCTGCTAATTTAATTTTTTGGTGCTGAACCCTCAGAGGTTTTTTAAATGAAGATAAATGTTTTAAATTAAACTATATTTTAATAATGATAAAAAGCTACTGAGACGCTAATAGGTCATCTGTAAAAGAAGAAGCTCAAAATTCTCAGGGCTTTCTTTTTTTTTTAAAAAAAAAAGAAAAAAGAAAAAAAAAGGTCAAATGCCTCAAACTTTAAAAGTAAGTTCAGAAAGTCTGACCGAGATCACAGTCCAGCACTGAACCATCATGAATCTCAATTAGATTTTTTTGCCTCTGGTCAACGCAGAGAAGCTGCTGATGCTCTTGTTGTTATGTATTCAGAAATGGGCTCCCTGTCATGTTTACTTCAGCTTACAGTGTAAAATAAATCAATTGCCTTTTCCCCACCGAGATGATGAGATTTCTGTCAGCAAGCTTTGAACACCAGAGCTCGACATGGAGACCTTTTTGTGCATTCAGAGCTTTAGGGTGAAGAACATGCACACTCACAAACACAAAAAACGCACACACTGGGCTCTGTGGGAGTAGATTTGATGCAGGCTTAATTAATGATTTCATAACTGTTGAGGCGTTAAACGGGCTGCAGGGGAAAGACATCCCAGATGAGCCAAGAGATCTGAGCTGAGCTAGCTGGCTGCTTAATATGATGTGAAAAGTTTTCTCTCCACTTGATGCAACACATGCTGTTTGTCCATTGCAAACCACCTACAGCATGACGGGTCCTCTTAACACAAAGAAGATTAACACCACAATGCCAAATTTTTGTATATTTTTTTATAAGCATATTTGTAGGTTTGTATTAGCTCTGCCTCTTAAAGAGTAATAATACTGTCCTGTAACAACTGTATAGAACTGTAAACATGCCTGTTTTAAGGATCTAAGCACTACAGGGAGCAATTTCCAGTTTTATTGCTGTGGTATCATTATCCAAGTACACAATAAAATATCATAAATGGTTATATAATAGCATTTGATAGAAAAAAAACTGTTACATTTGATAAAATCTACTAATTTCTGATAAATGGTTCATATATCAGGCTTTAAAAGTGCTAAACAGCCAAGTTAATTTATTCCAGCGAAATAAAAATCCAGAACAAACAGAATGTTAATTTCATTTGTACAATAAACGTCAAGTTAGAGAACCTGAAAGGAAATATGGGCAATTCAAGAGTTTGTTTCATATTTTCCCATAGTAACTGTGGATGCATTAACCCTTTAATCCTGACATGTGAATAAATGTAATTGTTATTGATAATAATAACATAATAAGAATTATATTACTAGTTTATACTACTAATAATAATCCACCACCTAGCAGAAGATTTGTGCAAGATTCCACAGACCAGTTTATTTATTTATTTTATTCTAAGCTTCTTAAAGTAGCAGAGATCTTATATTAAAGCACATTAAATATAATAAACTTGATCGTAAAGGGTTTTAAAAGATATTTGTAGTAAAAAAAAAATTAAAGCTAACAAATTTTTATTTCATCTGAAGAATATTTATTTTTATTCATGTACTTTGCTCTTCAGTGTGAGATGTAAAATTGTGCAAAATAAAGATAATTTAAATAAAAATCTGCTCAGAAATACAATTAAAAAAACTCGTTTGGCAGCTGATTGTATTCTGGTTCATTATGTCTGAGATCCAGTACAGACAGTTTTATATTGAGTTTCCTGAACTCTCAGTTTGACTCTGTTGCTCTTCTCTGAATTTTTATTAACAACCTGCCTGCAGCTCTGATCTGCTCTCACAGCCAATAAAGAAAGAGAATGATTATACACATAATGAACACTGCCGGGAGGAGAAATTAAAATTTAAACTGAGCCAGGTGTACCACTGAACAAGAGAGTCACAAAGGTTTATAAAATTAGACAAAAGGATGTTAGGAAAAGCTATTATTGAATAAATAATGATAATAAAAAGAGGAGAAAATTAGACAGACATTATAGGATTTTAGATGTTCTTTTATTTAAATTTAAGAACTGGTTTTAGATCAAGTTTTCTTTACATCATTTTAGTTGCTAAGACAAGTGGACAGCTTATTTTTAAACAATCATATGTTCCATTTTTTTAGGTGTTTTGACATTTCCGACAATGAAAACTGAGTTTGGCGCATGGAGTCATTTGGTTAATTAACTCTCTGACTCTGTTTCTGATTACTACAAACTGTAATTGAGAGGTCTTGAGTTAAGAAGTCTTTAGAGCCAAATGATGTGATTAAACAATATTTGGAGGAGAGAAACATGTTTGACCTTTATGATGAGAAAGTGGGAGTCCAAACACTGACTCTTCTTTTCTTTGACTGTTCTTGCTGCTGCTTTATCTCACCCATTTATTGTTTTCTTCTCCTTCATCTTTTCTGTGCTGATTTCTGATAGCTCAGACAGTGAGTCTTGGTAAAGGATTTACACTATATATGCATCAGTTCTGGTTGCCCTTGGAGCATGACTGAATGCTGTTTATGTACTGCCCTCCTGTTTATGACTGGTCCCAGATGAAAGCAATTTGTAACCACTGTAGGATCTAAAAGATATAATATCTTTAGAAAAAAATCTGCCTGGAAGTTTTAGACTGAAATGCAGCCATGTTTAAATCCAGCACTACTTTTGTAAAACTTGAATTTCAGATAAGAAAGAAGGGTGTCACATGCAAAAGAATAGTTGTTTATATGTTGATGGGATTGTTTTGTCCTCTGTTGACAGCCTCTCTGTCAGAATAAAAAGTTGTTTATAACCACAAAAGAAAAAGAGGAGGTCCTGTTTCTCTTTTGCCCATGCTCCTGTACCTTAACTGTACCAGTTTCCATGGAAACGATGCAAATCAGTGACTGAGGTTCACAGCTGAAAAACATGGTGAAAAAGCCCAAAGTGATCCCACAAAAATCATCTGGAAAAGAACAACCTGCTGGGATCATGGAGAGAATGGCATAAATTATCTGTTGTGAAATTGCGGTGCGTTGCACAAGGACTGAGTGATGTCATCTTTCAACAAGGTGAAAGGTCAGAGTCACCTAACAAAAGTGGTGAAATTAGAGACCTGGTTTAAATGTGAACCTGGTTGAATAAGTTACTTTACTCTGTGTAGAGAAGCAAAGTTTTGTTACACTTGCTAAAAATAGATAGAAATATCTATAAAGAGTGAGGCAGGTCCTGAAGAGACTACAGAACATGGCTAAGGGCTAGTCAGGACCACTTTATAGACCGAAACAACAAAAATCCTGGAATACATAATGACTAACTGTCATGTGAGAGTCTCAAGCAGGTGTGGAAGAGAAGGAGCTGGAGGAACAATGATGGAGGGATAAAGCTCTTCACAGCATACATCACCTAGAGACTGAGGAGGTGGCTGACATCAACAGGTCCTGCCAGCAGAGAAGGTTGAACTGAAGTGCAGCACAGAGGCACTAATCATGGCAGCACAAGCAGTAGAGCATACCAGACAAGAACCAAGATGTAGATGGACACATCATATGATGCAAGCAGACAGAACATACATGGAGCACCAAAATTAATAGGTTAAAATAGTGTACAGGAACATCTGTACAGGCAGGAGGTCCTGCAGTCAAAGTGGGAGGCTTCACAAAGAGTAATGGAGAATAACAGGGTTTAGGTACTGTAGGACGTGATAGATGTAACATTAAGGAGAAGGAACAGAAGAAGCTGAATATCGAGGGACAAATGAAACAATAGAGAAGTTGTTGAATGTTAAGGTCTCAGTGGTCATCAGAACACTCGGTGCTGTAACTCCCAAACTGGAAAAGTGGCTCCAACAGCTCTGAGAAACAAAGTCAGAGCACTCTATCCAAAAGAACACAGTTCTAGGAATACAAATCTGTCACAGTATTGTACTGCTGCTCTGTTTGGTTGTTTTTTATTCTTTTTCATAAACTGAAATGTTTTTTTAAGTCACCTGCTGCAACAAAAAAATAACAAATTTAAAAATGTCCACATTGTTCCACATGTATTCCTCTCTGTCTCTGGTCAGGAAAATTCTTGGTTTAAACAAACATGGAGTGCTGCAGATGACTGATTTACTTTTTTCTGTCAGGCCTTGGCTGACAGGTTGCACACACGATGACGGCTGTTTGACAGAAAGGAGAGGAGTCCCATTGTTTGTGACTGAACATGAAATATTCAAGAAAAGAAAGCAGTGTGCAACACCTGGATAAGACCAACGTTAGAGATCGTACGCTGCAAACACACTAAAATACACAGAATAATGATTTAAATATAGACTAGCGTTTGTAATAAAAATAACTTAAAGTATTATTTCATCATAGAGTATTAACACATTTTGCAAACATCATTTATTCATAATATTATAAAACTGAATACATTTTCCAGCTAATCCCAATTAAGTCTCCCACAATATCCCAAAGTTATGATGGGTTGTTTGTTTTATCATAAACCGAAGAGACAGTTCACATCCCTCCATGAAAAGGCTTCAAACAAGCAGCTAAGACATGAAAGTGGCTTTGAAACCCGTCTCTGACTGTCCTCGAGCAGCCCAGCCAAAATCCAAACTTAAAGCTGACACACCATCTGTGAAGGGACCTGAAAACAGTCTCTCCTCGTTCACTCACATGTAACTGTATGTGCCAGGAGAAAAAGGACAAACTGCCAGAATCCAGGTGGACTAAACTGCAAAAAAATCCCCAAAAATCTGGAAAACAAACTCTCTAAAAACTGTGACATGCATAAAATAAAGATTTAAAAAGGGGGGAAATCTGTTATGAATCACGAAGAGGTCTCATCAGATACAATTTTAGTCATTAACTAGTAATGAGATAATTTTTTGCCCTGCGGTGAACCATAAAATGCCTCCAGCTTCCTTCAGGCAGACGCTGATAGAGGAAACGTTTCCATCCTTCAGTTTGTCTGTAGCTGCAGATTCTGTTTCGTTTAGATGCGGCTTAAAAGAACAAACAGCTTCTGAAGCAAATAAAGTTCCAAATCAGTGTTGAGCAACAGCAAATGTTGTTCTGCTCAGAATGTTTTGCCTAAAGCAGATTAGAATTCTCAGTCATTTCAAATTATAAAATGACTTTTTTTATATCTGTGTTTGTGCCGTTTGCTCCGACACACAAACTGTATTTCAGTCAAGGACGTCCATTTGCCTCGCAGTCACAGAACATCTCCCTCTGGACACAAACACCTCCTGTTGTTGTTGTTTGTTGTTGTTTGCTGCTGGTGTGAAATGACCTTGGACTTCTTGTGTTGGAAGAATTGGAAACAAAGCTTTTAGAGTCATGCTGCCACCGTTCAGCTGCGGCAGATAAAAATTCCCAGAGAGAGCCAGACATTTATTGTTTTATGTAGCTTTTGTTTTCATTTCTAAAGCTGCAGGTGTGTTGTTTAATATTTGGGTAAAACATCTGTTTATGACTCTCCCTGAAGACCGTGTTATCTGCTCAACGAGTTCTGAGAGACAGGTGATGGTTAATAACCGTGTCAGGTGTGCCGCTGTCTGTGGTGCTGAAGCATTACAGATTTAATTACTTTAAACCTTTTTTTTATCTGATTTTCAGACTTTTGAAAGGAAATTTACTTCTTTTTGGATTTTTATTGAAATAAACAGCATAGGATAGAGGTTTTAATGTTTTTTTGGAAGGTGTAACAAAGATGAAGATGGATTTTGGCTCATGGATTGACTTTTCAACTCACCCAGCCGTGTTTCTAAAGCAAGTTAGGAAATCAGTTCAATTTGCCACTTATTCAGCTCAACAGCCAGGCTATTGTCTGCAAATAAATGTGTATTTATAGTCTGTTGCATCATGTTCCATAATAGAGGTCAATGTGCACAACTGATTTAATAAGATACAAATTAAAATAAACAGTTTTCCAAAAAGTTTGAATCATTTTGTTCAAGTCACATTGTTTTCCCTTTTTATACAGTAATCACCTTTGACCAGGTGTAATGATTATTCTTAATGACACCCAGGTGAAATTAATAAATCACACTGTCTTTACATAAAAGAAAAAACATTTATTCTTATTTTAATGGCAGATTCCCTAATTTATTAAATATGATGCAACCTTGCTGGATTTTTAAGTTTAAACAGGTGAAAAACTTTCAACCTACTAAGTTGGATTTTCTACATTAGAGTATTCCTTTGGATATTTTCTGCCTGGAAACTCTGAAGTGCAGAATTTCAGGTTTCAGTAGAAGATTGCATGAGTCCCAAACATGTTTAACCTATTTTAGCAATGTTCTTGGCAGAAGAAATATATTTCTGAAGCTGCTGTTTCCCTCCAGATGTTTAATGTTTGATCCTCAGTGGGTAGGGAGCAGTCAATTTTAAAGCTTTTATTCTGAAATCTACTTGGAGGAAATCAAAAGCCAAGAAATCAAAGATTAAAACTAATTTCTTACAGGTTTGCTTTACTTCCTTATCCCACTTTGTCTCTTTTATGTGTTCTTATTATAAAAAACACTTTTTGACATATGCTTCTAATTGCCATGAGAAGGGCTCTTATTAAATCAGAATCTGTAATAACTTGTGCCAACTCTTGATTCATTCCTCTAAGACTGTGAACTTTAAATTAAAAATACTTGATGATAAAAAAGCAGAACATTTTCAGCTTGCTGTCACCCTGAATTCCAAATATGTTTGACTCCAGAGATGTGCAGGAAACTAAATGGGTTTATGAGCTGTGATAAATTACAAGCAATTATGTTGTTAATGGGCTCATATTATTGTAGCTTCTGTGCCGGTGCTTTGGCAGCTTTTACACAACCTTGACCAGGTCAGCTATTAACAGTCATTGTAATAAAATGAGCCTTTTGTCAGTTCTTTGAAATAAGTCACTGACTTTTCTTCAAAGTTTCAAAGTGGCTCTTTGTGAATTCTGATTTACACACATTATGTTTTTGTGGCGGTATTCCTGCAAAAAATGAGCTGCAAAACACCGTCAGCTTAACATTTGAGTGCTATTTTAGTTTCTTTAAAGATGGTTATTGTAAAAACATGAAATCACCAAAAAAGGGAAAAAAAATATTGTCTTTTTTCCCTAAACATTAATTATTAAACACAGAACTGTTTTAGCTCCTGAGGCTCGTTTTTGGTGTTTTGCCTCGGTCTTGTTTTAGATTTTAATCTATTTAGTTTTTATTTTAAATATCTCAGTTTTATTATTCAGTTTTATTTCTTTTGTCATCTCATTTCATGCATTATGTAAGGCATATTAAGATGCCTTTGGGGTTGAAATGTACGATTCACAGCATTTTATTCTTTCCGTGTGTGTGTGTGTGTGTGTGTGTGTGTGTGTGTGTGTGTGTGTGTGTGTGTGTGTGTGTGTGCAGGGACTTCTCCTTTTTGTGTCACTGAGCTGCATCACCATTTAAACAAAGTGAAGTAAATCCACTAAGAACATATTTCTGAGAAATCCAACTTCTTTATATGATTATAACCATTTTGTTTTTTCATAGCTCTACCTTTGGTCCCATGGAGTAATTATAAATATTAATTCTGAATGGTTTAAAGCTACTGAGTCATCAATCAGCTCCACATTCTGTACTACGCCTCAGTTACCTTCTTTAGTTGGGAGGATTTTCCTTTAAAACCAAATGATTAAAGCATGTTGGATTAAAAATGACTTAAGAAGCTGAGGACGAGGATTGGGAGGATGTTTTGGTTCAGTGAATTAAGAACTGGTTAATTAACTTTTATTTATTAACATTTTTTCGTTTGTTTGAGTTCACTGTAGTGATCACATAAAGACAATAGATGTGTTTAGACTTTCTTTTGTTTCCCTACTAAAATACTGGTGGGGTGAGGGATAATTCATTGTTTTCTGTAATTGTATAAAACTAATGGAGAATTAGTTGACAAGGAATTAACAAATTTGTGACGATTCTCAGTCATCCAGGTCGTCAGTCCAAAAATGATTTGAACAAGGATGTCTTTTGTTTGTTTGTTGGTTTTCCAGTTTCTTTTTTTTTAATATTTTTCGACTAGTTATTGATGGAAAAAACGTTGTTTGAAAGTTTATTTGAGCTGTTTTATTAAAAGTTATTCGGTTCTATTCTCAAATATGCTATAAAGCTACAGCTAAATCAGATGATAATGGTGTTTGATCATGGCAGATGGTTTAAATGGTAAAGCTAATTTTTACAAATGGTAAAGCTAATTTTTACAAAAAAAGATGACGCTGCTTTTAAAACTCAACTTCTGTTTTTACCGAGTGGATCTGCTGGAATGGTTCTGTCACTAACAGTTAAGAAGGCTTACAAATTTCCACTCGGATGATCAGAAGTCAGAGTCTGTGCTCAGGAGCTGCTGCAGATAAGAGCATCCAGCAGGCTGCATGTATGTATGAGGGAGAATAAGGTGTTGATATCTGTCTCTGTCTGCTGCTCCTGTCTTCTTCTCACATGCTGCGTCACCTCGTCGCTGCAGAGACAAAGACGACAGAAAGTACAGCTCCTAAAACGCCCTCCTGGCTGCCTGGATGAGCAAACATTTTCAGTCTGACGGTTTCCTGATAGAATCCTGAGGAGACCGGACTCTTCCACGTGTTTATCAGCAGCAAACAGCAGAGCAATTACACCACAAACTACAATAGAGAAGATTACTGGAAACTGTTTCTAGAAATTTACATAACTCAGAGTGAAAGCCTCTCTCTCTCTCTCTCTCTCTCTCTCTCTCTCTCAGCATTTCAGCTGTTTAGCTTTCTCTCTGTCGTCTTGCAGCATCCCAGCATTATTCTCAGCTCCTCAGTTAAACCTGTTAACTTGAATTACACGGAGCCAAAGGATTTCCCCACTTTAAATCACATTGTTGTGATTTCCAGGAGTGTTGTGTTGCTCTCTGGCAGGTTTCAGTTAAACACAGATTACTGATGGGAACATGGTGAAAACACGGTTCTTCTATTCAAAAGCAGATCAACACAAATTTCTCTGTCTCTGCCAGCAGGCCTCCTCCATCTTCACAGGCAGAAACACATTGTTTATCTCTTCTGATTTCTGCTACCTACATTTTTATTCTGGCTTAAAATATATTTCAAAGGGAGATACAATTATGAATTGTATTTTTGTGATAGTTTGACCAGTTTAAAAATCCTAAAATCCTCATAAATCACACAAAACTGAGGTTATGGAGAAAATGAGAGAAGCTTTTATGAAAGCGCTTGTTTTCCATCGGAACTTGTCGCCATCAAATAACTGGAAAAGTGGAAGTTGTTGGAGGTAATCAGGCAGGACAGTGAAGCCCAAAGCCGACACGGTGGACAAACCTAACAGAGCATGTAAAATAACAACGTTTGCTCGACAAATTCCCAGTGGAGCAGGAAGCTCGATGATGTAACCAAGCAATCCATGTTAGCAGAAGCTGAAAGATTTAATCACAGATTTTAAAGATCTGCTACCAGTGATGAGAAAAAGGGAAAAAGAAAATTCAAATTTAGCTTTAAAATGAGTTTATGAGCATTTGTTAAACTTTAAGGAGACAGATTCATGATACTTTATTATATTCTTCTAAGTTCTTAGCCTCTATTTCCCCTTGATGAAGACACCCTCAGGCATGCTGAAGTAATATTAGCGCTGATCCAATGTTGTGCCTTCCAGTACAGATCTGTATCATCGCTGCTTACAGCAGCAATTTCTGACCTTTGTAATCCAAATTTAGATATTATTACAGCAATGCAGAGATGGTCTAAACAAACTTTCATTCATGTTCAAAGCAAGTAGCAGAAAACATCTTGACTGGAATTTGAGAAACAATAATTATTAAACATGATCATTTTCTGTTGCTCCTGATGTTTGTGTCCACCTGATGCTCACTGCAAGTTTTGTTGAAACACATTTCTCTCTTTCATATCCTCTGCTGTTTATATGACAAAATAAGAGAGATTTTGCCTCTAACTGCATCAATCTGTCTGTTTTGAGATAAGCAGGTTGTGTACAGAAGCTTTTCACAGCTTTTTCATCAGAAAACGGCTTCCCGCTGCTGCTGAAAACAACCACCACTCAACACCAAGAGCGAACCAAAAACTGAACAGGAACTCGTGGCAAAGCGGCAGGCTGTTGCAGATTTAACTGTCCTCAGTTGCCTATGCCTTCGTGTACCACACAGCGGGATATTTTCAGCGTGGGATGAATTCTCAGGACTGAAAATAATCACTGCATGGATGTGGAGTGTTCAGAAGGGGAGAAGGCAACATCTCTAACACCATAGAAGAAGCTGCCAAACAAAACAATGTATATATCATTCTGCAATGATTTACTGCCTTTCAGGTTTTGGTCTGCATCTTATTTATGACTTTCTAAACATATCTGTAAGATTTCAAAACAACTGTAAACAGTAATCAGCTGGTTTAAAGACATTTATAACTGTAAACTTTTTGCCAACTATATATATTGACAGTCTGTAAAGAGTGTTTTACTTTATTCATAGTTTTGGATAAATTATTTATCTTCCCTCTGATGTACAGAAATATAAACCTGACACATGAAACCTTCTTTGTGATGTTCCAGCAGTGATAGGCATCTCGTCGTCTTCGATGATACTTTTGTCTTGATGACAGACAAACCCACACAGTCCTATTCACTGGAGGAAAACAATACCATCCACACAGGTAATAAATCACAGTCCAGAAAAATATAAAGAAAAAAAAAAACAACAGCTCTTGTGTATTTATACATCCTGTCCTCCTCCTCTGTCTTTCAGCAGAGTCTGGTAACACCCACCCTCTCGTCTTTTGACAGGGGATTATTTGGTGCAATGACAGCCTGTAGCCATAGCAACAGAAACACAATAAAAAGGTAGAAGAGAAGCAATGCTGGGTTTGGCGTTTTTTAAGAGGGTGTACATTGTTCTGAGTGGGTTGCCACAGTCGATTTGGGCAGTTTAAAAAAAGTGAAGCCTCCGCATGTGTTCTGTGCAAAATGAAACTAACAAAGTTATTCAGGATTCAGTTAAAATGAATATCAACTTATTCACCTCACTATTTTATATCAATCTATAATATAGTATTTTATTTACTTTAAAAACTTTAATTTTTATCACATCCTTTGAACTATCTTCACTAGAACTTTTGGAAGGGAATGGATTTTCTTTTTCATGTAAACAGGAAATAACATTAGAGAGTGTTAGTTGTTACATGTGGTACCAAACCTCATCATTCCTATCACAGGAAGCTTCAGTTGTGATTGAGTACTTTCATAGTATTATACTGTTTATCGGATTTTTAAACGTTGAAACCATATAATAAACATAAAAAAAATAAATAATACATAGTAATACATTGATCACAAAGTTGACAGTTTAAAATTTTAAACAAAAAAATATTTTGTTGGCACAGTTTGCATGTCTTCCCAGTGCATGTTCTCAGGTTTCCTCCCACAGTCAAAAAACATACATCCTATAATGATTAGTGTGTTTAAATTAGCTCTAGGAGTGAGTGAGTGTTGCTCTTGTGTGTATCTCAGTGATTGACTGATGGCTTGTCGTGGATGCACCCGCCTTTTATAAGAGACCTGCCTCACACGACCCCTTAAGATGAAATTAGCTTATGGCTAATTTAAACACTGTAGTGGCGAGAAGCTCATCCAGGCTTGTCCTTCATTAAGTCAATTTTAATTATAGGATTATTTGAAATGTAAGTCCATTTAGCACCCCAAACTGCAGGCTTTTACAATAACATATATGTGACGTCTTTATTTCACAGCAGAATAAACTTTATGATCACCAGATCATCAGAACGGATAGATTTATCAGTTTTAGTAAGTGATCCAGATCCCAAAGCAGCAAAATAGTTCCAGACCATCCCACTATCACCACCATGTTTTTGTGAAATGCATATTCAGTTTTACACCACACGTAAAGGGACTCACACACCTTTCAAAAAGTTCAACCTTTGTCTCATCAGTCCACTAAATATTTTCACAAAAGTCTGGGGGATTATAATCAGACATGGTTCTGATTAGTGAAAAAAGTGGGTGAACAGATTAACACATGAGCATCAGCTGTGAGAAGCTGAATAATGAAAAGATATAATAATAAACACAGTGACCCAAGAAAAGTCTCACAATTAACAAGAACCAACTCTGGAATGCAAATATAAACAATGATGAACATCATAAGATAAACTAAACAAGCTATTTAGAATATTTGTATAATTCACCCACTAAGTTTTCATCATTCATGTTTTTAGAGCTGAAAAGTTTGAGAATTTCTGTGCCTAAATATTTCTCTTTGAGTTCTTGATAGTGAAGCTGAAATTTTGCTGACTGAAAATCAGCTGTTACACAGAAATCATTGATTTTATTTCGCTTTAGTTTGGACATTTTGTTCTTCAACATCTTTCTGTACATATCCAGTTATT
The DNA here is from genome assembly GCA_006937955.1 of Pachypanchax playfairii. NCBI lineage: Eukaryota > Metazoa > Chordata > Actinopteri > Cyprinodontiformes > Aplocheilidae > Pachypanchax > Pachypanchax playfairii. Next base: position 4,503,538 of record SSNP01000011.1, on the reverse strand, counting down.
TCTATCTGTAGTATTTATGATGTGATTTTCTCCCTGTCGGATTATTCACAACCATTTTATATCACGCTTATCCATTTAGGTTATGTGAATAAACAATTACAGTAGAACATAATGTTCAAACATCCTTCTTTAGACCAAAGAAGTCAGATACTTAAGAATATGGTCAAAACTTGGCAGTGAAGAAAAATGTTTAAACTAACTGCATAAAACATTATTAAAACCTTAATTTAATTGCCATATCTGCTGTGGGTCTTCTACACACTAATTACAGTCTTTTTTAAAGTATTTAGTGTCAAAATTGAATCTTTCCAACACTGATGTGACAACACTGATGACCCGCAAGAAATAGTTTTTGTAATGTCTGAAGAATTTTAATTTGACAAAACCATGTAAATGTAGTTGAGGACGAATAAATGACACAGTAGAAAAAACACGATATCTCACATTAAAAGAAATTCCAGCGAAGCCTTCAAGGTTAAGAGGTTCACCTCTCCCCTCCATCTCTCCGAGCTGTTCAAAGCTCATCATTCCTGAAAGCAAAGCCAGAAAATTTTACAACGGAGAGCAGTCAGGAGGTCGACGGATTTCACGGTGAAGTAAGTTCAACTGTGAAGGATGGGAGAGAAGCGCTACTCTGAGCATTAAATTTCCATTCATTAAAGAGTGAATTGAGACCAGGCATTTCACAGACTCTGGGCCAGTTTAGTCAGGCTCAATTTAGTTTTTATTAATCCCTTCACAAAATGAATATTCACACTGACACTCTGCATTCAAATTAAAGACCTGTAATATCCAGTTCTGCTGGGATGTAATCAAAGTCTTGCAGACTGGTCATACATACCTGCTTTACTGCAGATCATACAAAGGATCAGAATTTATTGTGTTGTATATATGTTAAAGAGGTTAAACTGTAATGCAGTGGGGTTGACACCCTGACACTATTTTACTATATGTCTGTAAAGATGTTCAAATTTTACTATGAGTAATGCTTATTTCTCATATTTTGTGTTAAGTGTTCAATAATGACCATCTATGTCTGGTAAGTTGTAATAATGATGAAATTTAGTTCAACACAACTGGAATTTTAGGAGTTTTTTATTTAAAAAAATTCAACAGAACTTTTTTCCCTGACTTTGTTTTCTGGTTTTGTTTTGTTGAGGTTTATTTAACATTAGAAATAATAGAAATTTGAACATTTTGATGTTTTTTTTATGATGTTGTTGTAATATGAGAGTTTTTTGTGTGTCCATCTATCCTTCCTTATTCAAGGTTGCAGGGGGCTGGTGCTGATCTTCAGCAGCCTTACAAGGCCACATATAGACAAACAACCACTCACACACACATTCACACCGAGGGACAATTTAGAGTCACTAGTTAACCTCTTGCATGTTTTTGGACTGTGGGAGGAAACCAGAGTCCCTGGAGAAAACCCACACATGCACGGGGAGAACATGCAAACTCGCTTTTTGTGTGTGTTTCTGGTAATTTTTTCTTTATTTTTCGTTCATTCATGTTTGATTACTTATCCAAGGTTGTGACACAAAGGTAACAGATCATAGGAACAGCCAGAATCCCTCACTCCAGTAATAACAGCCAGGTCCTCCAGGATGATCCCAATACGTTTCCAGACCAGCAGGTACTTGGAACAGCCTGAAAAACCTTGAGGGGAATCAAATACAATAAACACCTCATCTGACTCTTTTTGATGAGGAGGAGCAGCAGCTCTTGGATGAAGGAGCTCCCCACTTTATCCTTTTGTCAGAAATGTGCCACACTGCAGAGGTAACTCAGTTCAGTTGCTTTGTATCCAGGATCACAGTCTCTTAGTCATAATCCAAATCTCGTGAAGGTATAGATGGAGCAGTAAATTGATATCTTTGCCTTTCAGCTTAGCCCTTCCTTCACAATGATAGAATGGAGCAATGCCCTTGTGACTGCAGAGAAAGCCTCAAGCTCATCTCTTGTTCAATCTTCCCATCATTCATGAACAAAACACCAGGAGATTTAAACTTCTCTACACAAGACCCCCCCCCCCCAAACCAGAGGAAGTTATCCACTTCTTTCCTAATTCCTACAGCCTCAGATTGTTACATGTTTTCTATTTCTGTATGTTTATTAGTCTGTCCCCTGCATTGCAGAACAAGCCAGGTTTTCATATTAGTTTGAACCTGCCAAGCTGACAAGTAAAAAATGAGCATTTTGACCACAAATAATCCCCCTGCTGTATGAAATACAACCAGAAACTGAACACAAATTCCGTCAGTTGTTGTAAGACATGTGTAATAATAACCTTTCGCTTTCATCTTCACCAATAGTTTCCAATTTATTGCAAAATGTATACAGAACATGGCATGCATGACAGATCATTACTGCACAGCTTCTCATTGTGCAGTTTGGAGTAACCACACTGATCCATGTTCAGACAAATCTGAGGATCAACTTCTCCCTGTTCCTCCTGATGAGGCTTCAGGATGAATGAGCTGCAGCTCTGACATGCAGCTTGTTGTGAGAGTGATTATCTTCATGCAGGTCTGGTAGCAAAAGTCTGCACAGCAGCCTGTTGGGTTTTAAGTGTGTGTTTTTAATGAGTAAGGAATGATTACCATGCAGACCTGGTAGCAAATGTCAGAGTGGAGGGTTTGTGTTTGTGAGGATGGACAAAAGTGTGTCTTTCAGGGGATGTTTTGCATACAGCAGCTTTTTAAAACACCTAAACAAATGCAGAAATGTTGTATTATAGACTAGAAAGCAGCCAACTTAATTAGAAAAACCTATTAGCATTCATGGGGAAATGATGTTAATAATGACTCTGTACGACTCAGTGAAGCTGGAGACTTAAACGTCATGGTTGGAACGTCGAGACGTAATGACATGAAAATAATATCTGCCAGATCTATCAGCGATGAGCTTCGGTATTTTTACAAGTAAACAAATTATTTGTCAAAATCAGTCATATTTCACTAATATGAGAAATCTAATCAAGTTTGTTTCAGAACTTGTTTAAGTTTTAATGTCTTTCTTTTTGCATTCGGGACTAAAATGTGAGATAAATAAACTTATTTCTAATACAGAAACTTTTTGCATGGCCAAGCATCTAATACCTTTATTATCCACATTTCATCTTAATATTGTTCTGCAGATACTGACAGATTTTCTGGTTACAGCTGTGAGTTTTGGTTTTCTCTGTTCTCTGGATTGATTTTGTTTTAGGGGGGATTTTTCATAACCTTATAATTACAAAACTTCAACCTGTGTAACCTGACAAAAATGTTAGTTTTCTATTTTAATTATAGGGGAACCATGTTCTAGGATTCTATTTCCCAGTTTTTGATTTGTTTGACTTTGTATACCATTTTTTTCATGTTTTAAGTAATTCTGTATTTACAATTTGGCATGAAGAAAATGCCTATTTGTTCAATTTATGTCTGTAAAAACTGTAACTGAGTGATTGTTATTTAAAGTTGTGACAAATAAAAAAACTAAGTTTTTTTACTAAAATTTAAGTATTTTTTATTTTATCAGAGTTGTTATCTGACAGGTGTAAATAGAGTAAATATTAATTACATTCAATGAGAAACACAATCAACAGAATAATGAACAGGAAAACCCACAAAAAGTTATTTTGTTTTCCACCATAATGTGTTGTAGGGGGTGATGAAAGGACCCAGATGCAGTTAGGCAGGACTCAAGAGATACAAAACAAAAGCTGAGGAGGAAGTAAACTCTACTTACAAGAAGCTGAAGATGAACAGAGCACTAAAAATACTGGAACACGTGGAGTAGTGATGATGTAGGAACTGACAAATGGAAATGGCGAGCTGGAAGTACATAAACACACTGTGACAAGGTGACTGCTGAGAGGAAACAGCTGAGAGGAGACGGAAAAGGAACTGAATACAGATGTGAAAGCTGAATAATACACATGAGAGAGGGACTGAGGAAATAAATGAATGTCCTGTTTGTTTACATGGAGAGAGCAGGAATCCATACATCTACTAGAACCAGCCTCCAGAGGAGCGGGTCACTTGTTTTGACTTCAACTTCCTGTCCCGTGTTGTAAATAAATATATACTTTTGATAGGGAGGATCCATATTTTCCTCACTGCCCCCTTTTAAAAGGGCTGTATGCTTTAATGTTAAGCATCTAAGTGTCTTGCAGTTTAATTAATAACTTCACAAATCTGGGCCTGGATACAGAAATAAATCCAGACGTTTGGTGGACTGTCTTCAGTTATAATATGAAACATATCTGTTTTATTTGTCCGGAATTTGTCCAATTTTCAGACGCCATCGTGAGGTCTGTAGACAATACAGCTGTTAATGTTTTAACAGATGACTCATAAATTAGAGATACACATCCAGGAACATGGTGTCAGGATTACAACCTCAACTTCTATGTGTTTAAGAGTACAGATGCAGATGTATGTATTTTAAAATTTGCTCATTAAATGGAACAATTCCTAAATTTTGATACAACTTATTGAACTGGAGGATAAAAATAAACCTCACTACATGTCATCATCATGAGTGTGGCGGCATATCGACTCATCCATGTGAAATGTCCACAATCACAGGGAGCTAACATGAGTTAAGTTCACCTCTTACAGAGTCAAACAGTACTGGTGTTACACCATTTTCTGTGACCATCATATTCTGTGACTCTAGGGTGCGCTGTTTCGCTGATTACTTATGAGCAAACAACTGTTTTTTTTTTGTTTGTTTTTTTAAGTTTAAACCTTCTCAAAATCTTTCTTTCATGACTGATAGAGGGGTCACATCATATAATAGGAGCAATTGGTGACCTATAAAGGGAATTAATGAAACAGATAGAGTCACAGAATGATGGTCATAGAAAATGTTGTAACACCGGCACATCTTTAAGATCTTTGACTTGAAACTTCAGACTTTCAGTGACTTTAATCACCACACCACTGTGACCCGGTCCTACAGACTGCCCGGCTGTGGGCGGTGTAGTGCACACAGTAAATCACATCACTGGGTGTGAGCTGTGCATCTAATACTGCCTAAGGAAACTCCTGAGGGTCATAAAGGACATTACACGCCCACACAACATCCTGTTCTCCTCCATGTCCTCCAGCAGGAGATACACGCTTCACAAATCACCAAGTACAAAACAAAATTCTCAAATTTTAACTCAAAATTGAAGGTTACAAAATTTGTGTTGAAATAAAAATGGAAGATTCTTATTTTGCTTTCAGGTCAAGGATTTTTGTTGAGGTTGCAAAGTCTCTCAGCATTTTTAAGATTTTATCTGACTTTTAAAGAAACAAATCTGCCAAAATCCTCGGAACGATGAGAAAATACTTGCCTAAATGTTAATTGGTTGTTTACTAAAAAATAAAATCAATTTTAGAACTTTTGGGTAGATTAATATAATCACAAGAGGACAGTCATTTGAATTCAGCACCAGGTATTTTCTATCAATCTTCTTCTCCTTTATTTATCAGCTACGATTCAAGTTGAAAATATTCCACATATTCATTAATATAAATATCGTCTTGAACAAAGATCACTTTTCTGTTCAGTAGTTACAGTTTGTGTTTTCCTGTTTTTAAATACAAACCACTCAGTGAAGAGGTGGACATAGTGGACATGTTGTCATCATGAGACAAATATCTGAACCATTGTGTTATAATTCAGAGTTTTGTGACTTTAAAATAATAATATTTGCTGATTATTTAGACTTTTAGCTCATGTTATGCATATCAAGTTAAAGTAAAAACTTTGAGTTGTTACCTCTAACAGGAACTTTTAACTTGACTGTCCAATGTCTGTCCTGATGGTAAAAGTCTCTTTACAATTACAATTCTCCATTTATTCCAAATGAGAGGTCACTAAATGGTAAGAACATGAAAAAAGTCTGAATTTGAATATTTTATGGCCTGTGTGCACTTAGCAAGTCTCGATTTAATTAAAAAACACTGTGGAATATCTTATATTGACCTGCCGAATAATTTCAATTAGTTCCATTTTCCGTTGATCCATTTTGAGGCTCTTTACAGAGAAAAATAAGTTATATTTGTGTCCAAATAACTACAGTTCAAATCAGTCCAACTACTATCCATCAATTTATTATCAATAACCACTTGATCCAGTTCAGGGTCATGAATATACAATTCTCTATCTCCTTAGTAGCACCCTTAAATTCTACACACTGAGGTAGATTCCACCTGTTCTGGTTGGAGCACACAACTTTTCTGAAACACTTAATTTTATTTTCTTTAGTTTGTCCTGAGAAACCAGCAGATTCATTATCTCAAGGACATTTTGACAGTCTGGACATGGACCATAAAGGTGTTGGAACCATGAGATCTCATTTATGACATGGCTGTTATTGTTAAGTTTATCTGCCATCGTTTCTCTGTCTCATTTCTTTTGTTTTGAGCCCCTGTTGAAGATTTGTGCTGTACATTCACCATCATGTAACATGGATCAACAATAGCCCCGCGGCTACATTCCAGGTTCCATTGTCCTGATGGAATGGGCAGCTTCTCAGCTTGTTCTAATCACTGTCCATGCAGTTAAAGACTGAGCAGATATTAGCTTGGTCTTATCAGTAAGCACCACAAAGGGCTGAGGGTGAAGTGGAGCGGATGCTGAGTGGGGAAGTCCTCAGGGAGGTTGCTAATGTTCATACCCGCTGACAGCGCCTGACACCGGGCCTCAGGCGCAGCCACAGCTGCCTTCCTCTGGAGGAGCGACAGACACAGCCACCATGTAACATCAATAAAAATCATCATAAAAAGCCTCAGTACACAGACTCAGTGACAAACTGGTTCATTAGAATTCAGAGTAGAAGAAGCTGAGTGGTTTGAAAATGAGACGAATGACTGCAAGGTCACTGGATCAAACTGGAAGGTAGAGATGACAGCTGGAGCCGTGAATTATTACCGCTGTCAGCCTCCAATTATTTCTGCTGTGAACGAGTCTCTGACATTACGCAGATAATTTAGTTCAGTAATATCAAAGAGACCCATAACTTTGTAAGAATGATCGTTTCTATTTTTACATGCTGGGTCTTACCTTCCAACTCACAACCAGATAAACACAGATAAAGTTTGTCAATTTCCAGTTTGTACATTTTCCCATGCCTTTAATTCAGACTTTATCTAATCCATGTTTCCCTGTTCTGCAGATCCCACGGACCCGATGACCAACCACCACCTGCCAAGCTTCTCTGAGCATTCTTATCAGGCTTCCAAAGAAAATCCTCCGACTCAAGGTCCAAGCTCCAGCTTAGCATTAAACCCTCGCCTTTAAAATAAAATCAAGGACTAAGACTATTGCTTTGCCTCTGAGCCTGCATTTGTGATACCTCCTAGATACCTGACAGGTCTTTTAATCTGAGACATCAAGATGATGATGCAAGACAAGGTACTGGTTCTCAAAAGAAACACAAAAATCAGCCAATTTTTGGCAATTACAATCATTTTAATTAACCAGACTAATGATACTGAATAGATTTTATGGGAATGTGTGTGTTAAATTTATGGAAAGTCCATCTGATCTGAACAGATCCAAACATGCTCCAATGTCAGGAAATTAATTCCACAAGTCACATCTTTTATTTTGTATGTTATTCTTTTCAATAATTAGAACAAAAACTCAAATTTAGAGGGAAAAGGAAAAGGGTGAGAGATAATGATTTTGCCTGTTTGTCTGTGTCTGTGTGCACGTACTTGTTATCAAAATATCTATTAAACCACTTGACAGATTTTAAAGGAACTCTCAGTTCAGTCATGGGTTGTACATCTACAACTGATTAACCTTTGGAGACAACCTGATCCAAGATGGCAGCTGCAGCTAATTAACCTTAGCAATCACGAAATGGCTATAGCTGTCAGTTTTACAGATATGGAGGTATAATTTGGTCTGGTAGTAGCTGAGAGTCCTTCATAGCACACACTATGAGCACTAACTGATTATGGCAGGTGTTGCAATATTGCATAAGATCAAATAAAATGACATTTTCGTGATTTGACTAAAATAGCTATAAGCATCATTGTTGTTTTCATGAAAGGCAGAGGACCAGATGTTTTCATTTAGGGAAATGTTGGGCTTTTAATTTATATAAATCAGCTCAGAAGCCTCAGATTCAGGTTTAAAATCCAAGTGTCAGACGCAGTCTGCTAATAATCTACAGCAGGAGAGTCTGATATTTAGAAAGGTCTGCTGCTCCAATTCACAATTTTACACAAAGTAAAGCTGAGCAGTTAAAGGCTCACGAGCATGTGGCTCTTGATGCTCCATTAAATGAGGGACTAGTTGTAAAAATGTCTCCGTCAAATACTTCAAGCTTTAGGAAGTTTCATGATTGTACATCGGAAAACTCAAGTTTTACTGCAAATTTCTTTCTGCACAGAAAAAAATGTGTAAATTTTGGTACAGTCCTGAATTTAAAGGTCCTGTATCCTGCTGTTTTACAGCTTTCAACATCTGAGACGGGGGTGAATAAGGAAATAGCATCACAACATGGTTAAAAGCTCCAGAAAGTAGATTTTGCACGATATACAGTAGGTCCTTTAAACAAATTTTTGTCTCATGTAGGTTTTAATTGTTTAAGAAACTAGAAATTATGAATCTGCAGTTTCAATGTGCATTTTTTAATTTGTACAAGAAGAGAAAATGTTCATCTTGCAGTGGCATCTCATTAAAAAAGAAAAAGGCTACAAGGGGTCTGGTAAACAAAATAAAACGCATTTCAAATCAAATTAGAAGATGTCCTTTGCTAAATTGATGTTTTACAAACTGAACATGTTTCTTTGTTTGTATTTGTCTGTTCAAGTGTTGGTCCACAGGAGGTTTCTGCAGTTGTTCTCTTTATTCTGTTCCTTCAAAGCTGAAACCAAAACTAATCATCGCCACTGTTACAGTATATCTCCGCCTGCATCACAGTCCATTAGACTTCACAAATAACATCATATCCAATGAGAACAACACTTACAGCTTGTGTTTAAGAAGAAAACATATTGTCAGAACATTCATCTGTGCTGTGAAGCACATCTTCTTCGTGGGGTTCCAGACATGAAACAGCTGCAGATCTATTGAAGAAGACACCCGCAGGAAACAGTACCGCGTTGTTTGTTTCCTGCGTGGATCTGCCTGATCTTTACATCTCTTTTCATATCTGTCTGCCTCCCTGAGAGCTGCAAGGGGAGGCGTGACTTCTGTCAAACATTTTAGGAATTTGGATTTGAACAGATATCTTTTCCTCAGAGCTGTCAGAGATTTTAAATCAGAAAACCAATCAGCAGTCTGTGTTGTGTCCCGGAGTCTGTTGAATAGGAAAAGCCTCTGAAATGAGGCAGCTGGAGGGACGTCTAATACATTCATTATACATCTCTCGAAGAAGAGATATCTTTTATGGATCTGAGCAGCCGAAAGGGTTATCAGAGGACATGAACACAGCACCCAAAAATGTTACCAGGTTTTAAGAAAAGTGCAAAAACATTTTTTACAGCTGAATGAAAGAAGCCAAGATGTTTTGCATTTACCTTCTTATACCTGGATATCACTAACAAAAGGATCCATTATCGAGGTTTAACCCAGACCAGACATCAAAGATCTCATCAAACTTGTTTCTGTTGCTGCTTTCACACAGCAGAAACTGTCTCTTTAATGTCCTTTTGGTTCTAATCTCCTTTTTAAAACCACAGCTCTTTGATGTTTATGCTGAAAATGAGGCTCTCGGTCTGAAAAGGGTCTTTGGATTTCAGACCTGATGGGTCGAAATATGAGAGATAAGATGTAAAAGTTTAATCAAACACATGCAACTCCAACACTTCTGCTTTATATATAAAAAAGATAAAAAAGGCACAAAATGAAAATGGATGTATTGAGGCAGACTGGAATTAAAGATAAATATATTTTGTTATATTTAACATGTTTTCAGAGTGAAATTCATGAGCAGAGAGAGTTTGAGATTTATGAGATGGGACATAGAACTTTTAGAATAACAGAGAATAATACAGTTATATAACAGGCACAAGAAATTATGAGAATATCATTTAGAATCGGAGTCTTTTTGTTTAAATCATATAATTGTTTTATACCAATGATAAACAGTTTACTTACTAAGTAAGTGAACCTCACTTAAGTTTGGTTTTCTCATTTTGTAATTATTTGGTATTTTTTGTTTAAAATTGTCGAAGAAAATCTGATACAGATAAAAGATTTTATTTAAAAATATTAATGTAAAAAATCAGACGATGGCACTTACAGGAAAAGGATAGAAATGTATTTTGCGGGTAATTATTTTTTAAGAGTGCAGTTAGATTCATTGTTGGAAAACGTCTGTTCCTGCTTTTACTGGAGCACTTTTTGAATAAATCTCTATTTGATCCACTATCATGTGTGACACATTACAATTTTCAGGTAATTGTAACTTTCAGAAATAGAATTTATGTCTAACACAGAACTGTGTTCAGAAAAAATGAAGTGAGGAAATAGTGTCACTTCTGGAGCAGTCCAGCAAACGAGGGCCTGACAGTCTCTGTAGTTTAGCAGCACTTCTGATAAGTTTTCTGTTTGTACATCCAGAAAGATCAGCTGCTGGTGATTTAAATGGGTGAAATACAAACTAATCAACCAACAATGAGAATTAATTAATTAAATCCAATTTTGTAGGTACAATGACAAAATAACAGCTTTGTTGCAAAAAAACAAGTTGTGTGATGTCAGAATATCTCAATCCAAACTGAGTTCGATCCACAAGGGGATTTTGGTTTGTGCTGTTTCTTCAAGGTCAGATGATTATTCTTGTATCTCGTCATCATTAAGGGAATATTTTCCTGCCTCTGCTGCACGTTGTTGCCCTTCTGTTTGACATTTCTGTTGGAAGTGGTCACGCAGTCTGACCAGCATCACAGCAGGACTGTGAATAGAAGACTCCGAGCTGCCTCGCTCTAAATGTTGCATCACATCAACTGAGTAACAAATGAGAAAACATCAGCATAATGTATCATAAAGACTGAAGAACAGCTTGTCATTTAAGTCTTTGGCTGGTAAACAACAGCAGTGTTGAAATATTACAACTACATCCTGTTAAAAACACTTGTTAAAAGTCTATAAATAATATCTCAGTTTAGTTTGTTCATATTTATGTGCCGATTTTAAGTTTTTATTATTGCAAACCTGCTGTTCCTTTTTAACAAGCGTGGATATCGTTTGTCTCATGAATGATTAAATATTTGTGAGGAGCAGCAACAAATGATTATATGACACTTTCTGTTTATCCTTGTTTTGTTAAACCAGCTGCTAAAGAGAAACATTATCAGAGTGAATTTCCTTTAATTCATCAAGCTGTTTTGTGACTATTAACTATGGCATCAAAATTCTACTTAGCGTGTCCTCAGTTAGCTTTGTTTTTAATGTATTGTCATACAGTATTATCACATGTGTGGAAGGTCTTGACCTCAAAAGGTTCTCTTAAAAAAGGTATAGATTAGAATAAAAAACCTCCCCAAATCCTGGAAGAGTTTACATGTTGATGCAAATGAGATAAGAAGATAACATTTTTATGGCTTATAGAACTAATAATAATAATAATAATAATAATAATAACAATTAACTGTTGTCTTCCCCTGATGGCTGTTGAAATTGACTAATTTCCACTTTCAGTACTTTCTAGGTAAATTAGTTTTGGGTGGTAAAACCAGGTGGACAGATAATAATTCAAAAAACAAAGATTGGGATAAGCATCTCTTCAGATCATATGTCCACTGGGATGGACATGATATTCTTGGCTTGGGGTTTAAACCAGTAAAAAAAGCTGTAATTTCATCATGTGATTAATTAATCATGTGATTGTTACTAATTGTTTTCTTATATGTCCTTTTTTCCTTATATATGTTCAGACAAGTATAAGAATTTTTCTCTCTTACATGTCATTGACATGTTTCAGCTGTCATCTGCAGCATTTCTCAGATGGGTTAAATAATAACTAATTGTCTTCTGATTAACCAATGAATATGAAGTATTGACTTTTAACTTTATCTGTAAAATGGACATAAGACAAGACAAACATGAGTCTGAAACTCGCGAGGAGGTGTAAGTACTTATTTTGCATCAAAAATATCAATTTATGTACAGTACATGTTATTCAAATAAAATTTCCCTTGATGTAACTTTAACAATTTCAGGTGATAGTATCTGAATCTATTTTGATAATCAATCAATCAAATCAAGGATTTCTTCTAAGTTGCGGTGCAATTCACATCATCATGATGGACATCAGGAGTTGGTTGATGTTAGCTAACATACAAATATTTAGTGTCATCATGCAAAGAAACAAATACCTGTAAAAACTGCGTGTCCAAATAGCTCAATTTGTTGTCCTAAATGTGCATGTTCAGGTATGTATACAAAGAAAAATATGCAAACATCCAATAATAGGTGTAAAGAACATATCTTATGTGACTCCTTTGTTTTAAATAAATTTATACAGTACATATGACTGCATGATATTTTATGTTAATTTAGTCAACCATGAGTTGGCCATAAAAAAGTTTTTGCCTTTAATTTCTGTGCTGGAGGACTTTCAAAATCAGCTGGATAAAGAAAATTGTCAGACAGAATTATTTATTTTTTTATTTATTTTATTATTTTTTACCTAGATTAAAGGCATGAACTTTACTTCTATGTGATCAAAGGCTGTTGTTATAATTCCCATTTGTATGTGATGGAGCTTGAAAAGGTTGTTTTGTTTTCTACAAATCAATCTTTGGCCTCCTGCCTGAACAGCAAGGTCCCAATAAGACACATTATAATAACAGGGAGCATGAATGTTGCTCCTGGAGATTTGTTATTGTTATGGTTTTTTTGTTGATGAATAATAATGAGTCACTGCTCTCTGATCTTCATACATTTCATTTGTTTGTTACTTAGTTGTTGGTGTTATCCTTTTAATTTTTACATGTCTCATGTTTCATGCTGCTTTCATGGTCATTGACTTAACTTCAACAATCATCTGCACATTTCTTAACTTCATTAAGCCAACTCAAAAAATTACAGAAACCTCTTTGTGATGCTGACTTCCTCCAGATCTTTCTCAAAAGAGTTTTTCTCTATTTCTCTAACTGTAGTCCCGAAAAAAGGAGGAATTTCTTAAAACAATCCTGAAAATAAACAGTTATGTTGTTTAGTTTGGACTTCAAACTACTGTACTTAGGATTTATCTCAAATTTTTGTAACTGTCAACATCTTGTTTCGAAACTGTTACCAAATAAATTATAAATAAAACGTGCCAGTTCTCGTTGGTAGTCAGTGATAACGGTTGTGACTCATGTTGGCCTTTAGAGGGCAGCCTGCAGCTTTTTATCGCTCCGGAACAACGTGACGTTTAACAGGAAGTAAATAAATTGTTTCGCGCGCGGATAAATTACTTCAGCTAACCGTTTTAGTAAATACGGGAAAATGGATGAGCTTTATTTGGATAATATTGATGAATTCGTCAACGACCACAACAAGATAGTAAGGATGAGTTTGATGCGATATTTCTTCCTGGGTTTGTTTTTTTTAAAGCGGTCTAAACGCAGTTTAAAATGCAACATGCGTGAGTTAGCTTCGAGATGATTAGCCGCGAAATTACGTTGAAAAATCTTACCTTTAAAAATCGTTTGTCTTTCACAGAAATAATCAGTGTGAAACTGCTTATATTAAAGTCTAACATGATTCTTTGTAGTTAGTAACTTCATTCGGCTGACAGGCTATATTGCAAATCTTGCTTAAACGCAAGAAATTCTGTTTTATGCTGTCAGTGTTAGGAGTTACTGCAAGCAACCGCCATGAACTGCTTTAGATCAGCATGTAGTACCAGAAAAAACAAATGTAGTATAATCATTGTATGCATGTTGAGGAAATTAAATCGGTGTCCAAATAATGTAAACCTTAAGATGTGTAGAATTTCATGTATCCAGACCTTCATCATGTGTTTCTGTTTACAAGGTGACTTATAAATGGTTGAGTCTCACTCTCGGAGTTCATGTCAACACAGCAAAACAGTAAGTTATCCTGCTTTTCACAAGGCAGAAAAAGAGTGAATATAATACAGAAATGTCTAAAACTGAATTTAAAAACTTTTTTTTTTAACTGTCTGCAAAATCATTAGAAGCATGGTCTTTTTCAGAATAATAATTTATCAATATAACGCTTAAGATCCCACATTGAGTTAAAAAATGTGGTTTAGTCACAGCAGCTAAACTTACTTTTATTCTTGGTTATTTGTTTTAGTTTTGGTGCCAAAGTCTTTGCAAGGAAAGAAAAACAATAAAGACAACAGTAGGATTTTGTCCATTTTCTTATCTTATTCAGCTCAAATGATGCAGTCCAGTTTAGTACAAATGAATTGTTTTGTAACTATGAGGTGGGGTGACCTTAAAGAGTATAAGCACTAATTTTACAGAATGAGACCACCAGCAGAATTAAATCTAGCAATCATTAGCAGTTTCAAAACATCTCAATTTAAATGCGTGTTACATGTTTTCAGAATGCTATACCATTACCTGGAGCACAAGAGGAAGGAAAGCTCACCTCAGCTCCACGCCACATATCTTGTATCAGGGAAGTCTGTGGACAACGGTCAAGCAGTGAGTAAAAACAAGTGGCACCGCACTAAACACTCAAAGACTCAAGTTAATGCTTTTTTTTTTTTTTTAGTGTCACAAGGTGTCAGTTGTCAGAGAGGATCGGCTTGAAGGTGTGTAGCTACTGTTCCCACCTTCCCACACAGGATTTACTGATTTTTTTATCTGTTTCATCACTGCAACTTTGCAATTCATCTTATTATAAGTTGTTATAATGAAGAATTCCCATTATTGGTTAATATTTGGATTATATGATGGAACACTGTCTAACTAGTACTGTTTATTTTTGCTCTGCAGATTTCAAGTCAAAGATGAGTTTGGTAGTGAGCGTTCATGTCTACAGTGTCCAGAAAGCTTTGCTTAAAGACAGCGGCCCGCTTTACAGTGTCGACTATGATGCAGTAAAAGACAATGTAAAGAACTGCAGCAAGTGAGTTGGCTTTTACTCTTGTTAGAATTTATCTGAAAACTGTGTTTTTTTGGCTGTTTGGTGGCTTGAATCTCCTTGTTTCTCTGACTGTGCAGATACAGTGCGATCCAGTGTGCCAGTGCTGTTCCCATGTCTTCTGTGGAGCTCCAGCAGGTGCGTGAAATGGAGCAAGCTCCTGCTTCAGCACCTGGAACCAGCAAATCGAGCATAAACGGGGAAACAAGCGTTCCCCTTAAACCATCAGCCAAGCCACCGAAAGGCATCATGGGAATGTTTTCAAATAAACCTGCAGCAAAGAGTCAGGACAACAGCAAAGAGCTGAAATCTGAACAGAAAGAAGATTCTCCTGTGGTAAAATGTTTGTCTTGTTGATTTTCAGACAGATAGACGAGTCTGCATATTTTTGATTATTGTTCTTTGAAATTTCAGTTGGAAGCCCAAAAACCCAAACAAGCTGTAAATGCCAATTCGATGGCGAATTTCTTTGGAAATCAAGCAAGTAAGTAACGTTTTGGTGATACGTGAGGTCAGGTTGTCATTGTTAGAGTCGGTCTGGTAAATTCAACTTAAACAAAACAAGGTTTCTGTTTTCAGTCCAAACTAAATTAACTGGATTCTGTTTCCATTTACAGACATGTTTATTACTTTTTATTATTTATGTTGGATAAAAAACAATATTACCGTCAGGAGTTGATTATCGTGATCATTTCTTTTGCTTTCTTTGTTACTTCTTCAGAAAAATCTGACAAGCCTGTGAAGGAGGAGCGAGAGGCTGAAACATCCGTCACTAAGGAACAGCAACCGGTTCAGAGGTCACAACCAGAGGACAAACAAGAACCTGCAGCTGTGCAGCAGCAAAAAGGATCACAAACAGAATCCAGGTGTGTTTATACAAGTAGCACAGACATTTGTGACAAATAAGCTAAATATTCCTGAGATAAAGTGTTTCTGTGGATTAGGGAAGGGATGCAGAAATTTTTTAAAACTCATCACAAAAAAAAAAAGTTTTATTTTAACATGTTTGTTCTGTTTCTTGTAAGAAGCAAAATGAAGAGAATTGAAGGTTCTGACAGTGAGGAAGAGAAGATGGAAAAGAAAAAGAGGCGAAGGATCAAGAGACCCGAACCAGACAGCAGTGATGAAGATGGTTAGTTTTTATGAAATAAAATGAATTGAAACAAAATAAAAAGAAAGGAAATAATTAGGAAATGGAATTAAAAAGATCTTAACTGACATTTATAAATGCATTATTAGACCAAATACCTCCTCAATTTATATTCCAATTACTCAAGTCCTTCACAAAAAGAAGGAAAAATGAAAGCTACCTAAACTTAAACCTTAAAAAATATTTCTTTCTTCAGTCATTCCAGATTCTCCACAGCAGCCGGAAACAAGAGAAGCAGCTCCTAAAGAAACAGCCGAGATTCTCCAACATTCACATGTAAATGATTTTATTATGTTGAAGAAGAAGTAAATGATGCATGTTTAACAAATACACAGTTCATTCATTTTAAATGATCTCTTTATGTTCAGAATTCTCAAGGAAAAGTGAGGAAGAGGAGACGAGTCCTGAAGTCACAGACGTATATGGATGATGAAGGATGCATCGGTATGAAATATAAATGTGTTTGTTCTGCTTTATTACAAGATTTTACATTAAAATAACGAGTCTTTCTAAATAACGATTAATTACACTTTTATTTTTCCTTTTTTTTAACAATTAAAAGCCAGAATCTATCATTAATTTGTATTTAATTTGTTCAGCTGTTTTTGTATTTATATGTAACTCCAGTTATTGTTTGATTTTTCCACAGTGACAGAAAAAGGATACGTCAGTGAATCTTATTCTGAAGCAGAAGATGAACTTCAAACCACCAAACAAGCTCCAACAGACACTAAATCAAAACTTTCATCAAAAGAGAATGTGAAGAGGAGTCAGAAGAAATCTTCAGCAAGCTCACAGAAAGGAACTAAACAAGCTTCCATTACTGGATTTTTCCACAAGAAATAACTGAAGATGATGTTGAACATCCCGGTCTGAGCAAGATGCTTTTTTTATGTGATGGTGTAAAATGACTTTCTGTAAGTGACCTGATTCAGATGCACGTGGAGAGAAAATAAAACAAAAAACTCCTTTTAAAAAAATGTCAACACTTGGACACGTCCACTTCAGGATGGCAAAGATTTGACTTTTCACTTTTGTTAAATTATCAGCTTTTCAATAAACATTAAAACTCAAACTAAATATGCTTCTTGTTATAAATGGTAGATGTTGACTGATCTGAACCGGATCTTTGAGTTTTGTAGAAACTTTTACGTTTTATTAGAAACTGAAAAATAAAAATCTGTCCTGTCTGATTCTCGTTAAATCTACAGTAACATCAATTCTCTTTACCTCAGTTCACATGTAAAACTGTCATGCAAACATGTAATAAGATTAAGATAAGAAATACTTTAATCCCTCAGGAAGGCAGTGCACCAACGTTAAACAGGAAAAAATGTAGCTTTTACTTTTTGTAAATGTACTTTTAATAAATTGTTATTGGTTTCATACAGCAGTAGGAAAAACAGATCAGTATTAAAAGCATGACGATTCATTTTGAGAGCAGTAATGTGAATTTGCTCCTCTGACATCCAAGATGTCAGAGGAGCAAAAGTAATAGCTTAAAACGTGAAAATAGATCATTTGATCATTTTAACGTATTTTTTATGTATAAGGGGATTCTGAAATAAAAATTAAAGAAGAAGAAGAATCCTTTATTGTTCCACGAAGGGGAAATTTAGCTATAACAGCAGCAAAGTGGCAGACAATAATCATTGTATTCACACGAGTAGAAAATATTAAAAATGATGTAAACATACAAGTCCTGAAATCTTGTTCCTTTGTAGGAGGGAGGACGTATTGGTATGACTAGCAAATGAAAAAAAAACCTTGATTTTATTCTCGTTCATATCTTTATCTTGTTCAAACATGTCTAACTCTACTGTAACATTAAATTTGAATGTGATGCATTTAAACTCATTTTAAAACTATAAACCCTTCAGATATTTATGCTAAAGTTTTTTTTAAAAAATGTTGGTGTTGACTTAGACACACACTTCTTTTGACCTACTTGTAACAACATATATGCCTAATTAAAATATTATAAAAGGATCAACACAAGTGATTCCAATGACTTTCATCTTTATTGTTATTAACTGCACTGATTATTCTGAAAGCTGTAATCTTTTAATTGAAGGTAAACAAAAACAACAAAATAATGATAATTGATACTTTATTGACATATTTGAGCTTATTACAAAAGACTTTGAAATGTTAAAAGTTTTCCTCCAAAAAGCGACAGATTTCTTTTCATTTTCTGGAATATGTCTCACCTTTCACCCAAAAGTCTTCTTCAGTTCTTATGCATTGGGTTTATGTTTTTTGTATAATAATAAAAATAATAATAGTAATAATAATAATATATTTATATGTACATATAATAATTATTATTGTACTTTTTTTTTTAATAAGCCTGGAACTCCCAACCAACCAAATCTGAAGAAGCCTTTTAGATGAGCGGTGAAACATTTTGGATAAACATTAAAGTCCAGTTACTTTTTACCTTTAGGATTGCCACATGCTGAATGACTGTTTTGAGGGTTATACAGTTTTGTGGAAAAAACCCTTTTAATTTTTAATGTTGTGTTATACTAAAATAGATTTATAAAGTCATATTAAAACATCAGAGGTATTCAGTTCATCTTCTCTTTCAGTTTTCCATTTTCCATGTCCATGTGGGTCTTCAATGGGGTGACAAAGAATATGCAAACGCTGAAACGTTAAAAAAAGGGCAAGATCAGTGAGTAAAGAACATGTGTTTATCAAAAACACCTCAAAAAAAGCCCCATGTCCCAGTACACATCTGCATAAGCATAATTGTAAATAAAAGTGCTAAAAAAATTCACTAGGTTTTAATTGTGGGTCTGAATGTGTTAATGGTGGAGCGCTAATTCATCGAAACCCTCAATGAAAACAGAAAACAACTGAAGCTAGTTTTTGCATTCAAGCCGCTTAATGATGGTTTATTTCATATTGTGGTTTTCCTTTATTTGATGTTGTTCTGCAAGAGTCTTTTCACTGACTACAAACCTCTTTGAAGGTTCCTGGTGTGAAACACAGCTGTCCAGCTGCCCACAAAGGCACCATGAGAACAGAGGACAGAGTCAAGGTCCATCCCAGAGCATACGCCCAGTCAGGGTAGACGTACCAGTCATTGACCTTCAAGTGTTTATAATCAACTAAATACATGATAAAAGAAATCTGGAAAAAGTTGGACAAATAGCATAAGTGTTCAGATAAATGCTGAATATAAAGTTGTTAATTCATTGTTAGACTTTAACTAACAAAACTGCAAACATAAATTGTTTTGTTTAATTTTCAGACTCACCAGTGACAGCAGAGGTGTAATGTATTTCCAGCATAGTTTAAAGAACACAGATGGTCTTTGTCCTGTCATGTCCTCGATAATGTGGGACAGACGATCAGCTCCTGAGTCAAAATCAGATGGTTCTCAGTTCATTTAGAGTGATTAATTTAGGATTTAATCCAGTTAAAAGAATCAAACTGAGAACAATTTGGTAGAATTATGGTTTGTTTTTCCAAAGTATTTTCATAAAAGACAGAATGTTTGTCGATAAAACAGCTCCATATTTGTTCAGTTCTAATAATTACACTGTATATGTTGTTGATAACTTTAATTTGTAGATGAGCATTTAACTAACCAAAAGTCCAAGATAGAGCCAGACAAAGACATACAGTCATAAAATCCTGACACGCTCTGGTACAACCATAGTAGTCAATAAGTTGGAATATGTAAAGTCCTCCCTGAAACAGAAAAAAGGAAACATTTAATAACAAACAGAATTAGAAAAGCACTCAGAGAGCACAGACCTCTGCCAACCAGACATATTGTAGAAAGTAATATGTCCATATCCTTAAAAAAATTCCTGGATCCAGATGGTAATCTGGATCACCCCCAAAATCTATTTGATTGTTCCTTGGGTCATTTCTGACCTTTCCTAAAAATTTCATCAAAATCCATCCATAAGTTTTGAGATACTGCTAATAGACAGACAGACAAACCCCAATGAAAACATTAAAAATAATTAATGTTGTGTTTTTGTTTACCTCAGTGACCATGGTTAAATGCAGGAGGAAAAAGGATGAACAGACAATGAGGACAAATATTTCCCGTCTCACTGGAGCACGAAACA
This sequence comes from Pachypanchax playfairii, assembly GCA_006937955.1. Lineage (NCBI taxonomy): Eukaryota > Metazoa > Chordata > Actinopteri > Cyprinodontiformes > Aplocheilidae > Pachypanchax > Pachypanchax playfairii. The sequence goes on along the minus strand of SSNP01000011.1, from coordinate 4,483,249 downwards.
GCATCGGGAACAAGTCACAGACTGTAGTAATGATGCTCTCTACCGACACAAACTGAAAAGAAAAAACGTTAAATTTGTTTTGGCTTTTAGAACTTCTTTAACTAAAAAAAACGTGGTACAACAGTCATACGTGTGTGTCAACTGTGAGCAAATTTAGCATCAGGAAAAAGCAAACACTCCAGAATTGTGGCAAAGGCATCATGGCTGTGGCCTGAGGGTAAGCGATGAAGGCCAATCCTGGACCTGTTGATTAGAAATAAATAAGGAAACATCAAAAATAACAACTCAAGTATTTTTATAATCAGCTACATTCACAACTTGTTGCACGTCTTTCAATGAACATTGTTTTAAGTTTGCATGACTCTGACCCTCTATGACATGAGTCAGAGATCTCAAATTGAAATAATCATTTGTCATTAATGATCAAAACAACAACATTTCATTTAATGGCACTAAAGAAAATAATATATAAAAAATTTACCAGACTCAGCCACGGTGTCAACAGTAACACCTTGTTTCTGAGCCATGAATCCAAGTACAGAGAAGACGACAAATCCAGCAACAAAACTGGTTCCGCTGTTCAGCAGACAGAGCCAAAAACAGTCCCTGGGGGTCAACGTAAATCAGTCCAGAAGTTAGTGTTCTTTCATTCTTCTCTTTCTTTTCTTAACCAAGCAGAAACAACTTGTCCTCCAAATATCAGTCGATAATTTGTGCAACATACTTGTAACAGTTGTTGTGATAGTCATTGTAGCTCCCCAGAATACTCAGTGTACCTATAACCAGGCTGTAGGAGAAGAATATTTGAGACAATGCCTCCATCCAGACCTATGAAATAGAAATTATTTGTCATGTTTTCTATTAGCAGTTAATCCAGCAACATGGCTGGTTCAACTGAGACAACAGAGATCGTATAACCAGCTGTCTAATTCTACAGTCGTGAGGTGTAGGCATGAACAGTTTAACAACATTTACATCACACAGGTCTCACATTCATGCAGATGTAGAAACTTTGTTTCTGGATTTACAATTTAGGTGAAAATATAAAAAAGGAATTAGTGGTAGTTAGTTTCAAAATTAATAAATGTTGTTTGTGTACAGTTATTATTCCTAGTGGTCTTAGTTGCATTATGTGTGTTGTAAAAATATTAAAATGAACATCTTCATCAGCTTCTGAGGTGACACGTGGTTGAAAAAGTATGAGCAATATAAACCTCAAAGTTTGCTAATTTGTATATATCTGGATACAGGTAATAGTAAATGCCATCCCAAGCTCCAGGCAACGTCAAACCTCTGATGAGCAGTATGATGAGCATCAAATAGGGGAAGGTGGCTGTAAAATATGCCACCTACAAGAAAAACAGAACTCACTTCAGCTATACTTAAGATTAAAGTTTCCAGTGCAATGTGGAGAATAAAATGTTCTTTACGTTCACCTTTCCAGACGATCTGATGCCTTTCCAAATACTAAAGTAACAGATCAACCAGCTGACCAGAAGACACAAGGCTAGCTCCCATCTAATGCTGCCCAGCTCCTCTATACCAGCTGACATGTTTAGTGCGCGCCGTCTGGAGAGAAACGTGGAAGAACAAACAATCAGGTTTTATTTACTTTAATTACAGAAACAATTTCCTTTAAAAAAAAAAAGACTATGTCCAAATAAAAGTCTGTTACATACACAAATATACATTTGTCTTGCTTTACAAATTAAACTTAATTAAAATTAAAACCTGTAATTACTTCAAGTGTGATACAGTTATTTACACTTCATGATGTCTGATTAAAGGAGAAGGAATCTGGACTCACTCCCAGAACTCAGTTGCAGCAGAGGTGGTGTTGGTACGAGCTGCAGTGGCATTAGACGAATTGGAGGACAGAATGCCAACACAGTTAACTGGATTTGGGTAGAAAGATTTTTTAAGGTAATAAATGTAATAAATGTAAAAGTAAGAGTTGGTAAGTAAATATTGCTGTTTTTTTATTTCCATGCAGGTCACAAGGGGATGTGGTAGATAATATGTTTTAGGATTTTTGTTTGTTTTACTTAACTTTTTTCAACCATGTCTCTTTAGGGGCTTCATACTTAACCTCTACCACTGGATAAGGACATTTCCACACGTATTCAAAGTAGATTTGGAGTAAACATTTACCTGTGTTCCAGGTGTTATCACAGCTGGCCCAGGGAAGTTGGGATTTGAATGAGAAGACCAGGTAAAACAGAGCCCAGACTTGGACTAGAATATAGATGAAGTCATAAAGTTTCATCATGAAAAATCCATATCCAATACCTGAAATAAACAGGAAAACCATTATGTTTACATTTTATGATCCATATGTATCTGGGAAGTATTTCAATTCCACTTTTATAAATTTTAATTTATGATTTTATAGATTGTTGTGGAAATTGCAATTCAGAATTATCAAACACAGTGAGATGTCCAGTTAAACAAAATAAAGTTTATTTTACGTAATAAAGTTATTCTGAGAGGTCACTCAGAGTACAAGTATTCATGGAGAGCTTCTGACTTCTTAGAGTATGTGTATATACATTCTGCTGTGAAGCTGATAAATAATATTATCAGGATATCACCCACAACCTTAGTACCTTAACTGCACAAATACAGTCCAATTTACCAAAGTTATAGAATATTAGTAGCGTTGTTTTTCAAAGTATTCAGGACACACTGGCTGAACACATTCAATGTATGTAGATAAAATATAAAACAAGCAAGGATTATATGAAGAATAACACATAAGTAATAACATTTTCTCCACAAAGATCAAGAAAAAATGAGCTCACCTTGTGCCAGTGGACACAGTTTCCTCCAGCAGGTGATGAATCCTTCCTGTGTGTACTGACCTAATGAAGTCTCCATGAGGAACAGAGGTATCCCACACACCACAGCTAACAAAGTGTATGGGACCAAAAATGCACCTACAAATATTAAGAACAAGATTTGTTAAATCTGATCATTTTTTACTTTTTCCACAAAGAATCAGCAGTGCCATTTAACTTGTTTAAAATAGGATTATTTTAACCTCCTCCATTCTTGTAGCAGAGATAAGGGAATCTCCACACGTTGCCCACACCAACTACATTCCCTGCAACAACCAAAACATATTCTGTTTTACTGGCCCACTGTCCTCTCTCTCCAACCCTCACTGGATTTGTTGCTTTTCTTCTTTCTCTGTTCATCTCAGTGGTGCGTTTGACTGACACTCTCACAAGAAGCTCTAAAGTGAATTCCGCTTGTGCACATCATTGACTTTTAAGTTTGGAGGCGGATGCAGAATTTAGCAGACCTCCCATGATTGGTCACTTTCGAACTAATCACACCCACATGACAAGGGTCTTGAGATTCATTGACAGGAGTAAAGAACAGAGTTGACTGTTCGCATTAGAACAGTGCTTCCACAACAGGAAACAGAATTTAAGTGTCCTTTTTTAAGTTTAAACCAACATCTGAACTTTTTTCTGTGAAATAGTTTTAACTATAGAAAAAAAGTGGGATGACTTTTATCATTTTTTATCCTCTATGTAATGCTCCTGGTTTTACTTTACCTGGAGCCTGGCAAGGACTCCACCATACCTGCCTCCTGTTGTGAACTATCAGATTTTACATGATCCAGATTTTGGAATTATTTGGGCATCATTAAGAGTTCATGTGCCTTCAAAAAACAATGATGTGCAAAGTTTCTTCTAGTAGGTAAAATCCATTAGTTGTTTCTTGGTGTTGCATTGGAGTGGTAAAGCTTAAAGGTCTCCAACTGTTACAACTCGTCCTTTCACAATAAGATCAAAGCTGTATGTTGGCTATATTTCAGGTGTGGATAGAGGCAGGATCCAGGTATTTTTCTCCTACAGTCTGAATGTTCTCAGTAGCTACAGTGAGTACAGGAACTGTTAAAAGCAAAGTTTTTTGTAGTACTAAGGCGTTTATACTTAAGACTTTTTTGTTTGACAAATGTAAAGCTTTATCATAAATTTGACCCTCAGGGACTGATTTTGGTTCCATCTGCTGAACAGTGGAACCAGTTTTGTCGCTGGATTTGTCATCTTCACTGTATATGGATTCATGGCTCAGAAACAGAGTGTTTACTGATGATGTTGTGGTTGAATCAGACATCTAAGTGAAAGATCTTTACAGAACATTTTTCAGAAGCAAGTAAATATTTCTCTTTAAATACTTTGGTCTAGGTTTGGCTTTCATTTCTTGACCTCACGTTGTCTTTCCAACTGTTCTGGAGAGTCTGTCTCTTCCCGATGTCATTGACACATATAGGACACAGTGCTGCTTCAAACAAATCAGGGATTGATTTGTGTTATTAGATCAGATGGAATCCAGTTGCTCGTTTTTGTTTATTGTTACCCAGTTTGTTATACTGGAGAGCTTCATCACCACACAGTGACAGATTAGTTTCCAAAGTTGTTTTGAGTGCCAGTGAAGAGTCAGATCTTTATTCCTTCTATCTGTTTATCCAGTTTCCTCATACATCTGACTTTGTATGGAGTCTCAACTGAGGTTAACAATTTCAATTAACTTTATTTCCAAAACCAAGAAAATGTAAATGACCTGAAACTCATCCCCTCAATTTGATGTGTCCGGGCTTATGGGAGGATTTTATGACAGTATCAGAATGTGTTGGATATTTGTTGAGTATAAATCACTTTATACATCTGTTTTTTATCCAGCTGATCAAGTTTGTTCACATTTAACCAAACTATAACCTAAACGATTCCAGTTGATGTTTGGTTCAAACTACAAATTCTTCTGATATTTTCTAACATGAAATAAGAATAAACTAATGATCCAGCCAGATGCAGACTGCTTCTTTAGTTTCTTTAACATTATTGAAGGCTTGAAAGGAAAAAGACCTCTGGTTTTCTTTAAACTATACAGAATTCATCTGCTGTCACTAGTGAGTGTTTTAAAGTTATAACATCTTAGACATTTTCATACATGTTCATTAGCTTTTGGCAGATTGCACAGAACCTTTGCATAATATTTGGGTAACCAGCAGAGCTGGATTTGTTGTAGCTGTTTGTACGAGTTTTCTCATTTGTAGTTTTACATATTTAAATCCAAGATCTGTATCAGCAGATCTCAGCTTGAGCTCTAAAGTGTGATGAACAGGTCTGTAACTACCATTAGATAGTGATTTTTTCACTATTACAGCTCTCATTACGCATTCTTATTACTTGAACTAAAAAATGAAAGGAATTGCTGAGAGATTAGAAAACTCTTCCTAAAATCCTCGATTTCCACATTTTACATTTATTGCTGTTTTTTCCAGTAACATCACTTTACATTAAAATGCTCATTATATATACTTTATTTGTTCCTGTATCTTTGTGTATGCCCATTCTTTTTGTTACACTGAGGCTGAGATGAAAGAAGGAATAAATGTGGAAATGTGAATCTCCAGAGACAAACACACAAAAACAAATTATTTAGAGATCTCAGTGCCTTATTGTAGCAATTTCTTCAACTCTGTGATCAATGTAAGTTATTTATATTTAATGTGGTCACATTAGTCTCTGGGAACTTATAATGTGTTTTATATATCCTTTGGCATTTTGTAAATGATCAATGAAATTAATAAACCAGAATCATCGACTAAAAATATTGACTGACTGTGTGTCTCACACTAACACAGTGAGACAAACTCTGTGTCTCAGCTGATATTTGAGCCTTTCACTTCGTTTTCATGTGTGGATTTAGCACTTCAAAATACTGTTTCATTTGCAGCTTTTTGGGTTTTGAATAAAACGGCAAGAAAGGATCCTTCAAATATGTTAGCCATGTAACTGTGTGTTTTCAAAATCATAACAAAAAGAACATATTAGTCCATGGAGAATTTCTAAAATGCCATTGTTTTCCTCAGAACATTTTTTTTTCTTAAACAACTGTGTTTTTATTTAAACGTGTTGCATTTAAATCTCCTGCTGAATAGAGTAAAACACTAAAAAACATACCAGTATATTTTATTTGTTGATTCAATATTCTTTTATGTTCCTATCTTTTTTACATAAAGTATTTTTCAAAATTTGAAAATGGTAACTTGACATAAGTTTCTCATCTTATTTTAGCATCAGTTTTTTACTAATACCTTTAAAGAATAACCAATTAATGTAGTTAAATCCATCCATCCATTTTCTAAACCTGCTTCTTCCTGTTCAGGGTTGCAGGGAGCTGGTGCCGATCTCCAGCAGTCTTTGGGTGAGAGGCAGGGGACACTCTGGACAGGTCACCAGTCCATCACAGGTCCACACAGAGACAATTTAGAGTTGCCAATTAACCTTGGATTTTTTTTTTATTGTTTTGGAGGAAACCCATGAATGCACAGGGAGAACATACAAACTCCATGCAGAAAGGTTCCAGCCTGGATTCAAACCCAAGACCTTCTTGCTGCAAGGCAACAGTGCTACCAACTGCACCACCATGCAGCCTGCAGTTAAATCATTTACCTTTATCTAAATTGAAAGAATGTCATTGACAGGACAACATAAGGATTAACTGAGTGTTTCCCTTATTTACTCCACTGTACAAGCCACAGCTGTCATCTAAGAAACTCAACAGGGTACTGAGTCCAATCATACACAGATAAAAGAAGCTCAGATAAATCTGTAATCCCTGTGTTGGGAATCATTTCTTTACTTGATTTTTCTCTAAGAAGTAGCAGATTATGTAATCCAGGTTAAAATAAGTGCTCAGGCTAACCAGCCCTTTTTATCCAGCTGTACTTGTCTCACAGATGAGGACCTGCAGACAGTGTGGTCTGTGGAGACCTGTTGTTCTGTAATATTTAGCTCACACAGCAGCAGCACCACACCCTTTATCTCCGTCTGAGAACAAGTGGGTAGAACTGGTATTTGGATTAGCTAAGCACTCTAACAGAAAAGGATATCCTATAGTGTTTCAGGGAGTGGCCCGAAAATGTGCTTAGCCTCTGGTGGTTTTACTCCATTATGGCATCTGTTGAATGAGGTCAGACATCTTTTTTTTTTTTTTTTTTGTTCAAGAGGAGGTCTCACAGCTGCAGCTTCCAGAGTATTTAGTCCTAAAAACAGCTGATTCACAGGCAACAGTTTCCATATATCCTGTGTTGGGTGTGTCAATATTGATAGAGTTTCTAATATTTCCTCTAAAGCAAATGACACAAAAGGATCTCCCACACAGTTTTTTCAGTTTTTCCAAAGTGGGAAAGAAACTTTATTTTACTTGTACTCAACAGAATTCATATGAACAGGACATGTCTAGTTCTTTGTTAATTGTAGCAGTTATCCTGAAATACCTTGTAACCTTGTATTTATTTATTTCTTGCTATGAAGTTTTCTCAATAATAAACAACTAAGATAATATATTCATTCAATATATTCCAGTATATGGGCTTTTCACAGGCTGCAATGACTTGTTGCAAGTAATTTGTAATTAAATAACAGTAATTCTGTGGTACTTCTGTTTCAGGCATTTTCACACTACAGCCTAATTTGGACTAATATAAGAACAGCCTGAATATATAAATAAATAAAGCCTAAATACACTTGAAAAATGTTTTGTTTGGTTTATAAAAGGCCCATTTCCATGATGTGCAAGGGTGTCTAGTATTTATCACTTCTTTTCCTTTAAACTGCTCCCTTCAGGAGTTTCCATCTGTCCTCTGTATCTTCTTCTCTCACACCAACCAACCTCATGTCCTCCTTCACTACATCCATATATCTCCTCTTTGGTCTTCCTCTAGGCCTCCTGCCTGGCAGTTTCCATCTTAATCTCTCTGTATATCGTCCCTCTGATAGACTAATTCGTGATCCTGTTCATCCTTGTCCCTCCCAAAGAACCTCAACATTTTCGTTTCTGCTTCCTCAAGCTGTGTCTCCTGTGCCTTCCTCAGTGGTATTGATTTGTGGAGTATTATTGCAAGGGAATGACAAGATGTTGATGGTTGCATGTCTTCATGTTTTTATATCATTGTTTGTTTAATATGAAACATACTTTTCAGCACTCATAGCCTAAGGCAGCTCTAACCTCAGTCTGACTTACTCGTTGTCTTTATGTAGCAGTGAAAGTCACTTCAAGCTGCAAACTCATTTCTGCAGTTCTTTCCTGCGCTGTGAGACTGTACGGGCTGAGGTGGAGTACAAATCTAAAAACAGCAAGAGATGCTTCACAAACAAGTGCATTTCCCTCCTAAATGGGTCCAATGAACATATGATATTTGCTTTGTGTTTTAGTCGGAGCGCCCTCCGGGATGACGTCATCGTGATCCACATCCACAGCAGCAGGGAGGGGCGGGACGAACCGCTCATCCACCGGTGTCATGGCTTCCTAACCGGAGGGGGAAGTAGCAGAGAGGAAAACAAGGATTTATTTTTTTTAATGCCCTTCTGATCATTGTCCTTTTCCAGAAACCAAGATTAGGACAGAGGGGCTTGGCCTCCCAGTTCGTCGCCCACGGCCGCCCCTGGGAATCAGGATCAGCTTTAATTTTTAGCGGTGAATTTTCACTCGGTAACTGTGGAAGATGGCCGACCCGGCGGAGTGCACCATCAAAGTGATGTGCCGTTTCAGGCCCCTCAACAGCTCCGAGGTGACTAGAGGCGACAGATACATTCCCAAGTTTCAAGGGGAGGACACCGTTGTTATTGCGGTGAGTTGAATTAAAATGAATTGCTGCATTTATCTTTTTGACTCATAAGCACACTACGCCATTTTTGATTGTCTTGTAGCCACGGCAGTTAGCACCTTAGCTTGTTAGCTAACATTAGCTGGGCTGACCTGTTACTGCTGCGTCGTTCCGCTGGCCCTTAGCTGCTGCCAACTTGTAGCGATTTCAAACATTTTATTCTGTTTAACTTCCTAAATTCGTTTTTTAAACTTGGGGGCAGGGGTCACTTGAGTAATTATCATAATTTAGAAAGTCCTCCCACATGTTGTTGTCTATTCGTTGTTGCCCTGTCACGACTAGCGAGCTGTCATTCAACAAAGCCACAAACACCCAGGCTGGTACTAGTTAAAATATCGACTGGGTCAGCGTGCCAATCTTACACACAATTAACTGCACTATTATTATGGTATTACTCGTTAAGTAGCTGGGCATGCGGTACCATAAAGCTGTTGGTTCTGACCAGTTTGGGTCGGGAGTTCTGATTTGGTAGAGGCTAACAGGCTAGGCTAGCTTGCTCACTACAGATTAACCGGTGTTGTACTGAAACGACATCGTCGTAGGAAAGTCATTTCAAAACAGTTCTATTCTCAAGTAATTTAAGCCAAAAGTGAGAAACAGATGTGTATCTTTCATTATCCTTAAGAACACATTTCCCTAAAGGTTTTGGTGCCTTTATTGAAAACAATGTCCCTCATTAGAAACTCTTACCGTTGTTCCTGTTAGTTTGAGAAGCTTTGTTACATCATTTATATTGATAGGGAATCTCAGTTTTTTTTCCTTGACAAAAATTAAATAAGGGGAAAATTTGTAGCCTGTATTTTGCCATTAAAATGCTACCAGTTGTACGTAAATATTTTTTAGAACATTGTATTCTCAAACGTTCTAAATGTAGTCGTAGACAAATTAGGCACAATTTTGATAGTGTGTTTTTTTCTGAATTTATTAAGAAAAGTCCCTTGCTAAAGACTTCTTGCGATGGGGGGCTTTTCATAGATGGGGCGCTTATTTCGGCACAACGCCAGCGTTGGTTAGTTGACTAGTTTTAAAGCTGGGACTTAATTAAAGCAAACATGAGCTAGCTGACCACGTAACCAGTCATCATGTAAACGATGGTGAAAATTGCCCGGCATGAAAGGTGTATAGAAAATTTTGCTCGCCTCCGAAAAATAATTAAAATAAGTATTTGTGTTCAGTAATTAGACACTTAGCTGATGCAACAAGAACATTTAATTATTATTTTAGAGGAAAACAAGAGTGTGTGTGTTTTTTTTTTTTTTTGAGCCATTCAATAGTTTGCTATCGTCAGTGTAATTAGCGCTCTTGTGATAAAGACTGATCTTGATAAGAATGAATGGAGCTGGTACAATTCAGTTTCCACCTCGAGAAAGAAGGAAATGCCTTGCACTGTCTTGATACTGGCGCGTTGCCTTAACAACAAAACATTAGTCCTTAGATCTATTTGGAATTCATGTGTACTTTTCCTGGAATAATGCAGTATGCTTTAAATCATCCTATTCTTGTAAAATTGTGAACATCTCATTGTGTTCTTCTGTAGATGTCAACGGTAATAAAAATAATGCAATAAACAGTTATTTCTTTAACTGCAACAGCAAAAGCATAACTGTATAAGAGCTTTGCTAATTTCTCAGGTTTCAAAGAGCAAACATGCTCAACCCAGTGGTATACAATAAAGGCGCATGGTTAAATATTAGTTTGTTCAAGCCTTAAACCATTATTGTCCATGTGAACTTTGGTATACTCGTAATATTCTCACCCATGCAAATACAGCTTGAACGAGTTAACTATACTACAGAAACTTGTTTTGAATTTTCTTTGTGCTTTTAGCACTGAATGGATATTAATCCAGTACTTTGAGTTGAACTTCCACTTTGTGTTGAATGTACAGTACAGACTAAAAGTTTGCACACACCTTCTCATTCTCTTTGAATGAGAAGGTGTGTCCAAACTTTTGGTCTGTATTGTAGGTTACAACAGGACTAATTCATTTATTTCATGCTAAACCGAGAACAGACCTGTGCCAACTTCAGTAGCTGACACTGATAGGCCTGTAGTCAACAGCAGGCATACTTTCTGTGCCCCTGAGGTGTGGTGCAGCCCTGCCCAATGCACAGTGCCTGTCATGGTGCCAAAATGTCAGTGTACGTTGTGAGGGACACTAAGTGTTGCAGGCCAGCTGCTGGTAGTCTGTAATGTTGCATCTGCTTTGAGAAGTGTTGCGCCTGTAGGTAGCAACAACATTACCCCAGGCCTCCTGGGTAATCCCCTTGTTTTCTCTCCTAGTTACCAGCTGTTCACCCAATCACAGCAGACTGCTGGCCAGGCACTGGGCAACCTCACGGGGTGGGGAGGGCAATTATTAGGACAATGTGCTTTGTTTTGCTGATGCTCTTAGTAAGGGTGACCTACTCACAAACTAATTTTTAAACATTTATATTGAACTTAGCATGTGGACTTTATACTCAGACTGAAGTACTAGAACTTCACCATTCAGCTAGTGAACATGATGGTCATCTGATGTCACAGGGAGTCTTAAGCCATAAAGCTTTACCATGCTTATCTTCTTTCCCTGTGGAAAATTGATTTGCACACAGATATAGTTTGTATCTAAGTGAATAAATATGCATTGCACCTTGCGTTAGTTGCAGTACTCATGAAAATTTGTTTTTGATAAATTTTTTATCTTTAAGACAGAATAACAAACTTTTCCAGAACTAACTTGCTTTGCTAAGCTAACTTTACTATTGGGGTGTGGAGGTGAATTATTTATGTGACTGCTGCTTCTTCATCAGTTGAACACTAAAGGTTAGGTTATCAAGTTTTCTTCTGTTGTTTTTGAGAATCACTGCATGAACATGAAGATGTACAGTGCTGTTTCAGAGAATACGGAAGCTGCTCTGTCTCACACTCTGACGAAATGAAATCTTTATCAAAACTGATGCTGATAACATTGGAGATAATATGTGGCTTTTAATAATATAGTCATGGAGCTTGATGTAGGTTCAAGTACATTATCACCTGTACTACAGTAGATTAATGTTTTGCTATGAAATTAGTTGTGTGTGAAGTTACCAATAGTTCATCCCTATAAGTATTAAGTTCCATCTAACCAATTCAATGTACAAGGCTCATTAGGATAAGAATTTACACCGTATCAGTCTCCCTGGTACATGACGTTATTATTTTAGTCTGAATATTACTGTCAGCTTCCTTTGGGATCTGCTGGTTTCTACAAAACAAAAATGCATTTCTGTCATGGGAAATGCACAGACCAAGTCTGACAACATCCGTTTGATTTGTTCAGACACGGTCAATGTCAATCACAAAAAAAAAAAGCAAAACCAGCTAGATTAATCAGCTGTACTATAATCAAAACCAACTTTAAAAAGTCCTGTCCTATGTTTACCAACAGCAGAAGCAAGGGTTTTCAAAGAAGAACAGAACTGATAAGTTAATAGCTGTAGCTTAAAGTAGTTTGATTCCATGATTCATACAACAAGAATTATGGAAATGTTCTGAATAACCTTGGACTGTCTTACTGTCCCTCATCAGTCGCTTTGTCTGGCAATATCACAGGAAAGCCATCAGGAGGGGGGAGTGTCTGAGAACACTATGAACAGTCTAACAGTACATTTACTGTAATTGCAATATCAGACTGTAATCCAATTAGAAAGAAGTGTAAGTAACAAGGCTTGTAGCAGCAATAACGATGAGGACTTTAAACTCTCGACTGTTTGCTCACAGCCTCCGGCCGTACAAATACTGGCTCGTCTCACTTGTTCTGGGTAAAGTTAATTGCCAGGGTGTGGCTGTCTGGAATAAAAAGCAAACATCTTAAGATGCTGCTGGTTCATACACACAGACTGGACCTGGAGATGTGACTGCTTACCTGCAGGGATTATGAGCTGCTGTGCAGTTTGAGCAGTCTTAAAAATTCAATACAGCAAAGTGTAGCTTGTGACAAATGTGTTCTTCACCTTAAATGAGGAATGTCAGCAATCAGTGGTGCCCCTAAGGTGACACTAGGTGCTTCTCAGTGGTCTCTGCTCGCCCTGCGTGTTAACACTATCCTGTACTCGCTTTCAGAGAGATATTTGTCTCACAGCCTTGGATATCAGTAATGAGAGTTTTTTTTTTGTTAGCTGCAGCTCCACCCATGAAAAAAAGATGAGTCAACTGGGACCACAATCCTACAAACACAGTTTGCCATCTCAGATGAATCTCAGATTTGCTTGTAACATCAGATTTATTGCCCAGCACTTTCCATCTTAAATGCACTTATTGACCGCTCTCTGGAGTTGTGCTGTGAAGTTCTGACCTGCCTGTAGATACAGTCAGCTCCATTCTGCTTGTTTGAAGGTGGTTGACTCCTAAACTGACGCTGAAAGCTCATTGTCCAGTTAGGTTCACTTAAGGTGATTCAGGTAGATTCTGGTTCTAAAAATGAAAAACCATAGAATGAAAAGTGTTACAGGTAGTTATGTTCTTTTATTAGGATTAAATATTTCCTGCAGTGCTTCTTGTTCTGACTCTGGCAGGACTAACTTGTTACATGTCATCCCATCTATATGCTCTAATTTCAGCAGCTGAGTCTAAAATAATCTTTTAGAAATTCATCAAGAGGAATATTTTCCCAAAGTTGTGGTGTAGTTAAGATCCCAGAAAGGTTCTGCATCTAATCTCTGTTCAGCTTCACATCAGTACATCTGTAGTGATTGAAAAGACTGCCTCAAACATCTGTGACCTAAACGAGGTGCAATTATCCGCTTCTTAGTATTAAAATAATATTGATTGCTCAGTGCATCTATTATCTGAGCTCACTTTGTGATGAAATCTGTTGTTTTTCTTCTGGCTCACAATAACTTTTATCCAGTCAGCATTTCTTTTCCGTGAATTCATCTCTAAGGACGTTGGGATTCTGGAGCACAGGACAAAAGCTTATGTATGTTGTTTGTATATAGGTCATCACAGTATGTTGAAAAATTCTTGCCTTTACAATATTAGTGAGCACAATATCAATATTGTAAAGAATTGCAATAAATCACTGATACAATCTGCATTCCAATCAGATGGATCCTAAATGCCCACAGCGTATTTACATGATAGTAGCTAAGATGCTAAAACATATGTGGAGTGTGATGAGCTTCATGATAACAGGATGAAGAGACAAATAAGGATAATCTGGGTTTATCACGACTGATATCATGATGTCAACACTCAAGAATAACATCAGAATTACATCAGAATTACACGTTTTTCTATGTCATGCAACTAAAGTAGCTTAATTCATAATGTTAGAAGCTAGATGTAAGTAAGAGAGATTAAAACATAGATTTTCATATGAATCCTTCCTCTGAGGGTTAAATGTGAGGTGGTTTTCCCTAACACAGTTTCACACATTGTGGTTTGATGAATTTTACATTCAGATTGACCAAATCCCTAATTTCTTTTTCTCAGGAAATAGCAATTTGGTTTGAGAAAGTCCCGCTGAACAAGACAAGATGTTGCATATCATCCAAAATAAAACTTTTTTAAATCTTCTCTTTGTTTCAGGGTAAACCGTACATGTTTGACAGAGTGTTTCAGTCAAATACAACACAAGAACAAGTCTACAACGCTTGTGCCCAAAAGATTGTAAAAGGTACAGTTGAATTGTCATTTTTTTCCTTTTGTTAAGTAAAATGTCCTTGATTTCTGTTTTCATCTTAAAATCTATACAAGGATGAGTCTTTGGTTCACTAATTTCTGTTTCATGTGTTATAGATGTTCTTGAGGGATACAATGGAACAATTTTTGCTTATGGGCAGACATCTTCTGGTAAAACACACACCATGGAGGTAAGAGCCTAATCCCACCAAGGTCAAACTTTCAGCTTTGATTGTACGGAAACATTTTGCAATCAAATTTCTGTTTTTAAAATGACCCAATTTTTTACTGATTGTAGGGGAATCTCCATGACACAGATTCAATGGGTATCATCCCCAGGATAGTGCAAGATATATTCAACTACATCTATGCCATGGATGAAAACCTGGAGTTTCATATCAAAGTAAGCAGAAGGATCCAGCTGTCTCCTGTCACACCAGTAGCTGAGAAGCAGCACATCACTGTTAAAGACATGAGTTGAATGAAAAAAAACTGAAAAGATTTTCAGAGACCTTCAAGACTTTTGGAAAACATTTCTTTACTTATTGTTTTGAGAAAAAACATGATCAAAAAACAAACATAAAACATGCAGCTTTGTCCTGCTGCATCATGTTTCCTGTGTGATGTTTTATTTTAGTTCTGCTTTCATTGCAACGCAGTGTCTAAAACATCAGAATTAAAAGTAGAATCCTAAAGCAGCTGTAAACAGCTGTCTGGCACATTCCTTATCACAGTCACTTTGGACTGACTGCGTCTCAGTTTCTTATGTAGTTTTTAAGTTTATCCATCATGTCATTTGTGCGGTTTTATCATTAATAAACGACTGAATCTTAGTTTGATCTCTGCTGGATTACCAAATCATGAAGTTTATTCTCTTTTTGCAGGTTTCATATTTTGAAATCTACTTAGACAAAATCCGAGATCTTTTGGATGGTAAGTGACTGATTTTGAAGAGTCAACTCAAAATCTTTCATCTTGTCATTACTGGTACCAAACTGTGATGTGACAAAGTGAGCGGCCAGCAGCTGCTGAAGTGTAGAGAAACTTGATGAGCAGTTGTATCATGAACATTAGGAGGCAGGCTGTTGAGCATTATATTATATTATATTATATTATATTATATTATATTATATTATATTATATTATATTATATTATATTATATTATATTATATTATATTATATTATATTATATTAATGTATTACTATAGACCATTTTAAATCTTAAAATCACAGGGTTTTATATGAAAGTTCTTAATGCTTTATTCATAAAAACTGTCAAACAAGAATTTACCGGAAAAAAATCCTGATTTTAAAGTTGTAGATTTTCTCAATCAGTTAGTAGTTGTAGCTCATTTGTGAGGAAGTTTTAATGTACTTTATTTAATAATATATTTGTCATATTTACAAATTAAAATTTTGCTGATGCGTTTATTCATTTTTTACAGTGTCAAAGACCAATTTGTCAGTGCATGAAGACAAAAACAGAGTACCATATGTCAAGGTGAGGCCTACGCTTGTCAGTTCTGGTAAAACCAGTTAAGAATGTTGAAAAACCTTGTCTCATGTTCTGCTTTTGTTTTTAAAGGGCTGCACTGAGAGATTTGTCTGCAGTCCAGAAGAAGTCATGGATACCATTGATGAAGGCAAATCTAACAGACATGTAGCAGTCACAAGTAAGATGCCCCCTTGAACGTTCCACCAGGCTGTGTCACTGGTTCTTTTTGATTTTTCTATTCTTGGAAGCAGGTGGTTTTTGACCGAGTCTTTTCTCCTTCAGACATGAATGAACACAGTTCCAGGAGTCACAGTATCTTCCTGATAAACGTTAAACAAGAAAACACTCAGACGGAGCAGAAGCTCAGTGGAAAACTTTACTTGGTGGATCTTGCTGGCAGTGAAAAGGTAAACTAAAGCATCTTTCATAGTTTCATCAATCAGCCATGTTCAGTACACTCTAGTTGAAATTATCCACTATTTAAATCTTCTGTGATGTGCAGGTCAGTAAAACTGGAGCAGAAGGAGCCGTTTTGGATGAAGCCAAGAATATCAACAAGTCTCTGTCATCTCTGGGAAATGTCATCTCTGCTTTGGCTGAAGGAACGGTCAGTTCTTTACATCAGACCTTTGATTTAAAGTTTCATTGCATTACACAGATGCTTTTGCATTATTCTGAAGATTTAAATGAATTTCAGAGTTTTGGAGGTACTACTGTAGTCCACATCCAGGTTGTAACCCATTAAGCTGTAGCTGTTAGAGCATGACTTAATGAGCTTACAGCTGTTTTTAGCATAATTATGTAGCTAATAATTACAAGAAAGAGGTGAATCTTTTCTAGCTGAAGGTGTGATTTTTTTAGTTTGTTTTTAGGTGTCTTGAAATGACACTGATAAAACAGAACAGAATTGTCTTCTGTTTAGCAGCTGCACAGCCTGGAGCTTGTGTCTGCATGATAAAAACCACCATCGTTTTCTGTTTTCTCAGTGCTGATGTTCCATTTTAAGACATCTTCAGGTCTTTTGTGTTGCAGAAGTAACTTTTAGCAGATAAAACTCCTCCAAGCAATGTCTTTGTACAGCTTTTCTTTCTGATTTCACCCCTCTCACTTTGATCAAGTGTTTCTTTGTTCTATGGCTCATTCGCTCTGTAAACAACCTGCGGCAGACAGCTGTTGATAGGTTTATGATGCTCCAAAACAAATTGGCTATTGTCCAGAGATGCTTCCTTCTTCACTGAGCATAATAGTTTGTGATGATCATTAGCAGTCTACTGCAATTTATCTGTTTGTGCTAATTGTATATCAAGTTAACTTTTACCTACTACCAGATAATTTGACTTAACTCGTGAGAACTTGAACATACGCTGCTCCAGCCTGTTGGTTCTGATCAGATGAAACTAAGAGGCTCTTTCTTTGTTTTCAGGAACATTTCAGATGGAACGTGTCTGCTTAGGAATAGAAATTGTTTTTCTAACTATCAGCTGTTGCTAATTTGACAAGAACACGATCACAATTTGTCTCCATTAAAAAGTATTATTGTCCAGTTTAAAGACTTTGTGAATACACATTCAAGCTCATCATATTTATTTCTTCATATATGTTTGTGTGTTCTACATCTTCAGGCCTACATCCCCTACCGAGACAGCAAGATGACCCGTATCCTTCAGGACTCTCTGGGTGGAAACTGTCGAACTACAATTGTCATCTGCTGCTCGCCTTCCTCCTTTAATGAGGCTGAGACCAAATCCACCCTGATGTTTGGACAAAGGTTAGTGGACCAAAAGAAGGACAACATTTATATGGCTTTTATCCCTAAAACATTGTTGAATCAGGTGTTTCATTAGATTTTTAAAAAGTTTTGTAAAATACTTATTAATACCTTTATAATAGTTTTCCAACATATATTTTTGAAACATAAGAAAATATTCTTTTAATTAAGAAAAGATGGTGATAAACGTATTTGTCAAAATAAAATAAAATAAAATAAAATAAAAAGTGATAAATAATTTAAAATATATCCATATATGTATATAAAATTTGTTCTTTATTTCCAGAGCCAAGACCATCAAGAACACTGTAACGGTCAATATTGAGCTGACAGCAGAACAATGGAAGCAGAAATATGAGCGGGAGAAGGAGAAGAACAAGACTCTGAGGAACACCATCACCTGGCTAGAGAATGAACTCAATCGCTGGAGAAACGGTGAGACAGACCAGATGATAAACTCAGCACAGCTGCAGATTCATCTGTCTCCACCTGCTGAACAGGTGTGTTTTCCTGTCTTGTCTCAGGTGAGAGTGTGCCAGTGGAAGAACAGTTTGACAAGGAGAAGGCCAATGCTGAGGTGTTGGCCCTGGACAACATACTCAACGATAAGTCCGCCTCCACACCCAATGTACCCGGTGTTCGCCTCACAGATGTGGAGAAGGACAAGTGTGAGGCTGAGCTGGCGAAGCTGTACAAACAGCTGGATGATAAGGTGAGGGCGTGCACACAGCAGCAGCTGAAACATTTGAGTGTATCTAGGTGTTTACAGATAACCTGTAAAGTAAGATGTTTGTTTTATGTTGGTGCTTTGTAAATGTGGAACTATCCAGTTTGTGTGCTTCTGTTTGCTTTTATTGTTTTTCTTTTATTCTTTTGGTTTTACTCTATTTGAAACTGCAGAAGTCCGAGTGGACAGAGTTCTGTTTTATTAGAACGGAGAGTTGAAAGCTGCCAAATTCACCGGTGCAGTTATTGTTTTCACTTTTGCTTCTTTGTTTGTTTTTTCACTTCGTGTTCTCTTGTGATGGAACACTTTGTTCTGTGCTTAAACTTTCTTAAAATCAATCAGCATTTGACACAAGCTCAACATTGTGTCTGAACATTGCTCACATGGAGGAAACTTGCATGCAAACCCCTCTGATAACATTCCTCATTAAGCTTCTGAGTAAATAATTCAATGTTCTCTGTGGTTCTTTTCCTGGTATTCTTAAAATGAGTGTGGAGAGAAATATGATCTACATTCCTACTCATTTTTGTCTCCTCAGCAGTAGTCTGACCATATTCTGAAGAACATAAACACTTTTCTGTTTATTGATTTACTGATGAATGTAATTTTTTTTAAGCGAATATCAGTGACATTTGAGTTTGACAGACTAACTGGATCTTCTGGTGTCAATAAAAGAGTCATTCTTGCTTTTTCATTGACTTTTTATCGTTTATTTCCAGACTGTTGCTTAATGTGCATTGTAATGTTGTCTAATGTCTTTTTTAGGATGATGAGATCAACCAACAGAGCCAGCTGGTAGAGAAGCTGAAGCAGCAGATGCTTGATCAGGAGGAGGTGAGTACTGCAGGTCTAACAGGTGGAGAGGAGGGACCTGACAGGGGGAAGTCAGAAGCTTTAGAGTTTTACAGAAATGTAACAAAGCTGTCACGTATCGTACGTACTGTAATGTCACTATATTGAACTGTGTAGTCTCTTTAATTCTGAACTGAAGGTGCATGCTTAGTGATTGATTTTGCATTGACTAGTTTCAAAGAAAGATAAACTTTGCACGTGTGTCCACTCACTCAGCTCCTAGCTTCCTCCCGACGAGATCACGAGAACCTCCAGAGTGAACTGAACCGCCTTCAGGCAGAAAACGAGGCCTCCAAGGAGGAGGTGAAAGAGGTGTTGCAAGCTCTGGAGGAGCTGGCTGTCAACTACGATCAGAAGAGCCAGGAGGTGGAGGATAAGACCAAGGAGTTCGAGACCATCAGTGATGAGCTTAGCCAAAAATCTGTAAGTTAAATGTAACTCTGACCCCTTTTGTTTGTTTTTAGTTTTTGACACACAGCACACACACAAACATTGTATGTAAACAACATGCTGAGGTCTGGAATTTACCTGGAAAACAAATGTAAGATCTCTAAATACAATCATTGTACCGTATGAGGCCTGTTTGTTAAAGCAAGCATTATGATGGTAGTAACACTTTGAAATCCAAGTACTGTTCTGTTCACAGCGATGCAGCTGTGAAATCAGGAAACAATAAAATGTAGCTGTAAAAGGTCAGATGGCAGTTTATTACAGTCACGAGAAGCTGATGTTAAATGTCTTTTCTCTACTAGAAAACAATAAGATGGAACTTTTTATCTCTGGGTGTGACTATCGTTTCCAAGAGTGAAATGATTTATCTCAGTTTCATGTTACACATGCCATTCAAGTCTGAGCTTTGTTCTGTCTGATGTTCTTTTGTTATTATGGGACTTGATCTAATTTTCAGTTACAGACTTGGCAGGTTTTCTTTTAATTGACCAGTTTTTGCCAATTCTGTTTTTAAAAACCTTCTAAAGACGGTGACAATTTTAGTATTTGTGATAATTCACATGAATAAAAGACAAACACCAACTATTAAAATGATTTCCTTTCCTTCAGTCCATCTTATCATCTCTGGACTCTGAGCTCCAGAAACTGAAGGAAATGTCCAACCACCAGAAGAAGAGGGTGACTGAGATGATGTCATCACTGCTCAAAGATTTGGCTGAGATTGGCATTGCTGTGGGAAGCAATGACATAAAGGTACAAGGATGGCTTCTACAGTTTGTGTTCTCTTTGTCTTAACTGCCTTTTTATATTTTCGTTTTGCCCAACATGGTCTGACATTCTGGTTTTATTAGCAACATGATGGTGGTAGCGGTCTGATAGACGAAGAGTTCACAGTGGCACGTCTCTACATCAGCAAGTTGAAGTCAGAGGTGAAGACGATGGTGAAACGCTGCAAGCAGCTGGAGAGCATCCAATCAGAAAGCAACAAAAAGATGGATGAGAATGAAAAGGAGTTGGCTGCCTGCCAGCTGCGCATCTCTCAGGTTAATGAGAATCATCCACCTCTCTGATTCTTCTGTGTTTTAGGATGTTATTATGTGTGTTAAATACATGTCATTTTCTTTTATTCCTTTCACAGCATGAGGCTAAAATCAAGTCCCTGACTGAGTACCTTCAGAATGTGGAGCAGAAGAAGAGGCAGCTGGAGGAGAACGTGGACTCTCTCAATGAGGAACTTGTAAAGCTTAGTGCTCAGGGTATGTCCCTAAAAGCTCAATTTAAAGTCCTACTCCGATGAAAAGGATGTTTTCCGTTTTGTTCCTGTGGCATTTTTCTGATATTAGAGGACATATCTTAAGAAAATTGAGCTCAAAATTACATTTCTGAGTATTTCTGCATTCAAATCGCTGCAAATCAGTAGCAGATGCAAAAATGTGTCTAAAACAGACTGAGTTTGTGATGCAGAAAATCCACGGGGCGGGACACAATCTCCTGCTCCGAACTAGCTAAAGAGCGACTGCCGCTGCGCAGAAACTACATCCTAGAAAATGACACAGGATTTGGGTAAAAATGCCATAATCATAATTTAAAGACCACTGAGACGTTTTAAAGTAGCTCAGAAGATGATCGAAGTGGATCTTTAAACAGCACAGTTCCAGTTTTCAGTCAGTTTACCTCCAGCAGAACCAGTTTTTTTTTTCTTTTAGAGCACCAAAATACCTTTTCCAGCTCAGGAAACTGGTGTTGGTGCAAAGTACCACTTAGATCAGAGGGTTGGGGTTAGAGGCAGGTCAGCCAATGATTGTTAATATTGCGTAATGTGCCACATAAAGGTGTTTTCACATCAGCTGATTGTCATCAGTTCATATTAAGACCATGTTAGAAGTTTAGTGTGTTTTTGTTCAGCTGATCTGTTGGTACAGCAGTCAGCAGAGGTCACACACAACACATTTGATTTATTCACCCCCTTTTATTAAACCTCTGCACAGTATGTAAGTCTAACTGTTGTATGGAAAAACTAATGTAACGGCCGTATTTCAGGTTTTTTGATGACCAAATCCGTGTTTGTTTTACAGAAAAAGTTCATGCAATGGAGAAAGAAAATGAGATCCAGACTGCCAACGAAGTCAAGGTTTGTTCTTGGTTCAAATTTAACAAATACAAATAACAGCTTTTTAAAATCCCTGTAAACATCAGAGTAATGCATCTGATGAGAATATTATTATTTTAAAATTGGTGATTAGTGTGCTTGTAAAATTCTAAATATCTTTGTGGATTCTCTGATGTGAATTCAGGAAGCTGTAGAGAAACAGATTCACTCCCATCGTGAAGCTCATCAGAAGCAGATCAGCAGCCTGAGAGACGAGCTGGACAATAAGGAGAAGCTCATCACTGAGCTGCAAGAGTAAGACTTAATACTGCTGCAGCTGTGTACTCAGAGGGTTATGCCATGTATTACAAACAATTCATAGTCAAATTTGAACAGAATGTTTGAGATGGCAGGAGCTTGTAGAAGCAGTATTCTCATCATCCTCTGTGACTTGGAGGATTTTTACTCAGGTAATTTATTTAGGATGCCTTTTTTTCCTCCAGTTTGAACCAGAAGATCATGCTGGAGCAGGAGAGGCTCAGAGTGGAGCACGAGAAACTCAAATCCACCGACCAGGAGAAGAGTCGCAAACTTCACGAGCTGACGTAAGTTTCAGTCCCGTGTGCTGGTCACATTCAGCCTTTCCTGTTCGTTTACTGGACGGAGACGAGAAAAGGGCTGATATTTACCATCATTACTGTAAATCAACATGTCTGACACATGCTAATAACATGTTTATAATCTGTTGTTCAGGGTGATGCAGGACAGAAGGGAGCAGGCCAGACAGGACCTGAAGGGTCTGGAAGAGACGGTGGTGAGTTCATCCAACTCAATTATGATCCACGTCTTTTTAGATGTAACAGTTTTCTAACATGTAGAAGTATATTTGATGAACAGAACACGTAACCAACATGAAGAATAGATTCACTACGTTGGCTTAACTAGTTCTAAAAACTTTTTTACACATTTTTTTAATCTTTCAATTGAAACAAAGTGAATTTGTTCTGTATTTAACTGTACAGGTTTAGTTTGAGGTTTAACATTAACATGGTGGTTGTTGTGAATGTGACTTTAATGCCTGTTTGTTCTTGTCTTTCAGGCCAAGGAGCTGCAGACTCTGCACAACCTGAGGAAACTCTTTGTTCAGGACCTGGCAACCCGGGTCAAAAAGGTGAAGCAGTTAGTCCTCAAGATAAAGTTCATATTAGTTCATATCTTGAGTAAATTAAAAGAAATGCAGATTTGCTGTTTTATACGTCAGACATCACAAAATCAGAATATTTTAGTTTCTTGTGTAATCTTATTACAGAGTGCAGAGATGGACTCGGACGACACCGGCGGCAGCGCAGCACAGAAACAGAAAATCTCCTTTCTTGAGAACAATCTTGAACAGCTCACCAAGGTTCACAAACAGGTGGGACTTCAACGCTGCTGTTGTTTCATGTTAATTTACTTCTTCTGTGTTTCTCACTGACAGTCTGATGAACTATTTTAACCTGATGTGGATTTTTCCACAGCTGGTTCGTGATAATGCAGACCTTCGCTGTGAGCTTCCAAAACTGGAAAAGCGTCTTCGTGCTACGGCTGAGCGGGTCAAGGCCTTGGAATCTGCACTAAAGGAAGCCAAGGAGAACGCCGCCCGCGACCGCAAGCGCTACCAGCAGGAAGTGGATCGCATCAAGGAGGCCGTCAGGGCCAAGAACATGGCCAGGAGGGGCCACTCAGCTCAGATCGGTTAGTGGGTGGAGGGTTTTTATATTAACTGACAGAGTTCTTCTCTCTTTAGGACATTATTCATATTTTTTAACCTTCTTTCTTTAAAGTTTCTGTAACTTATAGAATCAAATATTTTATCAGGAGTAAACTGTAACCCAGTAAAACCCTGTGAAAGAACAGATTTCTCTTTCCATCAGATTCACTGAGTTGAGATGAAACATTTACATCAACATTTTAAAATCCAAATCTTTTTCTTTTCCACATCAGCCAAACCTATCAGGCCTGGACAGCAGCCAGTGGCGTCTCCCACCCACCCCAACATCAACCGCAGCGGGGGAGGCTTCTACCAGAACAGCCAGACGGTGTCTATCAGAGGAGGAGGCAGCAAGCCTGACAAGAAGTGAGTGGGAAGCTGATCTTTAGATTTTTGAAGTAAACAAGGAGAGATGTGGGATCTCAAAGTCCAAATGGGTTTTTAATATTCTGAATGAACCTTCAGCTGAGTTTTATCTTCATTTTATAGCAGATCTCATGTTTGTAACAGCTGAAAACAGATGCTTTTAGCCAAATCCACTGTAAATATTAAATAAAAAAAGTTAAAAACCTTTTTTTATTTACTGGTACACTAATATGTGGTTCATCTTTTAGTATTTAAAATGCTATTTCTTTATATTTATTCATCTCATTTCCTTTTTTGTGTTTGCATGTTTGAATGTGTCTATTATTTAAAGCATCTTTATTAATGTCATAAATCTTGTTTGTTTGTATGTTAAGTGTTTGCATCTGTACAAATACATGACCACACATAGTTTTATTTAACTTTGTTCAATTTAAATTTGTCTTTTATTTCTTCCTGTTTTATTAGAATTTAAATTTAGATTTAAATTTGCCTTTTAAATATTATATTTTTTATTTAATCAGGAAATTCCCTTTGATATTAGAAACCTCTTCCCAGTGGGTCGTGGCCAATAAAATGCAACACAAACAACATTAAAACATCACAAGTCATGAAAAACAATCAAATTGTTGAGGCATCGTTTTATCCCAGTTGAAAACACGTTGAGCAGCTGTTGCATGAAATGTGCCGTATAAATAAAGTTTAATTTAAAATGTAAATTTAACATGTAACTGAGTTCTGGGAGGAGAAATGGTGGTTTCTATGGAAACGCAACACTTCATCCTGTGTTTGTTGACATGTATGACTTAGCCTTGCGTTTCTATTTTTCACACATTGTTTTTAATGTTCAACGTTTTTGTTCTTCAGTTTTAGTTTCGTTCTCGTACTGCAGCATCACACGTTACATCCATGACTAACTTCTCCCACAGAAAGAAACTGGAACTTTTACTGCAAAGCGTGACGCATCAGCTGCAGAGAGATAATTGATTCCTCAGTTCGTCTCAGTGGGAGCTGCTTGATTGACAGCAGTTTTGGATGGATTAACTGTGACACATTCACTGACAACATTTTTGTTTCTTTATTTCCAGCTGAAGAGCTGCGACGCAGAAGAATGACACCACAGAAGAAGCCACATCGCCCACCCACCCACCAAAACAACCTGTCATTCCATTACAGCAAACAGGCTCCTGGTCGCAGCTCTGGAGACATGAAGGAGTTTCTGATTATAAATATATATGTAAAATAAATATTCCTGGCCTGTACAGCTCCTGCCCCCCCCGCCCCAACACCTCCACCCTCCCTCTCCTCTTCTCATTATCAATTATTTCTTTGTCTCTTACAGGATATAATAAAAAAGAACAATTTAAATTTACAGAAAGCAGAATAATAACCACCGAACCAAACGCAGTCTTGAACGCAGCCTTTGCGAGCGAAACC
The DNA here is from genome assembly GCA_006937955.1 of Pachypanchax playfairii. NCBI lineage: Eukaryota > Metazoa > Chordata > Actinopteri > Cyprinodontiformes > Aplocheilidae > Pachypanchax > Pachypanchax playfairii. The sequence goes on along the minus strand of SSNP01000011.1, from coordinate 4,457,985 downwards.
GTGCGCGTTTCGAATGTGTAGCTTCGGTTTCGTGTTTGTTTTGCACAGTCTGTCGTCATCCGTCGTCTTTGTGCGAGTAGTTCTGCACTGTGCCAAGTTGAATGTAACGGTAGCAAGATCAGAAAAAAATATATAAAGATAAATGCCTAAAGTTTTTTAAAAAGACAAAAAAAAGAAGACATGAGAAATAGCTTGACCCCTATAGTCTAACTTCTGTATATTTCATTCTCCATTTTTAACCACATTTTTCTCTGGATAGATTTTCCAGGCTTCTTAAAGAAAAAACAAAAATACTTTTATGGGTTGGAGTTAAGTAGAAGGTGTTGAGCACTGCTGTTCTGTCCAGTCTTGTTGTACAGATGTATAATTGGCACTTCTGCACACACAGCAGGGAAAAGAAGGATCACAAAGTAGAACATGGGCGACGGCGTACTGTAGATGTATTTAAATAAATACCTGTGGAGGCCAGTTGTTTTTATCATTAAGTTAAAATTCAACTTGTCGGTGGCTTCATGAGAAGGAAGTGAAGAATGAAGGAGGAGAAAGATCCAGTTAACACAACAAACTTCCACCTTTTAGCTCATGCTAAGTTGCTAAATGTACTGTTTTTACTTCTCTAAATGGTAAATATTTGCTGTGTTAATAGATGCTATTTATATCTCACTGCACATTGGAGCACACAGACTGCAGGCGCTGGAACTGAGACGGCTCACACAGTCCCCGTCCTGTCCGAGCTGGGTTCCTGTCACTCACTCGTCTCATGTCAGGACCTTTTGGTTTGATTGGAAGTTCTAAACCTGAGCTGTCAGGTTCTGTTTGATCCCTTCCATGTCATGGTTTCTGTTAACGGGTGCCTCGTTGTTTCTTTAGTCTCCCTCTGACATTGTGTTTGTTTTTTTTTTTTAGATGTAAGACCTGTGTTATGCTGCGTTTGTGCTCTGTCTCTTATTGTATCATCAGTGGTGTTGATTTTTGTTCGATGGAGATTGACAGGCGGGGTGTCAGTTGACAGATCGGACCCTTGCTGCTGATCAGCCAGTCAGAAAGAGCAGGGTCTAAAATTGCACACTAATCTTCTGTCATCACGTGGAAGAAAGGTTTTATTTAACTAAATCTAGCTGGGGTGTAAGATTTATTATGTTTTCTTGTTTTATTTTGATTACCAAGATTTTTTCAAACCCTGTGAAGCCCCAGTTAAGTGCAGAGAACGTTTATTGTGACTGTAACCCCAGTGTGAAAACTCTAACATCTTGTATAAGTGCAATATTCTTTAAAATACACTGTATTTCAGTTGTCAGGCAGAGTGATCAGAGTCGTCCTGCCGCACCTCTTTCCTCTCAGCTTTTCTTACACTCTGTATTTCCTCTCTGAAAGCTTCCTTCATCTTTCTTTCTGAAGAGTTGAGACCTAATAGTTTTTCTCTTCATGTTCAATATAAAGGGTAAGAGAAATAAGCTTCTATAGTAGACTGTTGAATTTGAGGATAAAACTCTTGAAAGACAGATTAAAGAAGCCGTTACTGACAGGATACAGTATGTGGCTGAAAGCAGTGGAGCAAATTCAGCTTCAAAAGGAGGATCGTATTTCTCTAAAAGGTGTCGTATTAAAACCTGTCATCTCAGAACAAGAAAGTCAGGTTTCACAGCACTTCTTCACAATATCTGCACTCTGGAAAAAAAAAACACTCCACATGATTTTCACTGGAGGTAAAAAAAAAGGAAGTTCCCAAAGCTGNTTTGAATGAAGCTGCTTACTGAGAACAAACGACTGGAGTTCTTTAACGAGCTGCCCGTGTGTCCACGACAGGATGGCGTGTGGTGTCTAAAGACTGCGTGACCTGGATTAGTCGAGATGCCGCAGCATGAAACTCAGAATATTTATCCTTCCACCAAAAACTGGATATGAAATGTGGGGAAAATAAAAATGAATTCAGCAAAGAACATTTGTGTTGAGCTAAATTAACTTTTGCATTCTAAATTTAAAAAGTGTAGCTTTTTTATTACTGTGTAATAGTTGATCAGTTTTTAAAAGAGGGTTTTTGGGGGGTCTGTCAGTGGACAAGGTACTGGATCATTCCTGGAGAACTGGGGCACAAATAGCAGAGCTCTGATATGGATGGAGACGGGACATTAACAAGATCACAGTTTTGGATTGACTGCATGATGTAAATGTATGTGTGATTAAATAATTATGGAAAAATGCCCTTTTTTGGTTTTCATTTGTGTCTGAAGTTCTTTTGATTCTGAAATAGCTTATAAGTTGATTATTGGGACTTTCATACTTTTGGTCAGAGATGTTAGGTATCGCTTTAGGAAAAAGTTGGTAGTTTTAACTAAACATTTTTGCACAAAGTATCAGTTTTATTTGGATAAAAATTGTCAGATTAACAAAAGTTCTTATTGTAAAACTGAATGAAGTAGTAAAAGATTTCCCAGCATGCTGAGTGGCATTAGATATAAATGTTTACATTTTACTTTCACATGTTAGGGATGATGGTGACATTCTCAGAACCTTCCATTATTAACAAGATGCCTCAAAATGTAATAAAAAGATAAACATTACATTTTCAGGTTAATATGGTAATGGGATAAAGACCGATCAATGAGATTTTGGGAATTATCTGGATCCTAGGGATTGTTTATAGACTTTTTATTATAGCTAGATCCGTAATGGAGTGAATAAGCTGCTTGAGGAGGTCAGTGCAGTCTGAGTTCTTTCTATTGCACATGCAAGTTGATATTTTTCAAATATTACAATTTTTATATAATAAATAATTCACGATTTATTCAAGTGCCAATTTGTCTCGAACTCAATCTTGTATTTTTAAAACAGCATGAAAATAACTATTATTTAAAAAAAAAACTTATTAGGAAGCTAAACTAGAAAATTGAGTTTCAACAGATTTTAAAACTGTAGTTTTACCTAGTTTTCCTGATGACTGGACTAAATACAAGGCGTTTTTCTTGAATATATGATAAAGTTCAGGATTTTGAAAAAAAATCAACTCAAGTTGTTTTTTTTTAATCAGCAAAGTTCTCCTGACTTTATGCTGACTGCAGATTCAAAATGATTCAAAATACTTCTTGTGTATCTGAAACAAATGATACACATTGAAAAAAAAGGGTTGAATTCCACTTCTTTATTTATTGTTACTGAAAAGCAAATAACCTTCATTAAAACTATCCACAACACTTTAAATCATGGGAACAATTAAAATGTAGAACATTGTTTTTGGAGTTCCACATTATTACCGCCAGACGGCGCTAAATCCCCGTTTGCATCACTGAACACCTGAGGGCTCGAACCACAGCGCGTTGATGTTAAAAAGAGTTCTCACTCTACAAAATTCTTTCTTCCCCAAATGTATAAGTTTTCCAAATACATAAAGTACAAACAAAATGAGCTAAATAACATCAGATAGTGTTTGTTAATTGACTTAGATACATGTTTAGTAATTAGCACTACTTTTATCGGACTTACTAGACTATAAAGTAAGACATTCTTTGTATTGAAGAACTATCCTCATGATGACGCATCATATGAATAGACGATCTGTGCTTGAAAGTGGTATCCGAAGTTGTAGGGGCAGGCGAGAGTCCACGGGAAGAACTGTTGTGGATTTTATTTTACCACCAGGGAAAGACAGGAGAGTCGGGACCGCTGATGTTTCACAAACTTGCTACGTAGACAGTTAGTTTATAAAGGTTGGACGGCTGTAAAGTTAATTGGAACTGAAGTTTCCCACAGGAATACCGGCGGTTATTTTCTTCACGAGAAGAGACGTTCAGGTGCGTATCTTTGATTGGGACAATCAGGAATTTAGCTTGAAAGCTAATTAGCGTGCTAATGTTAGCGAGAGATTAAGGCAGGACAGCGGAGACACAAGCCGAAACTGATCCAAGATTCACAAATATGAACTTAACTTAGAGGTAAAGTCCTGACTGAAAGAACGCAAAGGTATTCCAAAAACAAAAGAAGCTGAAAAAAGGAACACAAACAACAGGAACTTGTGACACAAAAGGACAAAACCAACACCACATAAAGAGGGTTTTGGTGTTCTAAACAGAGACGTTACATTTTAATAGTGTTAATTTTATTACTGACAGTAGCAAAAAAAACTATATCTAAAATCTAGTGACAACATGGGCTTTTTGGAAGTCGTTTTTTAAGAAAATCACAATAGATGAATCATTTTGTTCATCTGACTGTCAGACATTTAAAGTAAAATATCCCAACTCAGTTTGGAAAGTTTAAATTCTAAATAGTTTGTTTTGAAACTTAAGCATTTAATCATATTCTGTCAAAAAACTGAAGCTCTTTTTCTATAAAGTCTAATCGGTCATTTAAAAGCCTCCTTATTTTCCAGCTGGAGATTCTGTAACATCTTCTCATGGTGGGAGGATTCACTTGAAAAATGATCCAACAGTTTTTACTGTATGTTAGAGTCTAAATCTGTAAGATACAGTTTAACAAATTCATTTTGTATAAGAGATCCGTGTCTGTGGTTGTGTTCTGTTGGTTAATCTACCTGTGTGGGAGGGGAAATTAAAAAAAATCTAAAATACTTTATTAATCCCCGAAGAGAAATTAAGTAATGTGTAATGTGGCCCTACCTGCTCTCAGCATGCCTCTGAATGTGTATGTGTACAGGAAGTTGTGTGTTCTGATTTAAAGTGGGCTGCGTCTGATTGTATCTGGCTGAAGTGTGACAGATTGTGGTTATAACAGTCCTAATGAACCTTAGAGAGTTGGTTTGTGTCTAACTGGGGCAGCCTGAGCAGTCCAAGCTGTTGGGGCCTATATTTGGTGCGTGTGAAGGTCACAGTGTTACAGCCTGAAAGCTTTGCTCATAATGTTATACGTTAGCCATTGATTTTCTGCTGCAAAAGAATCTGTTGTTCCCACTTATCTAATGATTTACAGGCAATACCAACTTTGGAAGATGTGTGGTATAAATATTAGACTTATAGACGCCTATAATTTAAAAGTTTTAGCAGCTTGATCCTCTACGACTGATTTTTTTTCTCATCCTGTCTCATCGCTCGGGCTGAACAGGTTCAGCTAAACCAGTTCACTAGTTTTCTGTTACCATGAAACAGGGATTTAAAGGGCCAGTCAGTAAACAGTGAGCTGAAACTAAAAAGGCAACATGTGAGTGTTGGGGTTGAAGACAACTTTCACAGTTTGATGCAGTGTGTGTTTGTTTACCTGTGTCTCACCTGTCCTCCCACAAGTTTCACACCCTTTTGTTTGTTAGTATCGGACGAATGACCGAGCAAACACTCCTAACCATTCTGTTGTCCTCAGCTTTCCTACATCGATGAATGAAATGTAGGTTTATCGTTCATCTGACACATGAACAATATCTTCTGGTTTCGGATTCAACCATCTTACATGATATATAAAGTATGTGAACCAGAGCCAAATTCCTTGTGTTTGTAACATAAACCTGATTTTGGTCGAGTTGTTTGGGGTTGTTGGAAAACAGTCACAAGTGGAAACAAATCAGGAATGAAGAAAACACCAACAAAATCAGTTGACCAGACACCCGAATCGCACTGCTGTTATCAGATCTCCCAGTTTGATGTATTTTTGAAGATATAATCTGGATTGGAGGAGCGAGAGCAAATAGATGGAAATCTATTCTGATACAAAAGCCTGATGACTTTCAGTAATAGGTGGAAGGAAATTGGGGGAATTTGAATATAACAAAAACACAGTTTTCACCACAGTGAGGGAGCGATTTGCTTTCTGTGTTTAAAACTAAAGAATCAGAGTCAGTTTGATTCTGACTGAACTGAGTTCTGCTAACAGGGATCATGTGAGACTCCGTGCTGCTCCATCACTCATCCATGTTACATTAAAAGAAAACAGAAACACCCTTTCCAACGTGCTGTTTTGTGTTCTGCTGAGGCAGGAAAAAATATGAGGGTGTGTTTTTCCTACGTGTGCTGACGGTGGATGACTTTTCAGCACATGCTTGTATCAGTTCAAACATTCCACACTCAGAATCTCATCTGGCTCTTCTTTACTCCCAACCAAATCCTCGTGTTCATGTCCTGTACATCCACATAGTCTTATCCTTCTGACTCGCTCGTGCTCCTCTGTTAATCTTATTACAATCTCTTTAAATGAATGTGCCTGTTCTGATGTTGCTGATTGGACTGAGAGAAGATTTGTGCTGAAAGGAGTTCTGAATCTGGAGCTTAGACTAGGAGGGGGTCAGTGTGGTAGACAACAACACCACTTAACTTTACAAAAACCTTTTGGTAGAAAGAATCACTGGAAACACCCTCAAGACTAATAAACTGGAATATCAGATGTGGATGTTTAAGAAGGATTTTTATAACTTACTGTGATTCTTATTAGATTTGTTAAAGTTGAAGGAGTTCCCTTTAGACATAATCAGATTTTTATTGTCATTACGACCGAGTATCAGGTGTTTTTCAGATAATATTTAACATTACTGCAAGATAATGAAAAAAATGACCCCCAAAAAAGTTTGTTATCCAAAATGTTTCAAATAAACTTTTTTTTTTTCAAATAAGTGAGTGTCATTTTCCCTTAAAAGTACTTTTAACTAGAAGACCATTTTTAGATTGCAGACCTCCATTAAGCTCCTCAGTTCCCTCATATTATGACTCACACCAAAAATAACAGTCTGACTTTATTGTTTCTACATTTTCAGATTCATTAACCATGAAAACACCTTTAACAGTTGGATTGATCTCATTATTAGTTTGGTAGTTATTGGTGGTTTTCTTCTGGATCGAGCTCCAGAACTTTTGAAGGAACAGCAAATCTGTTCCACACGTCTGATTCCAGAGTGTCTCGACTATCTTTTGGTGTTTGTTGCAGGTCTGTAACATCCTTTTTATCTTTCCTGGATCAAAGTATCTGGAATTTTGTAACGATCCAGATCAGTCCTTGGTGTCTTGTGGAACCTGTTGAGAACTCACCCTGTATTCTTTTATCAAGCACCTGGATCGTTTGTTGTGGAGTTACATGCAGATATGTTAAATACAGCTCTATCTCACAATGATGAAGAGTCCTTAAAAATATTCCTGAATCCAAACGGTGATCCAGATCTCCCCCAAAATCTACTCACTTCTCTCCTGGGTTATTTCTGACCTTTCCTGAAAATTTAATCAAAATCTATCCAGAACCTCTTGAGTTTATTTTGCTACCAGACTAACATGATAAACATAGTCACCTCCTGGCCTGTTCTCATTAAACATCATGCTGTGTAAGTGTGCCAGATGTGTTGATTATTTTTTTGTCTGTTTTTCATCATTTAATTTGAGGTGTTGGATTTTATTGATGTTTTTAAAACTCAGGTGTCAGACTGGTTTGAAACATTGAAAACGAGGAGAAAATAATGAGTCGACGTTAGTAAATAGTAGAAGTTTAAACAGTTTGTCTTCAGCAGAAGAACTGGGTATAAATAGAAACCCAGTCTTCCTCTGGATTGGTCAGATGGCTGGATTAGGAGGTCAGAGGTTAGTTGAAAGTCTGGGTGTTTGTGGTCCTTGTGTCATTGTGCGTTACTCTTACAGCACGGTGTGTTTTTCATTCAGCTAATGGACCTTCAGTTCAGCTGATGGATCCCTCAGATTTCATCCAGAATCCAAACCAGCAACGTAATCTGTGGTGATAATATCCCTCCTGTCAGGAGTAATCCAGTCACTGTGAGCCTGATCACACCTAATCACTAATCTTTATTAAGCTAATGCACAACTGAAGGGAAACATCTTTAAACTTACTGTTCTCATGTTTTATTAAAACAAACTCCTAATAAAATAAGTGCATGTTTTTGGACATGGCTAATATAATTAAATAATAATAATATATAATTAAAGGTGCGTGGTGCCAAAAAGTTGGGATTATTTTGGAGACAGTTGTAAACGAATTATTTTAGAGCGTGTTATTCCTACAAAGCTGCTATGATTTTGTCTAACAGTTTCTACATGATCATCCAAAGGATTAAAATATTTAGTTTTAACATCTTGTTTCCTCATTTAACTAGTGTGAGGCTCTGAGATTTTAACCTAGTTTGTCCCTTAGCTGCAAATGTTAGTGACAAGTTGTAAATGGCGTTCAGGAGGGAGTTTCCAAAATTTGTGGGGTTTTCACTTACCTCGTGGGAGTTGCACTGCTTCTCTCCTGTCACTGAAATTCTGAATAGAAAAATCCACCAGACAGATTTTCTTTCAGACCAAACAGAGAATTCCTGGAAACTTCTTTTAGTTTCTGGAAGTCAGACGTGCAAGAAAAATGAGACAGTTTTGAGAGGTGTTGGTGACCAGATGGCAAATAAAATGAGAGTAAATTGTGAACAAATGGAAACATAATTAAGACATTTTGAAAGTAACTTGCACAACAGCTGCAGTGCTATCCGGTTTGCAGTTACGTCACACTGACCTCCAAAATCGTCCTACGTACCAATTCTCTGTGATTCTGACTGGACGGTGTGTTTATTTTCTCAGAGCTTTTGCATCTCCAGTTCATCCCCAATAGGCACAGTCCAGTAAGATACTGGCTTCAGTCTTACCAGACAAAACCAATGTCATGTTGGAATGTCATTTCTAACATATCAGAAACTCCTTTACACTTTGTTTTTGCTTGTCTGGTGTTAAAAGTCTTGTTATGGACAAAAGGTTCATTTTATGGTGAAAATGTGATGTTTTATTGGGGTATAAAAACAAAAGATAAATATAGGCTCATAGGAACATATGACATCATGTCATATCAATTTTTTAGTTCAAGTAGGAAGGAAGAACATTTAATTTATAGTGCACAATGAGCTCATCACTGAGAAATGGAATGTGTTGCTGTAATCGTGTCATGTGTTACTTCTCAGAAGCTAAAATCCCAGTTTAAAATGAAATATGTGGACAGTTTTATCTGGTAACTAGTTTCAATATCACGCTGAATGAAATGATTCTTAGTTAATCTATGCTCATTAAATAGTTCTTATTGTTAGTGGAGTTGTGAGAAGCGCTATATTAAAGACTTATTTAAAAGACTAGGTTGGTCAAGGTGTGCTACAACTTCCTTGTGTGTTGTAAAAGGGAGTGTATGTGTTTACACATGTGACCTCAGCATGAAACTATGAGAATGACTTTGCGAGTCTACCCGCTCAACAGCTGCTGCTGGACTTTCTGTCCTCAGCAGTCAAAAGAGACAAAAAGAGAAAGAAATTATTAACTGGAAGAAGACTGTGTGACTTCCATTACTGTCACCCCCCCCCCCCCAAACACCACGAGGCCACGAGCTGAACTGGTCAATCAGAGCATTAAACCTCTTCCGTTCAGATCCTCTTTGTTTGTTCTGATTGGGTTCGTGGAGTACTCGACTTTGAAAGTCAATCATTTTATTAAGTTTTGCATAAGTCAAGCGATTATTGGTTTATATATTTGCATTTTGTTTGCGTTAAAATTTTTATAATTTATTGGCTATTTGAAGAGACATCAAAGTTTTTTTTTAATTTCAAACATTTACAGTTTTTTCACAGAGTTTATGCAGTAATTTAAATAGTGTGTAATATATATGTGCAGGTGCAGGAAAAGGCTTATAAGTTTCTGTAGTAATTATTTGTAATTACAACCAGACAGAAGTCTTTATGTATCTTCAGTGAGAACAATAAGTATTCTTTCACAGTCTGTCCTGGGAAAACTACTTGGAGTCAGGTGTGTAGTGAGGGTGGCCCGCCTACTCATAAAGACATGCACAATCAGGGGAAAAACAAAATCTTTGGACTTTAGAAAAAACCTGCAGAAGATTATTCAGCAAAAAGTCTCAGTAATAGGGATTTACTGAAACTTTTTGGCTGTTTCTTTTAAAACAAAATGACTGAGTTTGTAAACTGACAAATTCTTGATCACTTTCCTAATTGTTGTGATTTCTGTCTATTTTTGCATCATATTGATTTAGGAAGATTGTCAAGATACTTGCTAACAGTCATTGCAGCAGTTGTTTCGGTCCTATGTCAGAATTATAAACTGACAGTGAAGAGTAACTGTGTTTCCTCTATAATGTATTTTACTTGAATCTCTGTCTGTTTTCTCTGCAGTTCTGCCTCTGAGCCATGGTAAGAAATATTTCCCTCCTGTGCTGAGCTGCTGTGTAGACAGTCAGAGGCATCATGGCAGACTTGCCTATTGCCCCAGGCCAGATCTACATAGAGGTGGAGTACGACTATGAGTACAAGTCCAAGGACCGCCTTATTACCATCAGGGAGGGGGAATGCTACATGTTGATCAAAAAAACTAATGAGGACTGGTGGCAGGTGAGGAAGGATGAAGCAACAAAGCCTTTTTATGTACCGGCTCAGTATGTTCGTGAAGTCCGTAAAGCTCTCATGCCCCCTCCTAAACCCATCTCACATTCCCATATTGCATCTGGAAACACGCCTCCACAAAGAGGCAGCTCACAAAAGTTAAGACCAGCCACTCTGGAGCTGGGACCCCATGAAAAGTCTACTGAAAACCTCCCCAGGCGCTCTCCCTCAGCACACACCGCCTCCTCAGGCAACTTCAGCCCCCCAGTTCACCGCAGGAACAGTAGTAACCACTACTCCCCCAATACGCCCACCGAGCATAACCGATCTTTTTCTGAAATCCACGTCCACGGTGGCCATCAAGCTGCTCAAAAGCCCACCGGTCAACACAGCACGCTGCCCCGGTCTCGAGCTCGATCCCCGGAGGTGGTGAAGGCTCCTCTGGATGTGGACACCACCCAACACTGCGACTCAGCAGGAGAAGAGAGGCGCACCAACGGCTCGGAGTCCGGGGATGAACTGAGCAGCTCTTCCACTGAACATCTGCAGGTTTGTGTGTTTTACTAAATATCACTAACATCATGTTTAATATTTAGCACCTTTCCCTTTTGCCAAGCGAACTCTGACCCCTCAGGGGATGAATGGAACACCTGTGGGTGTTTGCTCAGATACAGGTCTCCCAGCAGAACATTGAGCTGGGAAACTTCCTTTTCCCATCAGTGGTTATGATGTTGGGTATAAAAATAGAAGGTGTTGTTTAAGCCTTTGCAGAATCCTTTATGTATAATATCTTTAAATATAGTCAGAAACCCCCTGAAGTTCTTTGAAGAATCACCTGCTTTACATTTACTGGTTTTCAGAGACAGTTTTATTCAATTTTAGGGTTTTTTGTGCTTATAACTCTAACCCAGACACTTATTTCCATTTTATTCTTTGGTAATTAATGCATTAAGTTTGTGTAAAATGTGTAAAATACCTACGAGGCATCTTTGAACAGACATTTAATTTGTCATTATAAATAAATGTAAACCTTCAGGGTGTTTCAGAAAAGATTTTCCCAACCGGTTGTAGAACAGTGAGGTGAGAGATATTAAATCAGGGTTCAGCAGGGCTGCTGCTGCTTGTAGATCATGTTGTATAATTTATACAATATGTCTTATGAACTGTGTCAGATAAGCAGGTTGTAACATACCTGTATCCATATGTCATGCCTCTGTGGGTGGAAGGAACTTTCAAGTTCTGAGTTGGTCGTCAAAACGGACTTTGAATATTATTAGTAATAAAAATTACTCAGTTTTTACCAAGACAGAATTTATCTTTACATCTACTACAGTAAACTGTTGTTTTTGTTTCTGACCTTTTAGGTTTTCCGTTACACTCGACACCACGCGTTGCCTGATGTCGTAACCGCTGACTCAATATGTTTTGTGTGAAAGGTTATCAGAAAGTGAACATATGCAGTTCAGTACATAAAGTGGCCCAGTCCACAATGAGCTCCTTCCTACCTCGGTTGTTCTTTGTTCTGTTTAAATAGCACTAGAACAAAGGTCAGAGTATTTGAACTTGTTATAATTTTATTCTCAGATTCGTGTGTCATCAGTTGTTCTGGGTTTCACTCATTCTTTGTGCCATTACGATCCCGATTATTTTGGCTTTTTTCGTCTTTCCTTTGCTTCCTTTAGATTGGCTTGTTAATCAGTATTTGCTACTCTGAACCGTAAAATAGATGTTTACAACATAATACAACTGTGTGTTGAATATCATAGCTGAGGACAAACCATGTTTTTTTTATCAGTAATTCTCTTATTTACAGGATCACATTAGTTAATAACAAGTATTGTGTTGTGAATGAACTCCAAAAAAAGACTCATCGGTCTGAAGTCTTCTTGTTTCTTCACCTGTTGATGGGGGGTTTATACCTGTCATTAAGTGAGAGGCGGGGTTTTACCTGGACAGGTCGCCTGTCCATCACTGTGCACACACACTTTGACAGGGCTAATTCAGTGTTGCCAATGAACTGAACATTCATGTTTATGGTATTTGGAAGAAAACTCATACAGTCACAAGGAGAACGTGTAGAATGGCCTCAGCTGAGTTTCGAACCCATGACCTTCCTGCTGAAGGGCCACTGTGCAGCCATTTGTTCACATCCATGTTTAAAAACCTTTGAATTCCCAGTGGATTAGATTCTGTTTGGGACAGATTAGAACGTTAGAATGGAACTTCCACTTCCGAGGAGGTTACAGTATTGTGAATCTTGTGAAATCAGTGGTTCCTTCTTTAGTGGCTTTTCACCTCAAGACATTCCAACATAATGCTGACTTTCATTCATGTCACCAGTCGTTTGCTTAAGCTGGAACTACTGAAGATGTTATCAGATTCTTTACCCTTTACTGGAAACATCGAATTTCAGTTGTTATGAATCAGGATTTTACTCTGGATTCTTTACCCATCTGTTTGTTTAGTTAACCTCCAAAAACACTCAGTACCAGGATCATAGAGAAGATTTCCTAATGATAAACAGTCGATTGTTGTTCAGCACGTTGAATCTACATTTCTGCAAAGTTTATGTGAGGCAGAATGCCAGTGTTTCCCACAGAGGCCTGTTAATGTGAAACAGCTCAAGTTTCAGCTGATTTCTTGTTTGTTTTTACTGGATGCTGCAGGTGATACCAGCTCAGGTGTTAATCTGGATGTCCTAAAATACGTACCGTAGATCCGTTCCTGTTCTCGGATTCATGCTTTTCATGTGGTAGACGTTGCCTCTCGTGTTCAGTGCAGCGTTTATCTGGAGCAAGATAAAGAATGAAAATGTTTCAGGGAATTCAGCAGAAATACAGTGTGAATGAATGTGAAACCAGAGAAATGGTGGAAATGTCAGGAAGTGTTCAGCTGTCAGGTCATGTTCGTCTACGTTGGCTCATTCTGCTCCATCTCTTATCTGCTACACTGAACCAGACACAACAGCCCACTTTGTTAAGAAATATCTTCAACTTGTCATCCTCATTTAATCTAGCCGTTATCTTAAACAGCTGGATTGATGTCTAATTAAATTTTGGCAGGTTTGCATCTATTTTTCAAAAATGTAAATGATTATTCGGGCTTTTTGTTGCCTTAGTCATGAATAATTAGCTTAATTACAGGAAATGTGAAGAGCTTTTATGTAAAACTTGTTGTTATTAGAATAAACTGTTTAGTTTAAATGCCAAATCACAAAGAGCAAGAAAATTCAAACTAAGATCAGAAGTATCAGTGAGCAGCACTAAAGTTTAATGATAATCACAGAGAGTAAAGAAACATCCGCACAATCATAAAATAACTAATTATGAGTATCTGTTTTGATAAAGATGTAAAATAAGAATAAAATTGGACATAAAAACTTAAACGAGTTCCTCTCCTCACCAGCACAGTAAAGATTCGAGTTTTATTTGAAGATGGCAGTCTTAGATTTCACAGTCTAAGATCTTAAACTGGCATGTGATCTGCTTTTTGGATTAATGGTGTGTATTATGTCAGTAGATAAAAGTGCTTACTACACTGTGTGATGGGCCAAATAAATGACTCGTTAAAACACAATCATTATTGTACTTTAAAAGATCTTTTTAAGGTCCCAAACTTTTTTGCTTACTGCATCTTCTTTATCAGATATAATAGGTCATTGGGGGACAGCAGGAAGTTAACCAGCATCCTGAAGAGAAACATCTTATTGTCAGAGTTACAAACTACCACATCAGGTCAAAATTCTACAGTAAATTAAAGTGATTAAACTAACAGCTAAAAATATCAAGATGGACAGAACACAAAGAAAACAGATGTGCTTTAAATCCAGCTGTGTTTAAAACCCCACCTTTATACAGAGCTGTGAAGAGGGTTAAACTCAAGCTGAGGGAGCTTATCTTTTTTTTGCTTATTAAATAAGATGCCACAATGTTGAAACAGTCACAGGATAATTGATAAGATTTAAAATTAGCCATGTTGACCACTCTACGCTATTTTTAAAATGTCTTCAATAAACAAATAAATGACACGTTAAAGGAATAAAACGATCCCCACATTACTGTCAAGTGTCTTTAAAGCTCCCCGTCCTCTGACCCAGTGTTTGAAAATGTCCGAGCTACAAGCTGAGATATCTATAAGTAGCTCCATGCATGTAGCACCTGAAAAGCCTCAGGTCACATGGAATTGGACTCAGTATTCACTGAGGCAGATGTTTCCCTGTAGCCACTCAGTATAATAGCTGTCAAGGTTTCAGTGTGTTTTAATTTGTTGCTTCACTGCACCGTCTCTGCTTTTCATCATCCTGCTGCCTTCAGCACCACAACAATCCGTCATTATTTGCTCTACAGTATTTGTAAGAATCTCACTTAATGAGCTGAACCACTCGGTGTTGCTTCATAGAACCATTTTGTTTTGACACATCTGTCTGCTGCACACTGATTTCTTCTTTTATTATAAGAACTAGTCATCATTTATTCTCTCTTAAACGTTCCAGTGGATGACAAGAAATAAACATTGATTCTCATTCGTTAAAAAAAGGCAAAGGGTGAATGATCATATTTCAGCCTTCGTGTTCTAACAAAGTGGATTATGGTGAAACTCAAAGTTTAACTACGTTACAGATATTAATGAAACTTCCATAAAGAAACTATTGGATGTACATCTGAAGTTAAGTAGCAGCCGTCACAGCCAACTGACCTCAGAGAACATAAAAATGTCTAGAACTCAGTCAGCTTCACAGACATTGAGCTACAATTCTAGATGATAGTAGCTGAGACTCATTCACAACATGATCCAAGTAGCAGATCAAGTTAACAAATCGGTCTAACGGACTGTTCTAACGGACTGTTCTAACGGACTGTTCTAACGGACCTTTCTAACGGACCGTTCTAGCGGACCGTTCTAGCTGATCGTTCTAGCGTATCGTTCTTGCGGATCGTTCTTGCGGATCGTTCTAGAGGATCGTTCTAGCGGATCGTTCTAGCGGATCGTACTAGCGGATCGTACTAGCAGATTGTTCTAGCAGATTGTGCTAACAGATTGTGCTAACGGATTGTTCTAATGGATCGTTCTAACAGATTGTGCAGAATCTTCTGATATTACGTGTCGTCATGTGTAACAGCTTTAAACCAACAGCCTGTAAAACGATGTTGGAACGGAACTTGATTTGTTTGAAACAGGTTGTAAACTCACTTAAACCTTAAAGTTCTAACAGGTTTACATCAGCTGACTAAATGAACTAAGTTTTTGTGTCTAACCTAACAGTCCAAAGTTTAGATTTCCTGAGAAGAGAACCGGGCTTGACTGATCATGTCATTGTGATTGCGGTACATTTATTACAACCTGTAAACTGAAACAAAGAAAAGAAGGTTTTCATCCAAACTGTGAGATCATGCCACGATACTCAACACTTATTAACCTCAGTCATCTGTAACCAGAGCTGCTGCTCATGTGTTGATGCCTCACATTTTTTAATGTTCATCTCTTCATTTAATCTGTTTTCTGCAAAAAATGTCAGATTAATCAAACCCTGCATTTATTCTTTTAATATATTAATTTATTTGTTTAAAGTTGACATTATTGGCCTCTTTCTGTGTATAAAAAATATTTCTTTAAATCAATTAGCTTTCGTCACTTTGAATTTTTTATTTTAGTGCCTTGCTTTTGAAAGTAGTTCATGTTTTTAAAACTCTCCCAATCCTTAAATCTCACAGTTAAAAACACTTTTTAGTCTCAGCAGAATCCCGTCTCAGTTTTTGATGCCTATAATCAACTAAAAACCTCTAACTGCTCTGAGGGAAGACTGATTGAAGGAATCTCTCTCATTTCCTTGATCACCTCTTTCAGAAAGACGTTGACTTGGCATTTGGGTTTGGCACATCTTATACTCTTAATTATTTCTCCTTAACTGATGATTGTTCTACAAGCCATAAAAATATGTGATATGCAACTTTAGTTCAGTAAAAATTTAAATTCTGCAGACACAAAAATTGCATTTTTTGAAGGAATTCCCAAATGTCTTTTGTTTAAAACCCCAGACAAAACATGACAGTGTGTAAATACTTTAAATGCTTTAGTCATGTAAATATTGCTGCTTCTTATGTTTGTGATTCTTACTTTAATCTATTATCTGCACACCTTCACCTTCAAAACAAATTCCTTGTATTGTGCTAATAATATTTGGCAATAAACCGATTCTGAAATGCAGGATTCGTTTATCCTTCTGCATTTTTTCTATCTGGTAAAAGTTTAAGCTTCATACTGTTTTTTTTTTTTTTTTAAGCACTGGACTAAATCAGATTCTTGTGTTTAAGAGCACTATGACACTGTCAACCAAAGGGGATTGAGACTGACCTACAATAAGAAAGCATTGCATTGTGTCCTTTTTCTAATTTAGGTTGTTTTTTTTTATTTTTCTGCTATTTTTCCTCTGCTGCTTACATAACCGTGTTCATCATGCACGCTAGTTATCATTCAGTTAGAGGATGATCAACACCTTGTGCCCCTGAGGATGATAAGTGATGAGGTGTTGATACATTTTTTTTACTGTTGAAGGGATTTTTCTTAACCTTTGAGAATTTTTACAAAGTTTCAAGTTTACTTTTGAAATGTTTTTGCGTGGGGGCAGCTGTGGCTCAGGAGGAAGAGCGGTCGTCTTTGAATCAGAAGATTGGCGGCTTTCTCCTCCACATGTCAACGTGTCCTTGAGCAAGAGACTAACCCCATGTAGCCTCCTGATTCGCAAACTGAGGTACGAGTGTGAGTGGATGAATGTAGCTTGTCTTGTAAAAACACTTTGAGTGTTCAGGATTAAAAAAAGCACTACACAGACACAGGCCACTTACCATTTACTTGTAGATTTGGGGATTTGAACCCAGAATGTCCTCAATAAATGTTCAGATGATGTTCTTTTGGGCAAAAGGAAATTGGCATTGAAGAATCGCAGACATTTATGTCAGTTTGCATGCTCATCAGCAACATTATAGAGGAGCCCTGAAGGCTGGTTTGTTCTGTTCTGTGATGTTGTCAACCCAGGACTAAAAACACCCCACAGCTTCAGGCAGTCTGGTATCTGACCCTCTTCTTTGCAGGGTGTCTAGCTATTGTGTAACGGAGCAGCAGTAAGATCAGGATTGACACTCTCACTTTGTCTTTTTTTTAATCATTTCTGGTTTGTCTGCCCTTTATATAAATCTATATATCTGTTACATCTTACTTCTTTATGTTGATGGAACTTAGTCAGACTTTCCTGAAGGAAAAAGAAAATTGTTCCTACAGTTTTTATAGTTGGCTTAAAAAAACCTTTTCCTAATTATGTCAAATAGAATAATATCAGAATTTAATATACTTTATTAAAAGTTGGGGATAAAGATTACTTTTTTTTTTCTTGTGATACAAACCCTGAACTTTCTGAGTTGTAACATGTTCTGCTGTGACCTAAAAGACTCACTGATTTTAAAGGGAGAGCTACTTTTCTATAAATAGTATATGGCAGTATTTTCCTTAGAATTGGGTATCTGTGTTAGTACTTTCTAACCTACTTATTTGCTGTATTTTATGTCAATTTGATTCAACTTGATGCTAGTTTATGTCTTCTTAATCTCATTCCTGTTGACATCTGTCACTCTGCAACACAAAAATCTATCGTCAGTTGCAGCATTAAATCTGTCCAGTTGAAGTTGGAGCTTTTCTGATGATGATGGTATTGTTTCACTCCTGGAACTTACCTGCATTGTATTTATTAAGGGTTTGTTGTATTTTGTGTTCAGAAAATTCATTGGCCAATGTGTATGAATTTGCTTCATGAACATTAAGTGTATTAAGGGTCTGTTATTGTGTTGGTGTAAACATGAATTGAAGTGTTGAGTGCAGCACTGCACCAGAAGATTTCAATGACTTCAGTACAAGACAGATCCGTTTGGGACAAATCATTAATACTGTATTATATCTTGGCAGTGGAAACGTTTTCTGAGTGTGTTGCTTTAAGATATGTCGGGAAGTTCTCCAAAGATCCCTTTTGAATAAACTGGCAGGCTAAAAGTACCAAATGATTAAAGTAATAGCACCAAGTCTCTGTTTGATGCTGTCACGAGACAACATCATGTAACTGCACTGTGCTATAAGTCAACAGCTGCTGGTATACAAGGCTGATTGAGCTGAGATCTTTAAAAATTTATTCCAACAATAGTGATTTAATACAACTTCCAATAATCCAGGTGCCTTTACAGGGTGAAAAATAAGTGATCACAACATTTGCTACTGCCATGAATCTGAGATCAACACAAGACTTGGATTTGGAAGCACAGACTCGTTTGGAGCCCTGAAGTCCTTTTTTTCTTGCCGACTGAACTGTTGCAGCTGTATCAGGTGGACTCGATTCAGAGGTTTCTGACTAGTAGTCTAGATTTTTGTACTGTACCGAGTTGAAGCCTGTAGAAATTTGAAAGATTTGTTTTTGCTCTGATAATGTGATGGATGTTGTGTAAAATTCACATCCCTCTTTCTAATATCCCCAAAATTTGGAATGTATTCAAAAAGATTTGCAGAAACACCTTTCTCCTAAAGTCACGCCTTGGGAACCCTTTTGGAACGTTCTTAGTTTAGTTCGTGTAAGCAAAAAAAGTGAGACAGCTTTGGGGAGAGAAAAAAGAATATGACACCTTCAAACTGAAGAAAATTAGAATGAAAAGATTAAGAAATGAATAAGATGCATTGAAATATCTGTATGTGTGTGCAGGTATCTCACTCTTACTCACTGTGTGGAGGTTGTTTTTAATCTCTGTTGGAGCTTCAGGGTGATATCTGTGTGAGTGCATGTGCACGCTGCTTTTATGTCAGCTGCTGCGTTGTTCGTCGGGCGAGCATTAGAGCATTATGAAAGGACAGGTCAATCAGTGTTGTTGTGGCAGGCCAGGGAGGCCGAGCATCACTGATCCCTCTCCCTCTCTGTTTATGTAAGAACAGGGGAATTAGAGTCAGTGTGTTGGAGAGGGGTCTCACAGTGGCATCATCTGGTTTTCTACAGCGACATGTCAGTCAGAGAGAGAGCTGGTGAATAGGCAGGGGCTGCTGAATTCCTCTGCATCATCAGTGTCTTCGTCAGCACCGTCGGTTTCAAAGCTTATTATTTCTCTGCAGCATCAACTTGGCAACGGGACAGTATGTACCCAGAGGAGAGTGAGACGGTAAGGCACCTTCTTTATCTGTGCATGTACTGACGGCTGGGACAGTCCAGAACACAGAATTGATCCAGCTGCAAGTTTATCTGCTTTTATGCAGCTGCAGCATCTGCTGCAAAGCCAGACCCACTGTTTGTTGTGCTGAAATCATCTGTATCAAAGTAAATAATTAGACAGCAGCTGATACTTTTAGTACATGTTTCAGACACAATACAAGTCATACAGCGGTCAGATTGTTGGGATGCAGGAAACTCACCAGCTCATACTTTTCTCCTGCTTGCATAGATAGTTTTGATTCTTGTACTTGCTTGAAGTTTCTTAGTAATGCTTTTTAGTGCACTGATTTTTGATCCCAGTCATTCAAACACAGTGTCGATCCTGGAAGCAGAAGCTTTCTGTGACACACTCAGAGTTTGAGACGTACTCAGCTCTCTGTTTCACACCAACAAAGCAGCTGATTTAGCAGCTTCTGTTCACAAGCTTTAGGCTCTCTTGTGCTTATTATCCCTTTCTTCACTATCCAAAACATTGATTGTTGAGAGTTCAGCCAGGAATTTTTGCTGAATCTGTAAAATTTGTAGCCATAAGAAACAGACAGGAAGTTGAGAAATGTCCTGAGAGGTCTGAACTGATGATTGCATGAGGCAGGATAGCTAAGAGGATAGCTAAGAGCACTCGATTCATTACATAACCGCCAGCTACGTAACATTTGTTTGGACAGCTGCCTGGTGAGATGAGCTCAGGGCAGCAAAGATGATGCACAGTGAGAAAACAGAAGCTGGACTCTCACACAGGTCAGAACGTCATGTGGCATTTATTTGGATTTTCAATCAACTCTTTGATATGCACCAGATTTTCCTATATATCTGAGTTTTATTTGTGTTTGTATGATTTGGATCCTGTTTACATGAGTCTTATATTCAGTTTTATAATAAATAAGCAAAAAAACCCTAAAAGTAATGTTGTATTTCCAATTTTCCACATTACTTTCAACTATTGTGTTCATGTTGACTGACTGATACTGTCTTGTTGTGCTCTGGTCTTCTGTTGTTTACGTGTAGTATGTTTCGTGTTAAAGAAAAAAAAAAGCTTTAAAAGTGAACATGTACCGTTTTATTGTTCTGTATTCATTTCAAATAATGGGCTGCTGTTCTTTATAAGCAGTGTTTGATCGCCCTGCTTGCAGTCTGTTAAATGGGAACTTTGTGTTTGTTCTTGATCTTTTACCTCTGACTTGGTTTCCTGACTTCAGGTGACTTATTTCCCTTATAAATGTCTTATCTTTGTTTTACCAGCATGGTCCCATTGAGAAAAAAACTCTCTTTTTAAGTGAGTCTTGGGGTGGTAGGGGAAGCTGGGATCAAACCGACAACCCTTCTGCTGGCAGTCAGCCAATCTTCAAGGGCACAGCTATCCTAGTTAATCTGGTTTGAGTGTTATCCTGATTTGTAGTGTTCATCCATTATTTTAGGTGTTATTTTTAATTAGCTGTAGACAAACAGCTCTACAGAAAGATCTTGGCATATGAATTGTTTTAAAACTACCAGTTTGTTTGTTGCTTGAATGCCCCTTAACATTTAATTACCAGGGATATTAATCAATAATACTTCCATATTACATACAGGAAATAGTTTAACATAAACCAGTGAGGAAGCAGCAGTTAAAAAGTTACTTTTACTTGAGTAACCAGTTCCTTCTAAACTAGTACATATCTGTGTGTTCATTAAACGATAGTTAACAGTTGAATCATACTGTATAATCTAATGTTAATAAAAGTTACTTCCTGCTCTGCCCATGTGTACTCACCTATAGCTAACATCAACATGTTCAACTTTTTAGTTGAAATTAGAGTCTTCATGGACTTTGCTCTTTGTGGAGTCAAAAACTTGTGATAATTAACCAGGTAACATGTTACTTTGCATATTGCAGATCTGATAATGCAAATATATATATATATTTCCTCTTCAATAGGTTGTATTTTCTCTGAAATCTTATGGGAAAAGTCCAATAAATCACAGGGATGGTTCTTTTTATATTGAAGCTGTGTCAACACATTCAGGAAACAGAGCAAGAGCAATGGAAATTTTTAGATTTAACAATCTAAATGGACTTAAAAATGAACAGTATTAACAGTTTGAATGACTTGAATTCTTTTCACTCTCAGATTGTTCTTATTCTTTAGTCTCAGTGTTGTTTTTCTGGATTTAATCCTCTTTTATTCCATCTAATCTGCACTTCAATGTCATTCTCCACCAGATGAAACAACCCGTCTCAAGGGTTTCAATCACTGACTGAGGCTGAAGTTAACTGGAGTTTTTGTGCATTTGTTCTATTATTTTCCCCTTTTTTCAGTTTGATTGTCATATCTCCATCTGTCACTCCAGTTTCCAAGGCAACAAAGACATAAAGGCATTGTATATGTGTTGTGTGGTTTTCAACAGCTGAAGCTTAAATCAGGACAGTTCAATTAAACTGGTTCTGTCTCACTAAGACCTACTTCCTGTTAAAAGCACACAATTAATGTTTTTGTCAGTGGGTCACTGTATCCTCAGTTAATCTGTTTTTTAACACATTTTAAAAAGCTGTATGTTAGTCTCCAAGCTGATTGTGACACTTAATACATCCACACGGGTCAAAGGTCACAGGAGAGAAAAACCAGTGTATACTGTACATAGAGGTCAAATAAAAGGCTTATAGATCAGTGTCAGGATCCTCTCTGCATTCGCTTTTCTCTAGCTTGGCATAAAGATGATGGAATGTCCTCTCATAGCTTTTATTAAACATAATGAATTAATTCTTTTGCTACATACAAACATGGAATTATATAAAAAACTTAACTATCCTGCACAGACCTACTTACTGGGCAGTGGTCGATTCCAAAGTAACTTTGTGACACACCTGCTAGAAGTTACAGGAGTGGCTGGAATAATGTGTAACTTCTTATGATTTAGAAAGATTCTCAACTTTTTATTGCTGTATTTTTGGTGCAATCTGGCGCTCCTAAGATAAAACAGGTTCTAACATTTCCTCATAGCTGAAGGCATCCTTATTTGGAGTTGAACCATAAATTACTTTGAACATGCTAAGGCATGTTTTCACATTTAATGTTAACAGTTTGCAGGGTAGTGTAATAGCTGCCTGGTTCACATTTTAATGAAGCAAACTCAGGTTGTTGCTGAGTTACCCACATCTGGCCGTTCTCTACAGGCACTTAAACTGCAGGCGACTCAGTCAAGATTTTAGTTTCCATTGATACCAGTTCAACTCATATAAGCTGGAGTATCTGCTGAAACCAACCGCACAGATGCAAATAGTCTGTTTGATAAACGGTGACATCCAGAGGCGGGGCTTTCTGACATGACGCTGAAAGAATGCTGCTTTTTGTGTTAAAAACAACCGATTCACTGAAATAATCTCACACGCTGAATTATCATTGTTCTTTTCGTAACTTCATAATTTGAAGGGAAGAAATCTGTCTGTAAAGTAAGTTCATGGTTGTATCCTTAGGCTCTTTATCCAGCTGTCTCAAACATCTGTCAGCAAACTACTGACAAATGTTAAACCAGACTTTGAAGAACCAAATAAATCCTGTTTTGGGTGGGTAGTGAAAGCTTTAAGTAGAATAACTCAGTTCTTCATGCTTCTGAAACCAGCTGAACAGCCGTGAATGCCCATCATCATCCTGTATGTCTGTCTGAGTTTGAACATTTCAGAGAGGTTTGAAGAGAAATCCTCTTCCTGAGGGAAGTGATGATCGAATCTCCTTGACAAAAGATGGAAAATGGACATTACAAAATAAACGAGCAGACCTGAGGAGTCGTTCCGTGGAAATGTATACACCCCGCTAGCTTTCTCTGCTGCTGAGAGCGAAACTCCTTAACTTCCTGTTTAGACAGGCTCTTGCTGGTAATTGCATTTTAGATTAAATTAGTGGATTATTGTAGGTGATATGGCTAACACTTCTCCATTTTTGCTAGTATTTTTTTTACTAACAATAGAACAGAATCTATTAAACCGTGTTCTGTTGTTTTGCAGAACAATATTTTCTTGGTAAACGAGTTGAACCTGAGCAGGTTTTGGGTCTTGTTCAGGTTTATTCCCTGAGAAGCTAGACACATGAAACACATTGGCACATTTACATTCTAAACCTGAAATACAGGTTCACTCTGGGTGAATGACTGGTATTCTAAAGAGGAAAAGGTCTTCTTTTTTCAAGGACAGTTAGAGTTTATGAATACAAAGTCAAACTGTTATCTGTCACATTTTCTTTGCTCAGTCCTGTTCTCATTATAATATGCAGATTAAATAAATGTAATCTCAAATTGAAGTTTCAGGTTGTTGATCTGCTCCACACTGTAGTTGAATAAATGTATTAAAGAGGTTTTAAGTGTGAAAGTGAATCCTGCATGTGTGCTAACGTTGAGTTGGTGATAAAAAAGTGTTTACGCTGGGAACAACCGAAGCATCCGACTGACTGTCACAACAGAGACTCTGTTTTTATCACAATATGGAGATAAATGTCTATTTTTCTAGAAGTAATCACACTCAGTAGTTCCACATTTTTGCCCAAATCAAATTTCACTTGCTTTATGTTTAATTGACTGAATAAATCCAGATAAAAATATTTGTATTATATGACATCAGATAAACTACAAGTGTTGTATTTATGCATTAAATTCTATTTTGTAGATTTAAATTTACTGAAACAGTATATTTTAGAGCTTATTGTGATACATTTCAATCCAAACTGTTTTTCGTCTGAATCTAAACTTAAAAACCCTAATGGAAACATATTTCTTTATACTTTTGATTTACTCTTATAAAATACTTTTAGAAAGTCACATTCTGTCTTTCCTGTCTCTTTGTGAACAAAAAACTGTTAAACTTGTTCTTTGTTTATGATATTGCCAGTTTTGGCTCTTTTGTATAATAAAACCTAATTTATTTTTCCAGTTTTGCTGCTGAAGCTTTTTTCTGACTGATACTTCAGCTTCTATCTTGTGTTGTGAACCTCGTCTGTCATCTTCTTACTGTGATATTATTCTCATTTTTTATGTAAATATTTTCATTTCAATTTTAGAGCTCACTCAAATTGCTGCAGTTTTTTTTTTTACTCGCCTGCCTCCCATCAGAATGACCTTGCACATTTTGCCTCGTCACTGAAGCAATCACATTCTGTTTATATCCGGCTGCTTCGTTCCCAGACTGAAATCTGTGGGATGGAAAACTGCCTGGAGTCATTTTGAAGCTGGGTTGCAGCAGCCAGCAACACCTGTGTAATGCAGATTTTTCTTTCAGTTTTCTAGGTTTCTTTTTGTGCCCTTTGTTTATTTTAACAGTTCAACTTATTTCATCCAGATGTTTTATTTCTGTACCACAGTTTGTGTTAATCAACACTGTAGTAAAATCTGATATATATTACTCATTAGCTTCACAGCCACTGCTGGCCTTGTTCAGAGTTATTTTAGATAGTTCAGAAAAGCTTTAGCTTCTTACTATTTTTAAAAAAGACCAATAACTCTTTGGAGCAACTCAGAATTATTGATTCTCTTATTGATTAACTTTTTAAACCATTGGCTGTAGCACGTGTCCTTGCATAACATATGTGTAATCAATGAGTGAAGCATTTGTCCTCAGGTAGATTTACTTTCCAGGTTTTTGAACAGTCGTCTTTCTCAACATGAGAAAGAAGTCTTTGCATGTTACAAACTGACTGTAGGATCATATTCAGTCAGAGGGATGTGCTTCATCCTGCCTCTGTTTTTTGTCTTTGCTCCACTTTATCTTCCTCTTAAAGATGTGCAGTTCACTGTCGAGGCATGTGACTGTTAGGAAGTCCTGAGTCTTCTCTGTAGCTGGAGGAGAGAAGTATGTGCACACATTCTTTAAGGTGTGGAGAAACAAGTCAATACAGAACTGTGCCACCAATAAGAAGTAAGTGTGTGTAACATGAACTGAGACTCAAAAACTCTAAATAAAGAGGTTTAGCATTGACAACTCAGTATTTTAGGTGTAGCAGTGATTGCCTCTTTGTTAAAGCTAATTGAACTGAATCAATAAATAGTTATAGTTTTAATTTTCCAGATGTTTAAATAGGACAATGAAACATCTTTTGGATTGGTCATGACTGAGATCTGGAAAGTCTTGAGGTTGGGTCTACACCTGTTTGTACAATGCAGCGAGTAAATTATTAAAGATACCACTTTAATCAGGGAACACAGCTTCCATTAAGAGATGCACTTGGGAAGGAACTAACTTTAGACAGGTGGTAAACGTCAGAGAAGCAGCTATGTTTAGGATTATGGCTTGAGATTTTCCAGTAAATCACAGCACAATGTGACACAGCGTCTCCGCCCGTTTCCTGTAGCTCATCATCTTGTTGGCCAGCCACATGATGGTGGACGTGAATCAGTCTGGGTTAACTGGGTTAGCTCCATATGCAACAAACTGCAGTCTTGTGGTTTTCTGGATGAATCAGATCTGAATGTACCGTAGCTCTACTAAAGACTAAAGACCAGCTTTGCTCCTCGAGTCAACCCCAACCATCTGTGACCCTGGTGCTGGTTTCTTCTGGGTATGTTTGTTAAGTCCTGAATCCTGATCCCTGTGAACTGGAAATTTCCAGTAAAAACTTAATTTGTGAGGATTCAATGACCCAGTTGGCGGAGCATCACGATCCGACCTGGATCAGAGCTGCCTTGTTCCTTAAATTTATCAGTTTTTTCCTGCTTCCAACACATAATCTTCAAGGACCTCCTGCTAACTATTGGGGACCAATGTACCTTTGAACAGTTTTTCTCTTTACCTGTCATAGACACTAAAAACCATCAGGTCTGGTGTTGCGTGGAAACCTAACTATCTAATAAATATACATTTTGAGGTCGTGGGTTTTTTGTGTAAAGTTCTGTAGCTTTATAGTGGTTAGCTCTCCAATTTGAATCTGGGTCCATGCGTAAGCAGGTCCTATATAAAGTACATACCAGTCCAGTAACCCAGTTAAGCTAATGAGGCCAGAAGGCACTGACACACCACTGGCTTCTTTGTTTTTGTATGATTTCAGGTTCTCCTTATTTGTTTATGAAAGTGGTCTGATTTGGTCAATTTCTCATTTGTTTCATTCAAATGTGTCGCTTAATTCAAGTTTATGAACATCTAGAAGACAAACAGCTACGTCAGTGTTAATGTAACACTCATTTCATTCTTTTGCACTCTTTTTTTTCACAGTAATGTCCTAATTTCTGTGCCCTGCCTTTATGTTTGCTTCTCACAGAAAGGCTTCCTGTATCGTTATTCAAGTGTGACTCAGATTTTCCTTTTGCCCCCTCATCTATGTGGCTCAGTGTTGCACCATCTATGATTGAAATTGGTCAGGGTTTCCATGACTTTTCACAGCCCCACAACGCCTTTTCAGATTTACTTTTTCCTGTTAATTTCTGCTTTGTTTTAATATGTCTCGGTTCTTTACAGTTTTCTGTCCTCAGATCTTTCTGTCTAAACCCTGACTTAAACAAGGTGGTGAAGTATCGCTCTTATTTTGGTTCTATTTTGTGACTTTAGGAATAAACAAGTTTTCACTTGGTCAGCAGGTTTTGTTTGACCTTTGTTTTAAACTGTAGAAACATCTGGCTTTTTGTCCATGTTTGTCCTCAAGAAGAAACTTGCTTATAAGTAGAAAAAACAATTACAGGCACCGACAGTAGTTTCTGTGAGAAAATGATTTGTGCTTGTTGGTAGTTGGACCATTATGAACCAGGGAGGTGTCAGTAATTGAGGATAATATTTTACAAGTTTATACCTTCTTGTCTTAAGCGAAGTGGCCCCTGGGACAGTTTTTAGAAGGTTTCATCCACAAAGCTGCACTCAAATATCCATTTCAGTAAATAGGATGTCTTAAAGTGGGCTCGTTTAGCCCGCGGCTCCTCTTAAGGCAACCGTGTTCGGAAGGAATGAAGTCTACTTTGATAACTGTAGCTCCTCACAGAACTTTCCTTAATCTCTGCATTTATACTATGCTGAGCTCAAATCATCCAGTCTGTGTTAACAGCAGCAGAGCTTCATTCAAGTTCCTGAATGAACAAACGCCACATTGAGTCTGATGGTTCAGCTGCTTTGGATGAAATTACAGTCGGTCTTGTTCACAGCAGCTGGATTCAGTCATTCATCAGGCACATCTGGGTCTGCAGTGAAACTCTGGTTTTAATGTGATGGGACAATAAAAACAGAGAAGAAAATTCCAGCTCCTTAAACCAGGTTTCATGGCTGAAAGAGTTTTGAGGCTGGAGCCCCCCCCAGCAGATTTTACTGTTTGTATAATTATTAATGCTGCATGCCCAATTTATCTGACTGATTTAGGTTTTTAGGTTTCTGCTAAGATTATACTGTTCTGGGATTAGTTTAAATGTTCTGAAAAGGAAACCCTAAACTTGTAAGATCAACATATCTTCTGTTCATACGACGTCACTGTCAGCCTTACACTGAACACTTATCCCATATGACAAGTTTACATACAAAGTCAGTGGAAAGCGTAGCTAGTTTTCTAGAAATCTGATGAAAAGAAATGTACTTGTCATGAATCAGAGTGTTGAGATTCATCAACCTTTGAAATGCTGCTCATGAAGAAAGTTTTAGTGGTTTTGTGGTTCGATCTTTCCACAGAAATACAGTTTTTATCATGATTTATATCAGTTTTTTGTGATATTTCTCTTTTTTTTCGACCACATTTTCTTTTAAATTTGAGTTTTTCATGTGTAAACTTTCAAAAACGTGCAGATTAAACAGTCACTGAGTTTAATAATTTACTTACATCACATCACATTTCTCTGAAAATGTAGCTATTTAAGTTAAACTCAGAAAAATCTAAAACCATCAGTCTATTTTAAGTAAAATCAAAGTGCAAAGTACATTTACATCATTTAGTGAAAGACTTGCTTCATTTTTTGGATAAAATTTAATTGACAATGATCGAATAACTTGACAAAATTATTGGAGTTCAGTAGAAACCAGACTGTGTCTCTCGTGTTCTATAATGCATGGTAGGAAATGAGCTGAACATGCTGTGTCTGCTACAGAGGGATTACAACACACACACACACAAATACACACGCGCACACACATGCGCAGCCATCTGCCTCATTACGCTAAAATCAAATCAAAGGTCTGGTGTTTCAAATTGGTCACACAGACATTAAACGGTGTCCAACAACAAAGTGAAAATTTTTTTACCCTCAAAACTCTGTTTGGTTTGTCGGATGTTAACGTAACGAGGCAGATAAAACTTCACTGGCAAATTTTGGTTTTAAAGGTCAAGGACATGTGGGTGCTGCTATGACATGATTAGATCTGAGTAACAATCCCAAACTGAGAATATTTCAGTCTGTAAATCAGTAAATACTTTGTGTTTCATTCCAGTTCTAATGAGGATTTTTATGTTTGCATATAAAGGTAAAATGCTGACCAAAAATCTGAGCAGGTGCACGGAGCTGCAGGTCTCCCTCTCACAATCTCTCCGGCTTTTAACCCACTTTTCTTCATTTGGAGTTCAGAGAGAAATGTTTGGCTTGTTGTTAAAGCTGCTCGGTTGACATTCACGGCTGCAGGCCATAGGGGAGTAAATGTTGTTGTCTCTCTAACCACCTGCAATTGTTTTGTCTATGACAAACCTCATATCTGTTGCTTAAAAATGTAGAATTACCCAATTAAAACCCTCTCATCACAGACACCAGCTAGTATAATGGGACAGTTCTTTGTTAGAATGTCTATTTTTTTTATTCTCACTGTATTTTACATATGATACATTTCTGAATATTTTGATTCATGTAAAAACCTTTTAACTTCTCAGATTTCTCCCATTTAAGGATCCAAAGCTCTCATAATGTTTTTATTGCATCAACAAAGTAAAATAGTTCCCTTCCTTGTGTTTCTCCAGACAACTGTTGAGCAAGGCATTTAATGTCTAGGTGTGGCATAAACCACAAGCTCCCTCAGATCGGAGAGTTTCTAACTTAAACAATAAAATCCTCCTGCAGCCAGACGTGGTTTGGATAATGGACTTTCTGCTTTAGCTCAGTCACTGTAAATGAGTTCAGTGAACTGGTTTCTCATCATGCGTGAACGTTTTTTAACTCACGCTCAGCAAAGTAGCTTAAATATGGTGATTTTCTATTATCACTGCTTTATATCCTCATCCTCAACAGCTGGGTTTTCTCAACAGAGAAGGTCTGAGTTAAACTGTGGTTACTGGGATTGTGTGTGACGGACTGTCGGAGACGTTCTGTTTGTGAAAGTGGGAACATTATCTTTCTAATTTGGATGATTTTGTTGTTCCATATAGTTTGAGCTTTTGAAACATGTAAAATGAAAGGCTAAACTTGGATCAGAGAGATATGAAACATGCACCTGTCTTCCTGTTTCGACCAGGTGATCTCACACTGCCAGTCTGGTTTCACAGGTAAGTTACAGACATCCAGCTGCAATGTAGCTCTGATGCTTAACTGTTTCCTGCTCATTGAAAAAACAAAACAAGTCCTTTTTGGAGCAACTTATTTCTCATTTCAAGATCAGACTCAGAGTTGGTTTATTTTTATTAATTCAGTTGTTTTTTTCATCTTGAATTTTTCAGAATTCCATATTTTATTCATTTATTTCAGATGAATAAAAACTGTGTGAATGGATTTACTAAAAATGAAATGGGAACAGATTTAATGTTTCTGTTAGTTTGAGTGGAGTTGGAGCAGAAAGGAGAATGTTAGGAAACATTTCCTCCACCTGTTATGTAACAGCACCAACCACATTCATCACACTGTAAAACACTGCTGTCACTTTGTCCCAGTTCAACTAAAAACTGAACAAACACAAAAACTTTAGTAGAGACAGATGGTTTTCTTTGGAACTTGTACGAACTTGCGTGTGATTGAATGATGTTGCATCAAAGTTTGTGTTGTTTTTGTGTTTGAGACGGAATGCAGCGCAGCAGGTTTATCCGTGTTAAACAGAAAATGGGAGGAGAGTTAAGACGAAGAGCCCGCCTCCTTTTCCTCTTCCTCATACAGCTGTTTAAGACTTTGACACAAACTGTTTTGCCACCTAAAGGACGCTGCATGTGATTCTCTATCCGCTTAAAAAACAGAGAAGTTCTACTGATAATTCTGGCTAAAATTTACATGAATCACCTTTTTTTTTTTATATCAGGACATATTGACTTGTCTAAAACCCACTTACAGAAAAAACAAAGATTTTCTGTCACCTTATGTTAGATCTTTGATAACATTTTGATTTGATCATTATAAATTATTATCAGGATGCAGTACCTGGTTATGAAACTACTGACTGTTGTTTCAGTTGAAAACGTTTGTGTTTTGTTACCTGATATGCAGCATAAAGTTGAGCAGATAAAACACAATTAAAGACACATTTTCATTCTTATTATATTCACACTGTGGTTAAATAAGCAACCTGAAGGAGGAACTACTGTCAGTGAACTATAAAAACCCTCTGAAACCAGAAGGGAAACAAACACCAAAAGAACCAAACTGAGTCCACCCAGCATGTACTTTACAGGTGCATTCTGGGATTGTTAGTCACTCTAAATTTAGGTATAAAAAGAACAAATTGTTCCCTCACAAAGTTAAATCCTAAATAATCTGCTGCTGTTGCTGTTTAAAATGAATACAGAATCAATTAAGTCTGCTCCCATTTATAGACGCCCCTTAATATCTTTATATGAAGCATTTCCTCCAGATGAAAAACACTGGACATGTTCGTTAGTATGCAGAGCTGATGAGAGTAACGATGGGACAATTACCCCCATTTCTCAAAGTCAGCATCTTTCCTTTCCCTTTACTCGTGGCTGCGCTGCACTGAAGCCGTAAAAAGCTCCAATCAGAACAGTTAATTAGCTGCTGCTGCGTAACGCCTTTAGGCTCCTCGCTGTTTCTTCATGTGATTAGGAGACAGCGTGTTTTTCTGGTGTTTAAATGTATCAAAGAAAAACAGATAAAACTGTGATATCAGGGTCAGGTTGTTCTGACTAGCTTTTATCATCTAATAACTGAAGTCAGGATTTGAGAAGTCCATTATTTATTTACTCTGCTTATCTATGACTGATATTAATATTTTTTGGGGACCAGAAGTATTTAGGTGTGTTTTTATGTGCTAACATGTGGGATTGTTTCTTAGAATTGGAGTACCTGTCATGTTTTAGCAGTTTATTGTTGAAACATACACCTTTATGTTTTTGTAAAACACACAGAGCTGTTTTATGTCTTTAAAATTATAGAAATATTAACTGAGTTTAATTGTTTTTTTTATATAACTTGTTTTTTTACCCTAATTTTTGCCTGAATGGGCAGACCTAAAATACTAATCCCATATAAAAAATTGTTTTAAAAAAATGAAGTAGAAATCCAGTTTATTTCCTTTGAGGTGTTGAATTGCAGGAAGTTCTGTTGTCTGATGGAGGCGATCGTTTTTGGGTCAGAGAGGAGCTCCCTCACAGAGAGAGGTCAACCTCTTAATGTCCTCTGTGCTTCCCTGCTTTCTGTGCTTCATATCCATTAGATGGTCATTCTGTTCACACCAGATGTTTAAGCAGCTGCTCGGAAATTTATGACTGTGGCTCGGGAATTTAGTGTTCGCATTTTTAATGAGCCAACCTGACGAAGGAGACTTTGGTTACACAGAACAGATTTTAATGACCAGATGATTTGTCTTTTTCTTACAATGAGGTTTTTAACGGATTCCTGCCAAGATGTGGATATTTAGTTTGAATTAATGAACTTTTTTATATAATTAGGTGCACGTGTATCTTTTCAATCATATCCAAACCTTTATGTTCCTTCAGTAAATGTGACATTTGTCCAGATCCAAAAAATACTGGAGAGACAGAGTTATATTTCACTAAGTTTGGCTCATCAACGCAGCAATACTTGGTGAAAACGGAACAAAATAAAAAGAATCAACTGAAGGTTATTTTCATGTCAGTTTTTTTTTCTTTTTTAAGAAGACTTGGTTTTGTGGCCAACCCTCTAATGCAGGGATGGGTAACTCCAGGCCTCGAGGGCCACTATCCTGCACATTTTAGATGTTCCCCTGTTTCACCACACCTGCTGCAGATGAACAGGCTTCTATAGGACTTGCTGAGAGGTTGCAGATTTGAATCAGGTGTGGTGAAACAGGGGAACATCTAAAATGTGCAGGATAGTGGCCCTCGAGGCCTGGAGTTGCCCACCCCTGCTCTAGTGGGTTTCCACATCACAGTTTTTTAATTGGACAACAGCTTCCTCTTTCAGAGATTCATCCTCTTAGCCACATGCTCACACAGCAGTTATAAAGAAGACTGTTGTACAGTGTCACCAGTGATTCATAATGCACAGTGTGACATCTTAAATCAGAAGAAGAAACAGGAAACATGGCAATCAAATGTTTAAGAAGAAGCCTTTCACGAGTCTCACGTGTGGAGGATGATGCGTTTCCTTGGT
Source organism: Pachypanchax playfairii (assembly GCA_006937955.1). NCBI lineage: Eukaryota > Metazoa > Chordata > Actinopteri > Cyprinodontiformes > Aplocheilidae > Pachypanchax > Pachypanchax playfairii. Next base: position 4,425,055 of record SSNP01000011.1, on the reverse strand, counting down.
GCTTGCCACCAAAGGTAAAGGCACCTTTTTTCTTCAACATAACGTGCTGTAAATCGTGTAATGGATGTATCCAATGTGTATAATATAAACTTGAGGTACCACATTAAAGCACACAGCTCTCAGGCGTTTTCTAGTCCAGTGTGGATTTTGTTTCTCCTGGGAACCTCCAGCTGTTTGTTTGGCTCCTACATAATTCATCCTTATTGATCTCTGTGCAATAAAAACATCACAGGGCCAGTGTTGGTATGCCTCAGGGCTCTGGGATTATTTATGACTGCCTCGACCCTGTCGCTCTGCAGCCAGGCAGCGTCCATGTAATGCTAACATGAAATAATCATGAGAAGCAGTTCATTGACTCCATCGGTTGTTCGTTTGAAAGACGCCGTGATGTGGGAGGCAACATGTGGGCAGATTTACAACAAAGAACTGGACAAACTATGATACTTGATATTGTTTCATTTTTCAACCCACTGATCTGTTATTAATTTCTTAAAACAGGTTAAATTTAAACTTTCCTCAGCTAGGAGACATGATTTGCTACATGATTATACCAGGATCTGAAACGTAAGTCATGTTCACCTCTGTGATCATGAAAGTTCTGCCTGTCGGCTTTCTCTGTCTGAAGACACTTTCTCAGACTTCAGTTCCTTATATTTTATTATAAAAAAAACAGTCTGATTATAATCCAGTTATATCCAGTGCAATTTATAATAAAATTAAACATTTTTTTCACATCTTGATGAACATCCTTCAAAATATTTTGGAATTGGAAGTTTTAGGATCAAATGTAAATAATAATGTTTTAATTAGATGGGTTAAGGTTAGAAATAAGCTAACATTAAATTGTTGGATTTAACAAAAAGATTTAAGTTCCTTTAAAAACAAATTCTATCAGGTTTTTTTTCAGCTGCAGGGATCAAATAAGTCAAATGGTCGTCCCAATGTTCTGCACACATCTCTAGTTTTACTTCCACGTTTTGTACCTGACACGGGTCGGTCGGTTCTTGGTGCTCGGTTATATTACCACGGCAGCTTCCTTCCCTTCTCCTTCTGTTCTGAGTTTATTTGGCGATGTGCTCCTCTGTGACCAACAGCAGCTGTGTTGGCGTGAAATACAGCTTATTATTTCTCTCATGAACTTTCTGCCCTTTTCTTTCTGCTCCTGTGCAGCTGAGTGTAAAATAAGCTATAAACACACTGCAAAGATGAGGTTGTTGACTCCATGTGTTGAGCACTCATAAGGTGATGTTTACTGCATGGTGTCGAGGCTTGATGTGCTCTCTGTCCCAAAATAATATAAGTATGAAACCATAGAGTTCCATCTGCAGCTCGGGATTTTAATCTTGAATTATGTGAAATTCTTACATAATGGCACCTTGTTTGCTGTCCAGGAACTTTTATATAACAGTCTGCAATCCTCTCACTGATTACTCACAGGTCTGCCTCTCTTTCTCTCCACAGACAATATCTACGTCAGGCCATGGCCACTCCGACTCTCCTGTCTACGCCAACCTCCAGGATCTGAAAATCACCCAGACCAACCACCCCCCTCTGCCCTCCGGCTCCCCCCTGCATGTAACCGGTGAATGGGAGACCTATAAGGATCAGAGCGGCAGGCACTATTACTATAACCGCTATACTCAGGAGACAACCTGGAAGCCACCTCGAACCAGAGATGCCAGTATCGGGAATTCAAGGGAAGACAGGCACAGCACTGGGGAAAGTTCTGAGGTAAAGTTTGTGTCCATCAGGAAGAAACATCTGTAATAAAAGGAAAGATTAAAACAGAATGATACTAGCAAATAGTAAGACTAGTTTCATGGAAAACCTCATTATTTGTCACAGATTGTGGCTTTTTGGGTTACATCTGCCAACAAAGAGTTCACCTGGGTTATCAGTTTGATAAAGTTTCACCAAGTGAGTCCAAAAACAAACCTTCTGTAATATACTGATGATGTTTCTGTCATCCAGCTTTTAATCTCATCTCCCCTTCCTCCTGAGGGAGTTGGGTCTCTGTTCTGGTCCACATGTGAGATGTTTTGGTCATGTGTCTGAAGGTGTGACATGTTTCATATAAACATACTAAAACCTGTTAAAGGCATCATATTAATGTGCTTTTCACATGTGAAGAACATCTGCTGAGTTCTGGCACATAGACTTTTCAGTGTCTGTTTCCTGTGAAATGAAAAGGTGAAGGAAGATAGTGCAGAATTATGAGCTCCTCAGTCTACATATTTATATTTATACCTACATAAATCTTAATGCAGGAGGGAGACTCAGTGAAGCTTTACAGCATCATGCTGCTGTAAACTGACTGGAAAATAGTTGTCAGTGATGGAAAACACCCATCAATATTTACTGGTGGGGTTTTGATTGCAGTTTCCACAGTTACCTCTTTGGTGCATGATTTTTTTTCTAGCTTTGTTCAGTCGAGACGTGAGGGAGTGGGATTCAGAGTGAACAGATCGCTTCCCATCTGAAAGTGTTTAGAATATGGAGGACAGAAATCCCCATCAGTCAGGATTATAGTATGTTTTTCTTCTGTCTGCCAAGAATCTGCTGCAGAACCATCGGTTAGAAAAACACGTCTGTGATTTGAAAGTAATTTGATTTAGAGTCACAACAAACACTGTCTTCAAATGCAATTAAAGTGACCTGGTAGGTCTCTAATTAGAAGATTTTAACTTTCATATGAAGCAGGAGACATGAATCTTCTCTCCTGTCCAAAGCTACATCATGATGATGCACATCAACAACGGGGCTCTCACATTTCAGCCATTTTCATTCAAATATAAAACAAACATGAAAAGGTTTCATTCCTGTAAAAATATCTTCACACAGTGTTAGTTTCTTTCATTTTATTTTAAATTTATTATGTTTTTCTAGTGTCAGTTGAAAAAATTAATCTCAGGGTGCAAAATCATAAAAACATTTACGTCATATTCAGTCAGTTTGGTCTTTTACAATCATGTTTCTATTACTTATCCATACTCCTAATCCAACTTTAAATATATTAAACACTAAAGGTGGCAACATGTGATGCTCACACAGAGCTGCAGAGCGACGGAAGCAGTTTGAAACCTCTGAAACATCATGAAATTAGTTTTATTAGACAAACAGCATCTTAGAGATAATAAAAGCTGTTGTTTTCCTTCTGAAAAAGTAGCTCATTAAACGCCCACACAGAATCATTTCTTCAAGAAAAGCTGAATAAATAAAGTAAAGAAACAAAACAACTTGAGCTTTTTGTAGTTTTTAGATTCGTCTGGTTTGTGGTTCAGCAGTGATTCACTGTGTTTATGGTAAACTCTCACACAAACACACTAAGTGATGCTTTCATTTACTTTAAAATATCTTTTGAGGGACGTGTCTGAGTTTCTGCTGCACCAGACTGCCACCTACAGGCCAAGATCAGTCATTTTATTAATCTGTGTTAGTGCAGGAGTCACCTTCAGATTTACACCTCCCTGTTCAAAGTCTTAACACAAATGTGGGTTATAATTCTGCTCTGTGGTAGTTCTGGTGGTTCTGTCAAGCTGCTGGTGGGTTTTTAAACACTTCACTGGTTTTTGGGTGCATGATTGTGTTTTCTTGTACCTCCTTGGTGAAAAATACCCTCTCTTTTCTCTTTCTTTCGCTAATGGTAGACCACTCCTCTTTCGCTCTCGCCATCTTTCTTTCCCTTCCTGTCGCTGTCCAACGGGCCACTCCAGCCTCTGTCTTCAGAAGACGTCTGCTTCAGTACGTACTCTAGCCAATCAGACAGTCGGTATGGCTCGCCACTGAGTGGTTGGTCGGAGGAGATGGACGAGCACGGCCACACGCTGTACATCAGCGACTATACAAACGAGAAGGTACCGACCGCACCGAGACCATCTGCTTTCTCTTTGCTGTGGTGTTTGGAGCTGTGCAGGTTTTAAGTTGTTTGTTTGGTGAACTTCCTGTTGGATTGCATGACTCTCATGTTTTATTTGCACTGGTTTGGCACTGCTGGGCCACTCTAAGATGAATAATTTCAACAAGTACCAGCTTGAAACAGAGAATTCCTTCATCATTTATGTAATGACTTTTAGTTTAAAAAAAATGTTTAAATAAAAGTAAAATCCTTCTGCTTTATTTTGATTTAAAAAATGAAACACACACACACCAAATTCAGGATTCACACTATTTGTTATTCTCTGGTGCATCTGTCTTTGTGCCACCAGTGGTTAAAACATATTGATGACCAGGGAAGACCTTATTACTACAGTGCTGATGGCTCCAGGTCAGAATGGGAGCTGCCAAAGGTAAGATGCAGAAGACGTCCTAAAAACTCACATAATAGAACAGACGTTAGAGCCGCCAATGTAAAAACTTTCAACTTCAATATTTCTTATTTGAACCACTAAATCACTCACGACTAATACATGTTTTAAATTCAGCTTTTATTAAAGGTTTATTGTGGAATAAATCTTAACTAAATAAAATTGTTACAGAAAAATCTTCACTTTTAAGAGCTAAAATTGTTCAATTATCTGTTTTATTATCAAAATTATCAAAGTTTCAGACACTGTTTTGTTAAAAAATGTGTTTCTAAGCAACAAAAAACTTCTTGGACTCAAACACAAAACATGAATGTTTGTTTAGACCTGACCTCTGTTTCCTGCCTGTACGAGCCGGTAAGAGCAAACAGTCCAGACAAAGTTCAAATGAGGAGCAGCTGCTCGGGTCACAGAACAAAGCAAAATAAAAAATCCCCAAATGAAAACTGGTTTCTAAGTGGTTGGACTCAGATGAACTGGATTTTATCCTCTGTTACACTTAGTAGCTCTGAAACCTCAATATAGTTCCTGTAAATCACACATTTTTAATATTTTCATTAAAAAAAAGATTATTTTGGCGTGTTTTCTATTCCATATTTTTCCTGCATTCCTCCAGTGAACAGGTTTAGGTTGAAGTAAATCACTTTTTGGGGGGGGGTTTAAGCGTCTAATTTAAACTGTTATTCTGGATTGTCATTTGGCGGAGAAAATATTCTGATTTGTATTCCCTCTTGCAGTACAACCTGTCCCCACCTCAGCCAGCTGATGGGCAGAAGAGTCGAAGCCTGGAGAGGGAAAGTGTAAAACCCATCGTCTTGACAAACTGGAGACACAGTGCCTACATCCAGGAGCCGAGTGAAAAGGTCCGACTCCTAATCTGCAAACCACAGCCTCTGATCACATTTAAAGTTATCTGGTTTTATCTGTGTGTTGACTGAAGAAGATTGTGTTTGGAATAAGAAGCAGTTTCTTGTTGTGTGTGACGTTTGCCGAGTCGGTGTTGAAGACTGATTCCTTTACAGCGGCTGTCGAAAACCAGGCGTTTTCGCTCAGGCTCTGCCCGGCCACACCCGTACAAACACCAAGTCAGTAGTCTGTTACACAGACCCAGGAGCTCTCTTAATTTAAATCTAAACATACATTCAGTGTGCATGAAGATAATCACACAACAGGACTGATGATTGTTTCTTTGTTCACTGGTAAATGATTGAGCATGATAATAGATTCTTTTTAAATGTTTTTACCACACCATCAATTAACCTGAAAAAATAACAATTCCTCTATGTTCTCTCTGAATACTTCTCCAGCATGAACATGCTGATTAACAATCCACTTGTATTTCTACTACAACACACAGGATCTCAACACACTCAATGCTAATTAGACGCCGTCTTCTTAAACTTGCATCATATTCTCATTAACCTTCTTTTGTGTGTCCATGTGACAAAGTTTGTGTGACTTTTTTTTTTTTTTTTACCGATCCCTTTCTCTTCATTAGGAATCCTCAAAGCCCCCCTCTCCTGACTCTGACTCCTGCTCGTCTCCCAAGCCCCCTGCCTCTGTTAGTACTTACCACTAACCTGATTGGCTGCAGGGCTTTAACCTGCTCAGGGGTTGTAAGCAATTGAACATGTTGCAGCTTATTGCAGAGTTCCTACACAGGTCTGAAAATCCTGGGAACAATTTGATTAAATTCCCTCCAGTTTAATCAGAGGAATAAACTCATAACACAACAGAAAAGTCAAGTTATGAGATTCTTGATCCTGTGTAGGAATGTTTTTAATTTGAAAGGAACTGATGTGGTTTTTGTTGTTGTTGATGGGTTTGATCATCCCTGATCAGTTTGTGTGTTTGAATCACTTTGTGAAGACTTGATTTACGTTGATCTATTACATTTATATTCTAACTATAATCTATAACTGAATATATTTAGATATTCAGTGTAATCAGCTGTTTTGAGTAGGAACTATGGGTTAAGGTTACTATCAAAAAGACATTTTATTCATCAACAGCTTGTGGAAAACTAGCAATTTGTTACATCTTGTTTCTACCAAATCATGTTTATAAGACTTGTGATAGTGATGCATCTGAGCTCCATTAACCAGCCTGTGACCCCGTCACAGTTCTGAATCTGTATTCTTAAAGAACAGATTCATATTCACAGCCATTTGTGTAAATTCAGACTTTGTAATTGTGAATTCTTGAAGTTATAACTTTTTAACTTGTATCTCTTAAAGAACAGATACTCTAAATGTTTGTACATGATTTGGTAGAAACAAGAAGTTACAAATTTCTTGTTTTGCTTAAATTATCGATGAATAATCTGTCTTCTTGACAGTAATCTGACCCCATAGGAATGAGTTTTTTCTCAGCTGAAAGCTGTTGTTGCTCTGGTTGTGGGTGATTTGGTGGTGGTGGTTTGATAAAGGCTTTTTGTTTATTACAGTTTGACAGCATCTCTCTGCCACATGATCTTGCTGCTGTTGTCAATCAGCTTGCACTGAGTTGTGTGTGTGTGTGAGGTGAATTTTTTGTTTGTTTTTAACATCATGTACTAATGCATGTTTTCTTCTTCCACAGCCAACAGAAAAGTGTGGCATTCTGAACGTGACTAAGATCACTGAAAATGGCAAGAAAGTACGGTGAGTCGCACTGATCAGTGTTTGTTTACAGTTATAAGACAAAAGCTATGCCTTTTCAAAATAAAAGTATTTTCTGTTTAATCAGATAACGTTGAGAGAATTTTTTATTTGTTGATACAAAATACATCAGTGTAACATTTTATTATAATACGCCATCTGTTTAAATTATTTACAATTAAATAAATCTAGGCTTTATATTTGTTATCAAATATTTGAGTAACAAACACAGTTCAGTTATCCAGAAGGTTTTGATGTTTTTTACTCAATCTGAAGTGTTTCTATATTTTGTAGGAAGAACTGGACTTCCTCTTGGACAGTCCTCGAAGGTTCGAATCTGTTGTTTGCCAAAGGACAAGGAGGTGGGACCAGCTGGGTGAGTAATAGATGTTTTATTTCTAATCAATTCATTCAGAAAATACCAAACAGCTCATACATTTTACTGCAGTGTTATCACATCATTCTCTTTCTCTCTGAGATGCAAGCTGGTCCAGGATAAACCAGTTATTTATGTTCCATTCTGTGTTTTTTGTCTATTTCCTTTTTCAGTTTGGAGGAGGTCAGTCCAAACCAGAGATCACTGTGGATCTGAGGGGGGCAACAGTGGAATGGGCCTCCAAGGACAAGTCAAGCAAGAAGCACGTTGTAGAGGTGAGAGAGTAAAAACATTTAATGTAAATTCTATAGTTTTAACACATTTTCTTTTTTGTTTTTAAGTCTGCGCCATGTTATCATACAAAATAAAAGCTTTAAAATGTAAAATCACAACAGTGTGTCAGTAAATATAAAATAACTCACCTGTAATTTTTATTCAGACCTTCATAACCATCAGTGTTATTAAAAAACAGACGGGAAGTTTAGCAAATTTTTTTGATCATAATGTATATAACATCAACTGGAAGGACAACTAGAGGAGATCTAATAAGAGATCATTTTTATACTGGGAGCTGCTGATTCTGGTGCTCAACAGAACACCCTCTAAATTAGTACCAGACTGATTAAATGTTAGTAGAAAATAAAACGATTCTCACACAATGACACTGAGCGATTTCTAAATGTAATAAGATTTTTTTTAAACGTGAAGGACCTGGTCAAACATGTTGTGCTCGAGGGTTTTCTGGGAGACTGATACTCACACTAAGATGTTGTTTCTCTGCAGCTGAAGACTCGGCAGGGCACAGAGCTTCTCATTCAGTCCGATAATGACAGCATGGTCACCAACTGGTTCAAAGCCCTGCAGGACGCCATTAGCTCACATGTGAGGACTGACTTATTCACCTTTTCTGTTACGCCTTATCAAAGACTGCAGAATCGGAAGCAGCCTAAGGAGGATTTGTCAGTTTAGTGTATGTTTGTGTTGGTGGTGTATAAGAACAGCCAAGAAGAGTGTATCACTCTAGTACTTCTGTTATACACCATCTGATTGGATGATGTAACAGCCATAACAACAGCCATTATGTTGGAAAGTTTTTTAAAAGTTTAGAGGATTTGGTTGGACTTTGACAAAGTTTCGTTTAAGAGAGGTCAAAGGTTGCAGGCAGGCACTTTTACAGTCAGAGTTTATCCTGTTTCTTTTGTGTTTTAGCCCTGCAACTCTGATGACAGCCGATCGGACAGCGATGAGGATAAGCCCAAATCACCTGACTGGGAGAAACACGATAAGGAGAAAGACAACAAACCTCCCAAGAAAATCAAAGGTTGGCGTGATTTAAATCTATTCATCTGTAAAGATTCTCTAGATGAATGAATGTTGATTCCTCTGACTCACACTGGACTGTAAACTCCAGCTTTACAAGATCAGACACGAAAGCACAAAGTACAAAAACTGCTAGAGAAGTTGTTTGGCCTCACGTTTCCTTGTTGCTCTATAAAACAACTGCTTATCAGTTTCAGTCCTTCAACACATCGAGCTGCCGACATGGCGGCCAGAGTGCTGAGACGAGTGGTGAGTAACTCCATCCTGTCAAATCTGTCTTCTACAGGCACGAAACCCGCAACCAACGTGGAGACCTCCGACAACAAGAAAGCCAAGAAGAAGCTGAAGCATTTCCTCGCTCGCCGTCCGACGCTTCAATCCGTCAAAGACAAAGGATATATTCAAGGTTTCTTCTGATTACATCTTTTTTTGTAAAACATTCTAAACAGCAAACTAATGATTTTGTAAAGGTTTTAACATCATAATTGAGTGTGTTAGATGTGATATAGTTATTGTTGAGCACACACACACACACACACACACACACACACTGCTTACTGCCATGTAGTTACAGCCATGTTTTACCTTTGATCCGTAAACACTTTCTTAAACTAGTCTTTAAATTTCAGAGCTCATAATAATTTAGATTTACTGTGATGCAACTGTTATTTTTTGGTTTTTGTCCTCAGATCAGGTTTTTGGCTGCAGCCTGTCTGATTTGTGTAAGCAGGAAAACACAACAGTGCCGATCTTGGTAAAGAAGTGCATTGACCACGTGGAGACCAACGGTGGGTCACATGAACCAACCTGAGTTAAAACTGTTTTTCAGTGTCTGTTTACCTGCATGTTGTAAAAAAAAAAAAAAAAAAAAAACGGTTTGGTTTATGACCATCAGATAAAAAGTGACTGAGTCACTGAACTGTTGTGCTTTGCATTCAGTGTTTATTGTTGACCTCTGCAGGTTTGTATATCGACGGGTTGTACAGAGTTAATGGGAACTTGGCTGTCATACAGAAACTGCGTTTTGCTATCAATCATGGTAAGTTTCTTCCTGAAGAAACAGTTTCTCTGGATTAATGGCGTGAAAACTAGAAACAGCAAGTTGCTAAAAGGTTAATAAATGTGTTTGTAGTGACAGAAATCTGCGTCTTATTCAGTCTTGTGAGATAAAAGGTTGTGAAAACAACGACTGCAGAACAATTGTTTGTTTGTCCAGATGAGAAGGTGAATCTCACAGACGGGAAGTGGGAGGACATCCACGTGACCACCGGAGCTCTGAAGATGTTCTTCAGAGAGTTGCCGGAGCCGCTCTTCACCTTCGCTCTGTTCAACGACTTTGTCAGCTCCATCAGTACGTGTGACGCGCAACACGTCCATGTTTTCACTTAAACTAATGACATCAGACACGTGTCACTGAATCCTGTCTGCTTTTTAGGAAAAAACGTCCTGCTGCTTATTTTTTTCAAACCATAATAATAAGTTATTGTACTGAGGAGGAATAAGAAACATTAAGCTGCAACATTCATGGTTAGGAATCAAGAGTTTGATTTATATTTTGTTGCTTCTTCTTCTGCAGAGATACCAGACTTCAAACAGCGAGTGAATGCGATCAAAGAGCTGGTCAAACAGCTGCCCAGACCCAACCATGACACCATGCAGGCTCTCTTTAAACACCTCAAAAAGTAACAACAAATACAGACATTTATAAAATCCTAAACTTTTACAAAAAACAATGAGAAGTTTAACTTACATGATGTTGTTGCATTTTCAGAGTGATTGAGCACAGTGAGGAGAACCGTATGACCACGCAGAGCGTTGCCATTGTGTTTGGCCCCACGCTGCTGCGACCCGAAACGGAAACCCTGAACATGGCTTTCAACATGGTTTATCAGAACCAGATAGTGGAGCTCATTCTCCTGGAGTATGACAACATTTTTGGCAGGTAGACGCAGGAAGGATGAGAGTAGTTTTTTTGTTTCAACCACTATCCAAATCCAGAGCTCATCCCAGTTCATCGCAGTCCTGCCTGGATGGGCTCCGCTTGAATCTGCTTCTATTCATCTCAGACCAGCTTGGCTTCTCCAACATCAGAGTAAATGTGTCTCCTGAGCTAAAATATTATTGGTCACATATGACTTTGACTCTTGCACTTTTCGCTGTCTTATTTTCTCCTGCAGCTGCATTTGTGCCACTTTACTGTAAAGTTCTTCCTGTCCTGACACTGGATTCTTAAATGGACCAAACAACTGCTGCTCAGACTGAGAATAAATGCGCTGCAGTGGAAACAGCCTGAGCTGACTGTATTACAGCTGAGGCGTCAGTATTGGAGATTTATGTTGCTGAATGGGATCTCTATGAACTGTACTGTAAATCTCTTTGCTTGTAGTCACTCCTATATAAATCAAACCCGGGAACAGAGAAAATCAAACTGCTGCACTACATTCAGGCTTTAGATGTGTATATAATTAAAGGGGAGATAAAGCTAGAATAAGACAAAGGGGGGAAACACTTTTGGCTTTTTTTAGTATTTTATTTTAAATGTTTCAGACTCCTTTACTGTCTCCTGGACTCTGCTTCTCTTGTTTTTTGTTTCTGAGAAACAGGATTGAGTTTATCACCTTTGTATAATATCTGCACGCCATCTTCTCAGTTTGTAGAACAAATCATCTCGCAGCGTTGATGTGAAAATAAGAGCAAACAGCAGTACTTACACGCTTCTCTATGACTAACAGATTATAAAATATTTCGGCGAACAGCCTCTGAACTCATCTCTGCCGATAACTGTGTACAGTGTTTGTGTGTGTGCTTGTGACGGGGGTGGATGGAGAAGAGAATGAATGGATTTACTGACAATATATTGTACAAATAGTAAATATACGTTTGTATGCCTTGAGTGTTCAAAATGTGACACAAGGGAGAAATCACTATTTTGTGATTTATGTGGAAGCAACACGTGGAAAATAAAAGTGTAAACTGGGATTTGGAGGTTTACATGTGAGTCAAGTAGATTTGACTTTATCAAACTGGAATAAATACCTCTGAGAAGAGAAATTACAAGACATTGTTCTGGGTTTTTATTACTCTGGATATTTTTTAGTGTTTAAAATTAACTTAAATGTTTAGCTGTAAAATGTTTTCCATTATTTTACCTGTGAAATATCTGGTTTCTACAGATTCGTAAAGCCTTTTAGAGATTTGATTTCATGGGAAACACTCTGACGTACACGCCAACCACCGACACACCTTCTGCACTATCAAAGTTCAATGGATGTAGGTTGGGTGGTGACAGCAGACCAACCAACAGAACAGACCTTTAGGAGGAGGGTGATTTTAGATATGAGATTCTCCACCAGATGTCTTAATCAGGTGTTTCTTGAAATTTCTGTCAATTAGGTTTTTTTTTTATTAAATATTTTTCCTCCTGCACCATTTCACACCAACTTCACATTTTTTTAACAATATATTTTATGTAATTAACCTCAAAAGCAGTCTTGTCCAGCGATGAAATATAAGCTGAATGCAGCAAAATGTAAATAATTTTACCTCTGAATTCTAAAAACGCTCAAAAATGACTTACATGTCTAGTTTTTAACAATTTTTGGTCCATCATAGTGGAGCCTGCTTGGTACAAAGCATTTCTATAGTGTTTTTTGATCATTTAAAAATTTTTGGATCCAAACTTCTCAGTTAGCTGGAAAAAATATCACAGACTTTTTAATATGCCAAGTTAAAAATGCTTTAAAAAATGTGGTGGCGCTATGTGGAAGACAAATGAATGTGTAAATTTCAACCAATCAGTAAAAGAGTTACGGTTGCCTAACAACGAAACAACCAATCACAGCAAAGAATTCTAAAACGGAGGACCGTTGCGTTTTGTTAGGCTGATTTGAGGAGACTGGAAAGCAAAACAAACAAAAAAGAAAAATATGCCACCTTATTTGTAAATATAATAATAACATTTTTTTTTTGCATTAACAACAACTTAGTAACGTTGGCATTAGGCGGAAGTCGGTGCTGAACTGTTAATGAAGTTCTCGCGCACACCTGTTCGTCTCCGTCAAACTTGCAGGTGAGTTTTTCAAAGCGAAAAAAGTTAATTTTATAGATTTTTACAAGAAGACTTTTGCAGTTTTATATATCAAACTTTTAAAAAGTAATTTTCATTTTCATGGTAAATAAAATGCTGTATTCATACGTAGCTACACAAAACAAAATACATCTCCAGCAGCTCCACGAAACTGAATTTTCAGTCCATATTATTCTGCTCATTTACACATTGTATTGATTCTTTGGAATACATTTAAATGGTTTAACGTTAAAAACATTTTTATATCTTTAATTTTCCAAATAAATTGACAGTTTTTCATGAGTTTAAAGTGTAACATTATTTGCGTTGCTTTCAGCCTCTTTGGCACCATTAACCTCTACAACCTCTAACTTTTTGAAGGTGGAGTTTATATAAGCAGATTCATCACCGGTTTTCTAACAAAAAAAAGCACATCACATGCAAAGTCCACGTTTGCAATGCAAATGGCTGAAAATATGGCAGGATTGTAGCTCATGGATTTTAATGAGATCTTTGATGTCTGGTCAGGGTTAAACCATGATAATAAATTATTTTCTCTGAGAAAGAAATGCATTTGCAGAGGGTAAAGGTCTTTTTTTTATTCTGCTGTGTGCAAATATCTTCTGCGTTAGAAATTTTCACCATTTCACACCAGCTTTCATCTGGCCTCTGACTTCACATCTGACTACCCAAATCTACAGAAAAAAAAATCTGGGCTTTATGAAATGCACGTCAAATCTACTGGCTAAGCTAAGCCTTCTCTCAGCAAAACATACTGATTAACTTTACAATTGAAACTGTCTAGAAACAAGTGGCCTGTGGAGCATATCTACCTGAAGTGAAAGGTGAGGTCTCACCTCAGATCGCTGCAGAGTGCAGAGAAGCAGACATGTATGAAATTACACGCAGAGGTCAGACAGATTCATCCAGCTCAGACACAGAGATGAAGATGGTATGATGTGCAGACTCATACAGACTGCAGAGATACTCAGTTTGCTCTGAAACTTCTGAGATTTGGGTTTTTAGATGCAACTTTTCTTTTTCTCGTTTCCCTCATTTGGGAGTTTCCACTTCTCTTTAAATCTTTCAATATCAGCATTTGAAATTTACACCAACTGGCTTTCTGCTGTTACATCCAGGTGAAGATAAAATGACTGATTTATTTCATCTGATTCGTTGTGGTTCTTTTGGATGCCTGTGTGGAATCCACGTGCGTTCAGCTAAATAAAATAAGTGGAAATAGGAGAACAGACTTCTGTTTATGGGATACGTAGCTAATGATATGCAGCATCTGTGCACCACAGATTCCTCCTCTCCACCCGGGTTGAATTTAAACATTCTGCAAACAGGAATCGGGGGAAATTGGACATTAAAGGTGTGCCAAGCTTGTTGGACAGTCGCCAAGAAATCCTGAGGCTTCTGTTTCTGCAAATTGACTTTAACCATGTATAAAATGAAGAACCTGAATATTTTATAATATTGGCAGGTTGAGCTGAAGGTCTGCGTGGTCTTCACTGTTGCAGTAGTTTAGGTTTGCATTGAATTCCTGCTCTTTTTAAGCGCTGTGCTACTTTAAATTGTTCCGGTTATAGAGCCACAGCTGCAGAGGAGAGGTTATGCACTTTGGTGTCACTGGCTGAATACAGAGGTACAGTTTTCAGAGTGTCTTTACAGTCCTGAAGGACATTTTTCTGTGCCACAATCAAATTATGGTGTTTATTCTACAAATTATAAAGCCTTATTATGTTAATGTTGACCTTACATGACTAAATGTAAATTTCTAAACTAAACTTTCATCAATAACAGTGTCATAAGGCTAAATGACAGCTTCAACATACAAGAAGACAATGATTTGAGTTGTTTGATGTTGCAGAATAAAGATTATCATTAATTTAATTGGTTTTAATGTCACTAATTTAAATTTTAATGTGTAGTTCGAGGTACTTTTCTGCTCCTCAGCTGGATGTCTGCAGCTTGTCAGCACATTCAAACACTGACCTTCCAGTTTGTCCTGTGAATTATAATCAGATGAATTTAGAATATTAATATCAATATGTGTTAACTCAGACCTTTCAGAATAAGGAGGTTCTGTACTAACTGCTGGTCCTCCAGCCTCAGGCTCGGTGTCATGCTCCATCAGGGGGCACCATCATTAACTGCTTCTCTGAGGAGCTGCTTCCACTCAGCATCCGCTCCACTTCACCCTCAGCGCTTTGTGGTTTACACTGATAAGGCCAAGCTAATATCTGTTCAGTGGCTGACTGCATGGGAATGATAAACACAGGCTGCTGCTGTCCTCTTCCTCACAACAACAACAACAGCCAGTATAGCTCTAAAATATATTCAGGTTTTATCCTTTTCAAGTTGCAATTATCATGCTCTTGCTGCTGACAACACAACAGTAACAATATTTGTTGATAGTACAGAGATAATAGAACAGAATTAGGATATTTATTCAATTTAAACTATTAATTTAGCTGTTTAACAAAAAAAAAAATTTATAATGAATTTGACTTTAAATTTGGTGTTCAGCTTTAATTTACATCCTTATTAAGGAAAAGATTTTAAAATAACTGCAAATCAGTTTAGAGCAGCATGCACACAATTTGTAATATTCCTGTACAGGGTTGTGGGGGCTGGTGCCTATCTACAGCAGTCATTAGGAGAGGGGAGGAGTCACACCTGGTCGGGTCGCCAGTTGACACTGAATCATTTGTCTTTATTAAAGACGTAACAAAAAAAACAGAAGCAATGCTGATACTGGAGTTTACTGTCTGTAGAAATAAACAACCCATCGTTTTCTAGACCCACTTGATCCTGTGCAGGATCACAGACACACTGGTGTCTATCTCCAGAGGTCACTGGGTGAGAGGCGGGGTCACACCTGGACAGGTCTTCTGTCACACATACTCACACCTGGGCTAATTAAAAGTCACCAGTTCACTTAACATGTATGTTTTTAGTCTGTGGGAATAAAACTGGAGCTCACACAGAAAAACACACATGCAGAAAGACTCCAGTTTTAAACTCAGTCAAGGCTGATAATAAACAAAATGATCCTTTATGAGTGTGAATATACTTAATATTGAATGTGAGATTCAGTCCATTAGACACAAGTATATATAGTCTGAAGACAGAAAATGCAGTTTGTAATACAGTTTGAACGGTTTTGGTATTAACCTTTATTGCTGTCAGTAGCCTGATCATTGATCAGGAACATGCAGCTGAAACATGTTTAATCTGAGTGGGTTAATTTACTGAGACGAATGAAATGCAGCAGAATTCTTGTTGCAAACATGTCAAACTTCTGCATTCAAAATACAGTCAATATGTGTAAATAATATCATGTTAGTTACTTCTTTTAATAGGTGTTGTTTGTCCAGACCTGCACAGTCCCATCCAGGTTGTCTGTAAGTGAAAGGTTGTTTGAATCCTCTTATGTAATCTGGTCCTGCATTTGGCTGCATGTGATTTCTCATTATCTGTCCTTTGTTCCAAAAATGCTGCAGAGTAAAATAATTTCTGCAACATGTACTCGTGATCTTTTTCTTCAATGCACTAGCAGAATAAAGATCTCATCTACATCTCTTCAGATTCTGGGTTCGGGTCATATAACCTGCTGTTATCTGGTTTCTTTTATAAACAGGATTCTGAGACCCAAAACATGATTTTACTTGAATTGGTTTTAATTTTACTTAGTAAATAACTTTGACTGCTCAGTTAATTAACAACACAATTTTTCATTTGATTTATGTCTGAATTATCAGCTAATTGAAGACTGATCTTACAGGTTTTCATCAGCACCATTTGCGTGGCGTGATCTGAGGATCTGACACACGACAGAGCGTGAATTCAAATCTACAACCACCTCTGAGGTACTACACTTAAATCTCAATGCATGTAGATTCAAACAAGTCTGTGAATTTCTTCCCGTATTCATGGGGAATACTTTTCTCGAGTCATTTAAATGCAGCACATACAGCCTTGCTTGGTGATCACACACTGCCTACTAGGTTGGTGCAGTTTGTTCACATGTAGCTAACTTTGTAGGAAGAAACCAGAAACTTTACCTTTAGTGTAGCTGTGTTGATTTGACATCCTTCATTTTTCTTGAACGTCCGTATTTACAGAAATCCAGTTAATCAAATACTTTTTATCAGTGTTTTTTCACACTGACAGAAAATTTAAATTGTTGTCTTTCATATGATAGATCAGGAAACAGGTTGATATAATGCTATTTAATTCTTTTTCTTACATTTTAATGAGCTTTTTCTAAGCTAATCTTCCATATTACAACCATAGTAAAATGTCATGGCTGCTGATTGTCCTCCGTTTTTTCAGTAAGCTCAATAATTTGACTAGTAATGACAAGAACTGAAGAAAGGAGAAACATGTGGGACAAGGGGAATAAAAAACTAGAACTGTTAATGTTTTTTTAGTTCTATTAGCTGATCATATGAAGAAGACAAGTTGCAGGAGCTTTAAGAACTGTGCTGATCTCCTTTCTAAGTGACCTGAGTGGCCGTCGCTCCAGGTAGTTAACAGTCTCTCTGTCTCCTGCTGGTTGGGAGAGATGAGACAGTATGAGTGATTAATCTGTTAGAGGAAAAACTGCTAACCTTCAGAATAAAAACCCGCTCAGCTTCTCAAAAGATATTATAAATTTCTGCTACATTTTTGTCCCTTACAGGACTGAGGAATGTCTCTTTATCAGTCAGAATGAGCTGAAAACTTTTCCTGTCAGAATAAAATGTGTCCATCTTTCCTCTTGGACTTTAATCCCTTATCTGCTCTTCTGTAGCAGAAAGACCCAAAGTGTTGATGGGAAGGAGGCTGTACTCCGAGGTGATATGTACTCTTACTTTCAAACAGAATCAGAAGGTCTTATTTTTGTGTGAAATAGCATTAAAGTGGCTGGTGTTGTGAAAGACTTGTGACACGACTGGCAAGCCAGAAATGAGAAAACTTAGTCATGCTAAATGTGCTTTGCACATGTCATTATCAAGTACAGTAAAAATTAATACTGTATTAAAAACAGCATATTTCACTTCACAAATCATTTAACAATAACTCCAATTGCGTGAAATTCTAAATGCATCATCAATTAACTTTAATATTCCAGTAAACCCTAGTTTTCATTTCCGGTCTTTATTAAACTGATTAGTGGATTTGTTTCTTCTTGTGCTGTGAATATAGAGCTGCATGTCCAAACACATGTTAGGAGGAAAGAATCAGCTGTTTTTTCTGGTGTTAAACTAAAGAACTGAATGAAATAAGACAAGTACAGTAGGCTGACTCAGGTTTTCTAACATAAACGATTCATGTAACAAGTATCCACCTCTTTTAATGGGAACATTGGAAAAAAAACATAAAGAAACATGTATATTAGGTGTTTTATCTAATAAACCTCCAGATAGAGGTGAATAGGAAGGATCCTGATCAGAGACCTGAACCACTCAGCTGACTCCTTTTAATACAGACGAAGGATGGAGCTTCTCAGTTATCTCTAAGACTGAACCCAGTCGCTCTAACTCATTTCATCTGCTTGTGTTTGGAATCTAGTTCTTTTGATCATGATCCAGATCTCCTGATCATAACGGAGGATGGGACGAAGTTCCCAACCTGATAGGATCGGAGTCATGGAGCAGCCCTGGTGAAGTACTGGGAACAAACTCAACTTAGTGACGAGGTCGGGACACAGCTCTTGCTTCAGTGACCCCAGCACCCCCACTGCATCTTCACAAGCGTGAAGATCTGGTCTACAGTTTGATGAAAAGCTGCACAGCTTCTCCTGAATCCAGAGTTCAACAATCAATCTGAGCTTCATTTCTTACACTCTAGAATAAACTTTCCAGGGGAGATTGAGAAGTTTCATCCTCCTATAGTTGGAAAACCAACTCCAGACACCATTTTATAATTTTATAATAATGTGCAACGTGATTGTGTGGAGCAGCATCTCCATCATTAAAAACAAAGTTAGTCTTCACTTGAGGGAAAATATTAGATTCTACAACAACTGGCAACCCCAGAACTCCACAGTCTTGAGGTGAATGTTATCCTCCAAGGTGACATCTCTTAACCTGCCTGCAGTCCTCACCTCAGTAAGTTTGGAGGTCACAGCACCAAATGCTCCTCTGAGACTTCGACTTTTCACGACTTCTCTATTTCCTCTTTCAGTCTTTTGTATTTCTTGAGCTTCTCATGTTCCTTCTTCTTGATGTAACTATAACTTGGAGCCATTGCACCAATCACTACAGCCATTTTCTGTAGTTTGTTGATCACATGGTTAGTGATCATGTGTTTGTCCATCTTAATCTGAAAGTCTCACAGGACCTCAGGACTCTCATTCTCCACCACTCTTGGTGGATCCTCGTGGGACCTCCACCCTGTCCTCAGCACAGGTTTTCCTGTACACTATATCAGCCACTTGATTATGGCGTTTTGTGTATATTTTGCCGGCCCACTATTATGTGCTAAACTGTCACTTGGGAATTTTTTCAGTCTGAATCTGGAGTTCATCTTGTATAGTAGAACCTGGTCTATCATGATACTACGATTAGTACCTCTGTGCTGTCCTTTAGTTCAGCCATCTGTAGCCATTTCCTCAAGTTGCCTTTTCCCTGATAGTAACATATATATTACACAAGAAGTAGATAACACAAGGCCATCTAATTTCACTCTAAAAATGTGTGTTGTATATGAGGTTTTCATGAGGTTTTAATGGGGTTTAACACTTTGCAGGTTTGTTAATTTCAATTTGTTACAAGGTACTAATTATGCATTTTCTTTTTTTTTTTTTTACATCTTAATTTCAAGAAAAATCCTGGTATGCTGTTTCATTGTGCTCCTTTGTTCTTTCATATCGTTTAACTTTTAACACAAAAAGCTTGTTATGTAACTAATCGAACCTCACCAGAGTGAAGAGCTAGACGTTTCTTTCTTGTTTAAAATCTCACACTGCTTGGAGCAAAGGTTCCAGCTTCCTCTTGACATTTTGGCTTGATGACTGACAACAGAACGGCATGTTGCCAAGTTAATGAGATTTATCCAGAAAGGCCATTCTGCTTATCTATGGCGTTGCTGTGACATTTCTTCTGCTGTAGATTGATTGATAAGTGGTCACATCTCCCTCATGGGACAAACATTAAAACAAAACGACAAGCAGAATTTTTATGAAGCTGCTGATAAAAACAACAAATGGAGTTAAAAATTTGAAAAAAATATAAAGTTTCAAGATAAAAAAAAGTTGAAAATTTATTTTTATAAATATTACATTTGGAATCTTTAACTCAGTTATCATCATGGCACAATTAAAACACCAACAAATGTTCAAGGTCATATATATATATATATATATATATATATATATATATATATCTTTGTCTTTTAAAAAGATTTATTTAAAAATATTTCTTTTTCTTAAATATGTTCTTCATTAAAACAGTTTTGTGCAGAAAATTCATAAACTTATTTCATAAAACATTTTTCATGAAGTAAACATCAGTAAATATTTTACATTTTCACAAATAACAACATGTGAATCATGTTGTTCCCAGTGTTGTTTTGATATTGATCTTCAGTGTACACACAATGTTCCTTGGGTTATATTCTGCACATTTTATTGTTTTATTAATCCAATCCATAAATTCATTAAGTATTTATGTGCATGTATTTATATACATGCTATGGGGAAGGTTTTTCCATCCACTTGTCCACAATTTACAGCAGCTGGATAAAATTGAGCTTTTAGATTAGCTTTAACACACAGGGAGAGTAAATTTACAGATTCCCAGAGATAGATTCAGTCACAAGAGAACAAACTGTGTGTTTATATCACATTAATACACAATAAAAGTCCTTTCAAGGTACAATTTAAATTCTTTAATTAGTTTCATTTGATTAGTGTGTTTTTTTTATAAAACAGAGTCAAATACTGTAGAAGTGACTTAAAGTCCCCTTCACCCAGCTCACTGTGGGCAGAACGACAAGCCGATGTCACTCTGTTTGAAGTTTATCTGTATAATAACAGTAGCAAAGGAAGTATTTAAACAGATATAAAACAACTGGATCCCTGGACAGCTGCTCCTTTCCAGAGAAACCACTGTGAGGCTTCAAATGATGAATTATCAGTCTCTGCTGGTTGGGGTGGTGACACAGCAATGTGGAGAGTCAGATTCAGATCCGCACAGTGTGGGTGTGTGATTATGTGTGTGTGTGTGTTGGGCATTAATCCAAAAACATTCTCCAACATGCCTGAGAGTTCAGCTGTCTCCATCAAGGACAAATAGAAGCAAATAGCAGGAGATTTGCATAAAGTGTCAAGAATCAGCACAAAGATTTGTCTCAACACTTTAACTCTGAGTCAAGGAGAAATCTGCAGAAAATAGTTCATGTTAACTCCCTTCAGTGCTGATTTTATTTTCATTTTTGAATTTTATTTTATCTATGATTTAATCCAGTAATCAGTTTCTAGCCAGTTACTTCTGACACGGTTTGCTTGGTTAGATCATCAAGCTTCGTGCGGAACATCGTATCGGCCTTGAGCTTCACTGTTTTACTTCATTACCTCCAACAACTTCCACTTCTTCACTTTTTAGTGTTGATCCAGTTCCATTTGAAAACCTCACAATTTGATTTCTGTACTCATTTACATAAAAACTTTCTTTTTAACCTCATTCCCTGTGAGTTTTACTGGGATTTTAAACCTTGAACTGTAAAAATGCTTAATTCACTTCATTTTTTATGCTTTCTTATATGTTTGAACCAAAAAATGTAGGTAGCAGAAATCAGAAGAGATAAACAATGTGTTTCTGCCTGTGAAGATGGAGGAGGCCTGCTGGCAGAGACAGAGAAATTTGTGTTGATCTGCTTTTGAATAGAAGAACCGTGTTTTCACCATGTTCCCATCAGTAATCTGTGTTTAACTGAAACCTGCCAGAGAGCAACACAACACTCCTGGAAATCACAACAATGTGATTTAAAGTGGGGAAATCCTTTGATTCCGTGTAATTCAAGTTAACAGGTTTAACTGAGGAGCTGAGAATAATGCTGGGATGCTGCAAGACGACAGAGAGAAAGCTAAACAGCTGAAATGCTGAGAGAGAGAGAGAGAGAGAGAGAGAGAGGCTTTCACTCTGAGTTATGTAAATTTCTAGAAACAGTTTCCAGTAATCTTCTCTATTGTAGTTTGTGGTGTAATTGCTCTGCTGTTTGCTGCTGATAAACACGTGGAAGAGTCCGGTCTCCTCAGGATTCTATCAGGAAACCGTCAGACTGAAAATGTTGGCTCATCCAGGCAGCCAGGAGGGCGTTTTAGGAGCTGTACTTTCTGTCGTCTTTGTCTCTGCAGCGACGAGGTGACGCAGCATGTGAGAAGAAGACAGGAGCAGCAGACAGAGACAGATATCAACACCTTATTCTCCCTCATACATACATGCAGCCTGCTGGATGCTCTTATCTGCAGCAGCTCCTGAGCACAGACTCTGACTTCTGATCATCCGAGTTGAAATTAAAACCAGCTGACCGTGGATCAGCTCCTCCATGTGTGGAGATCTAGGAGACGTCTTTCCTGGTTAGGGGTCAAATAGATTGATTTGAAGTATCCCAAAGTTTATTTTTCATCTGGTCTTTTTCAGTCTCACTCACCAACACTTTGAATCTCAGAGTATTCATACTTGTACTTGAACTCTTTGAACTGTAGATATATGGAACAGAAAAGTACTATTTTCATATTTTCCGAAAAAAAATAAAACAATTAAAAATACTTTATTAATCCCTAAAGGGAAATTAAATGTTGTTGTAGGTCAGCTCAATGACTGTAAGTCTGTCTTTGGCTGCAAATCCAAACCAAATCATTAGTCCTCCACCACCGTGCTTGACAGCTAGTGTTTGTGTAAATTATGCATTATGATTATATTTTCTTATCTCTCAGCAAAGCTTTCAGTCTGATTTTGCCCTTATGAACATTGAACAGACTTGTGGAGTCTGAGACGGTTTTCCAAATGTTTAAGAATTTGTCAAATCTTTAAAAAGTGGCTCCAATTAAATATGTAAATTATTTTTCCAAATGCAAACTGAGACATGAAATCAGCTCTTACAACTGTAATGGTACACCAAATTGATTAAAAACAACAAATTTATCCTTTTAGCATATGACATGTGGCTCAAACTGATTGTAAAACATAATTTTGACACGCTGGTAATTGACTGTTTTGATTCTTAGTCGGGACAATTTGCTAAGCTGCTTAACCCAATAAATCCACTATTACTTCTCATCAGTGCAGAAAACTGCAGTGACTCAGGAAATAATGAAAATGTTGGACAGACAGAACAACAATGAAGCATTAGGATTTGTGTTGTTTGGAATAATGACATAGTTGTTAGAAAAAAAATGGTGTAAAATATGTTTATAAAGTAAACAGGAAGTGTTGGTTTGAATAAACATGCATGCTACATTTTAACAAGCAGCAAACCCAGAAATAATTACTGAAAGACTCTCTGACAGCACAAACACATCAACACAGATATTCACACACACAAAATGAATTTCTTTGTTTTGTTTTATTTCATATTAACCTGTTCAGGAACCACAAATAGAAACTTTTCACTAAATAAGGTACATTGAATCTGTTCTCATTCAGCATTTATCACCACAGAAATATTTTTAATAAACAAGTTTGAGTATTAAATTGACCTGCCAGCTCTTCAGACTGGCTATCTGGATATACTTGGTTGATCATAAGTACTACAAAGAAGTCTGTGAGCTGTCGAGCCCCTCATGAGGTAAGAACGGGTAACATCTTCTTTAAAAACCACAGTGTGGCTGGTTCAGTTACAGAATGTCTCTAAAGAAGAGATGATGCAACTCAGTAAACATGGTGCTGTCACAACTTTTTAAAAACATGTTGCAAGCATCAGCTGAGCTTAGAATTTGTGGTAATGATGACTAAAAAGAAAAAAAAACAGCTTCCAGCTGAATGCAGGGCTGAAGTGACTTACAGGTAATTGTTTAGAACATTGCAAGTTGCTGTGAAACACTGACACTGTGTCGACTTCCTAAACATTTGGAAAAGCAGTTGCATTCTTGATTTTATGCTCATTCACTGTAAAACATCTATTAGAAATATTCTTAAAAATACTATTTCTGTACAGTTCCTGTAATTTTACTTAATGAAAACAACCTTCTTCTTTCTGCTTTGATCTGCTGGCATTCTGTTATTTTTAATCCGACCTTCTTAAATCGGTGATTTGACAGGAAAATCCTGCTCGCTGTGCGGTTTCTCGTCCTCTCTGTTCGCTCAGGCGTCGTGCAGCGGACTGAGTGGTTTGATGACTTTAAACCACTTAAAGTAAAGATTTATAATTGCTCCTAAGCAGAAATGTCATTTAAACATAAACCACCACAAACTGAACTTTATGAAGAGTGTTTCAACAATCATTAGTACTCGAGTCAGTAAGAATAAAAACATTTTAAGTATATAGAGTTTTATTTAAAATGAAAACAAGTCGTGTTGTTTGCACCTGAATAATTTGAAAAACAGCAACAAAACTGTCAGAAATCCCAGAAAATTCAGACTCACTCTTATTAACTATTGACCTGATAACTATTATTAATGATCATCATCAGCAACTAATAAAACTTAACTTTTAAACCTTAAACAAACAGCTGTGTCTGTTCCTGACTGACTCTCTCTGGACTCTCTGCTGTCGCTGGATGCTGAAAGAAATGAAAACTTTGAAAAGGTTTTGATTGTCCTAGAAGAAAAAGTCCAAGGTCATTTAGGAGGTGTTTTTGTCCAATGGGACAGGGATTTGTTCAGTGACTGGAGATGGACGAGTGTCCTTGACTAAACTTCAATTTCTTTGTCTTAGCAGGATGAAGAGTGAGCTCAGCTGTTAAAACTCTGGATTTAAAGTCTGCAGAGACATTTGGGATTTAAAAAGCTACTTTGTGTTGCTTTAACTGTGGATTATTAAAAACAAACTCTGAATTTTAAATTGTTTTAATCCACATCCAGTTAATCTTTTGGTACAATTCTAAACAGTCTCCCAGTTTTCAGTTTGCAGTAGATTAAAACTATTTGTTGAACAGAAGGAGGATGAGTTATCAAAGCGTTCTCTGCTTTCTGCCGACTGTAAACCAGAGTTATGGCCATGTTTGCTGAACACATTACATAATGTGAGCAACTGCCTGTTGTGACTTCCTCAAAATAAAACAAAAAAATTCTAATTAAATGTCGTTTTCAGTTTACCAAACTGGACTGGTTGGACTCGTATCAGATGTAGAAGAAAAAGTCCAAAATATTTGCAACTAGTTCAGGAAATAAATCATCGGGGCACAGAGAGTTCTGGATTCCCTTTTCCTCCATAAAACACTTTTTATCATATAATTACATAATTAAATCACTATCTATATAAGTCTTATTCATATATATAGTTTGAATTAGTTGTACTAGTCATACATGCAACCTGTTTTATAAGTTTTTCATTAATGATTCTTTATCTTTTCTGTTTCTTAAACTGTTTCAATCCACCTGAAACAAGTTGCATCAGAAGAAGCTGAACTCATTTAAATGAACCTGTTAAATTAAATATACAAGCCAATAATGTCACATTTTATAATTCAAAAGTTCATTTATTCATTTTAAAACATGTTTCCTGTAAAACTGAAAGATAATTTTATTAAAACAATTTGAATTGTTAATTTGAGTGAACTGAACCTCTGTTTGACTCACACATTTGGCTTCTCTAAAAACACTGTAATGATTTTATCACCAATTAAAATTCATTTCTCAGTAACACCTGCATCTCATTTTACCCTACATGTGTTTGCATTTCCAATCAATTATTACTGAAATTAGCATATTTTATTCTCCATACACATGTATACACTACACAGTTGTGGATTGTTCAGTAAAACTGTAGTATTTAAATGCAGATTTAAGGGACGGATCTTTGAAAGAACTTGTACTAATTATTGGGGAAACAAACTCATTGTTCAGTCCCAGTTAATTAAGTTGTATTGATTACTTGTTTAACTCTGAGTCATTTAACTGGTACATAGTTGGTCTACACAGTATGCAAATGTCTTCACCCATAATGTTACACACTTTCCTGTAATGAAGACATTGTTGCTTAAAGTTTAAATGGGCGAATCCTTATACACACACTGTCTGGAGCTCAGCGTAGTACCTTCATACAGAGTAACTTTAATATGTATACATTTATTTATAATAAGTACTAATAGTACTATAGTAATACTAATATTACTATTAAAACTGGTCATATTTTACAACATTTCAAAGTCCTGGAGATGCTCAACTTACATTTTAGATCTCTTAAATGATTTGGCCTGATTATTATTGTGAATTATTCCATCTAATAACTTTTGTTTTTTGATTATATCGTTTGAGCCACTTATGTTTTTTAATTTATTTATGAATTTGTACTGATAATTACATTTAAACATGCAAGGAAACAATTGCAAAACATCAAACTATCACTGATCCCGCAGGAATGTTTGATTAAATAAATACATGTCTGAATTAATCAGCCTAAGAAAAAGTTTTAAATGTAGTTTGTCTTGTATTGACTGTGCAGCTACACAAACATCTTTGATTTTCCTGTTGAGTTTTGTTTCTGCTGGGAACCCGGGTTCCAGGAAATGTACAACAACTTTAGATGAAAAACGTTTTTTTTTTGTTCATTTTCTTACTTGTTCTTAGATTTCCCATCAGGCCTTAAGAAATGGGGAGGAGTGTACGAGGAAAAATAGAAGTTAGAACAAAGAAATAAAAGTATATTGAAGGGTAAAAGTGCACAGCAGGAGGTAAAGGAAGAGAAAAGCATCATGTTGAGCCCAATCCACTCGTTACAAAGGTCCTTTAAAGTCTCGCCTCCAGACGCTGATTAATAACATCATTTAGATTAAAAACTGTTTAACTGAGAGCCTCAATGTTATAGTTTAGTTAAAAATAAAGTCATCAGAGAGAGACACAGAGTTCTATGTTCCCGTCAACACAACCAGTCTGTATGTCTCATCTTCAATGGCTGCGATCAACAAAATGAGTTTTTGTTTAATATACGAGTCTTTGTACAAATCTGAAATTTAAAGCTTCAAAAACTAATCGTTGTATCAGAAAACCAAATGTAAGACTTTAATACTGAGAGAAAACACATTTTCACTGTCTGTTCCTGAACTACTCAGTGATAAAAGGAAACATAAATTCTGATTATAGTCACTAACTTTCCTGAAGTTGTTTCAGAACCCTGTGCTCCTTCAGCGGTACACCTGGCTCAGTTTAAAATGTCATTTCTCCTCCTGGCAGCGTTCATTATGTGTGTAATTGTGCTGTTTCTTTATTAGCTGACTTTGCCTGCAGCTCAGAGAGCAGAACAGAGCTGCAGCCCACTTGTTAATAAGAGTTTAGAGAAGAAGCACAGACTCAGACTGAAGGATCGGGAGACTCACTGATCTGTGGTGATGTCAAACTCATGATGCTTCGCAGCTGGAAACTCATGTCACATTCTGTCACAATATCAAATTCTTTAATACTGATCCGAGTTCTCGAGGCACAGAATTGTAAACACGTTCTCTACCACTGCGTCTGTTTAAAGATTTCACACAGAGTGTAAGCTTTCTGCTCCTGGATGGTAGTAAATATATTCCCACATGATAAGATGTATATAATATCATAGTTTAAATAATAAAATGCATTAGCTGTTCATATTGTGCAAGAAAGATAAAAGGAATTGGAATAATAAAGCCAAAGGAAAGAGGAAATGCAAAAACACAGGGCTTGATGGGAGGAAGGGGTGGGAGGGGGCTTCTACTAAGAAGATCTTAGAAAAATATCATGTTTTTTTGTTTTTTTTAGCAAATATAGTGAATATTTTTACATCTCGATTCAACAATCAGTGCTTCATCATTTAAAACTGCAATTTCTGTTAAATCTCACATTTTAGATCTGATTTAATCTAGCTGTTTCCCGTTGACTGGTAAAGTTTACTTTTCATTCTTTTTAATCCCCAAAACTGGCATGAACAGTCAGTCACCACCAGCAGGTGACTGGGAACAGGTGACCTGCTACCAGGTGACCTGTTACCCCCCTGAAATTGCAAGCTGAGCTTTTCTTTGAAGTTTTACACTCAGATGATTTCATTAAAAATCGGACCCTATCCAGGTGAAAGGACTGCTGCTGCTGCTTTCTAATGAAACAGCAGCCACAGAGAGTCTGCAGAGAGCTCTCCTCCTCTGCTTTAACCCTATCACCAGCTGCGTGCTGCTAGCGTCCTGCGGTGCAGATCTGAGCCTCGGCTCAAGCAGAGAAGAAGGAGGGAGATGGAATAACTGAGACAGAGTGAGACTGATTCAAACACTGCAGAGGTCGAGACATTTGTGTTCCTGCAAGTGCAAAGAAACACTTCACATTAGATTACCAGTTTATTTCTGCTTCCACATCTCATGTGGGATCCTCTCATTTCCATGAGCTCACTTTAATGCCTCATCAGTTATCAAATAATTAATTAAGTTTTCATCAAAGCTACTAAACCTGCTCCCACAGAGCCCATCTTGTGTGTGTGTGTGTGTATGTGTGTGTGTGTGTGGGGGGGGGGTTGTATTTCTGACCTCCTGGGGACCCGTTTCCTGACTTTTACTATCTTTCTGGGGTCCGAGGGTTCTTGTGGGGACCGAAGCCTGGTCCCCATGAGGGGACTCCCCTTTTTAGGGTTAGGGGTTAGGTTTATAGGTATGGTGTGAATAGAGTTTTAGTTAGTCTTAGGGTTAGTTATAGATCAGTAATGGTTAAGGTTAGGAAAAGGGTTTGGGTTAGGTATAAATCTAGTTACTAAAATCAATGGAAGTCAATGGACGGTCCCCATAAGGATAACAAAACACACTTGTAGGTGTGTGTGTGTGTGTGTGTGTGTGTGTGTGTGTGTGTGTGTGTGTGTGTGTGTGTATGAGGGTTCTACAGGAAGTGCTTCTTCTGCTTCTCATAAAGGAAAAACATGATGTAAGAGTATTGACTTTTCCACAAGGAAAACTGGGAAAAAAGTAACAAAGATTCAATCTAAAATATCAGTAAAGAGTTTTAATCTTTTATCATGTGTAATAACTGGTAGCTAAATAATTTGGGGAAAGCTGGACAACTCGGCCAAGACTGAACTTTTTACTTCTGATTTCACTCAGTTAATCTTTAACAGAATATATCTTTTAAGGATTAGGTAAATAATAGGGTTTAATAAAACACACATGCACATTAACATACATGGTTTAGAATTAGCAAACAGTTTTAAAGAAATCAAGTTCTTCAGCTAAAAACCAAACCTATAAAGAATGTTGTTCTGGTTATTCAGGGACCATCGAGTTGCTCGCCACCTCAGGGCTGATTCTGGTCTCAGTATTTAATTTGTTTTGGTTTGAGATGCTGTCTCTCTGAAGTGACTCACTGTGAGGTGGATTGCATCTTCAAGGATAGAGTTTCAGGGAAATTAACTCAATTCAGTGCCCTCTAAAGGAGCACACACGCAGGTGTGTGTGTGCAAATTTTACTCCTCTTAAAGATAATGATAAGGTAAGATTGTCTAATCA
This sequence comes from Pachypanchax playfairii, assembly GCA_006937955.1. Classification (NCBI taxonomy): domain Eukaryota; kingdom Metazoa; phylum Chordata; class Actinopteri; order Cyprinodontiformes; family Aplocheilidae; genus Pachypanchax; species Pachypanchax playfairii. The sequence goes on along the minus strand of SSNP01000011.1, from coordinate 4,395,759 downwards.
GACTCTTTGGAAATTAATCTCCAGCTCACATTCAAAGCGTCCCTTCTGTAAGTCAGATGGATTGAAGATTTTTGTTTCTGAAGTGTAATCAGAGCTGCGTTTGAAGAGCACTGATTGGATGAGCATCTAAACTGACAAAGAGCCTCCTCTTTCTCCAAGGACAGACTCTGAATGTTAAACTGCCTGTAAAGGACTTCAACAACATTCAGCAGTGAGAGAGGAGGAAACCATCTGCTTTAGTTGGGAACAACTTCATGTCCAGCCAGTTTCATCCCTCATATGCAAGCAATAAAACCAAATATGGAAAGAACAGAATGATTTAAATATGTCAATGTAAACTGCTCCACTAAAACTCAAGGATATGATCTCAGATTGTGTGAACATAGGGAGTACCTCCTGGTCATTGATCAGAGAAATGGTTGAGAAGAAGATGACTACGATTTTACCGCTGCTGATTTATAGGAAAATCCATGAGTTTGCCTACAATCTCCTTCAGGAGTCCTTTTCATCAGCTCAATGCAGCTCAAGCATCAGTGTCTTTTATTTTGGCTCAGACAACTCTTTTACACAGTCCGTGTTAGAGTACATAACATTAAAGCTCGTTTCTTCTTTTATTACTCTGCTCTTTGTGGTTTTATGTCTTCACCTTCTTACTGTGAAATGTGTTAGTGGACCTGACAGCAGTTTGTTGGAGGTCTGTTAAATCCTGAATGGAGTAATAATAAACCTCACAAAAGAACATTTTATTCAGGTCCACACAGACATCTAAAGAAGCACAAATAGACAACATTAATTACATAACCTTCATTTTTCCTCAAAGAGGTTACTGGACATTCCCCATCTTTTTCAATGTTATTATTAAGATAATTAAATAAGAAGAATAGGATTAAAACACATATACAAATACAGGAAATGTGGAATACCTTAATTTTGCAGGACATTACAGCAGGATATTTTTAAACTGTATATAGTTTATGAATATGTATGGATGGATGGATGGATGTATGGATGGATGGATGGATGGATGGATGGATGGATGGATGGATGGATGGATGGATGGATGGATGGATGGATGGATGGATGGATGGATGGATGGATGGATGGATGGATGGATGGATGGATGGATGGTTTGTACTGATTGGGTAAAGGTGAGATAAAATGATAATCTCTTTAGACCTGCAGCTTCATATCTAACAAATAAATTCCCAGCTAAATAAAAGATAAAGTACTAAACATAGAAAATCAAGTTTTATTTGGACTCATCACTAAAATCTGATCATATCAATAGCAGCTCTGGACTTGGTGCCAAACAGTCTCCACAAACACTAGCAGATATTTAACATTTTCTGCAGGAATCACTTTCAGAGAAGTCTAAATATAGATAGAGAAGCAAAGGGGCCTTAAATAAGGTAATTGTTGTGTATTAGTAACGCTTGATGAGGACATTGATAGTCAAGGTGTTACTAATTCCTTCAGGTATGAAGCTTTGGTTCTGTGATCTCTTTATTTGTGCTTCTCATTTAAATTCCAGACGAGACTCTCAGACTGTGTCAAATGAGTGATAATAACAGAGCTGAGCGAGACCAACAGACAGCGTGAGCGTGATGTGATTGAGCCAGTCGAGTTCTGATGATGGGTGGAATGGTACCAGCAGCTCATCATCCACCAGTGATCATCAACCGGTTTCAGATTAAACCTCTATGTGTTCTTATTAATGTAACAAAAGCAACCACGATTATAAAACCTTTCCCTACGATGAGGTGGAGAGTTTTCCACCTTAACTCTGCAACAGAATTCCAAAAGAACATAAAATAGAATCAGAAATAAGAGGAAAAAATGCAAGTCCTAAACTGATGTCAGACTCTGATCTAACAGTCGATATTACAGTCTGTATCTTTTCCATTGCTGCTAAAGATGTCTTAGAAAATAGTCAAACTTTTTTTGAGCAAAGCAAGCTGTCAGTTTTCTTCCAGTTTGTTGTTATTGTTGTTTTAAATAAACTAATCAAAAGCAAACTGCTTCACAACAGCAGGGCCAGCAAAGAACATGAAATTCTTTTTTGGGTGCAAGTTCTGTGGCAGCTAATGCAATCAAAGTTATGATTTGAATATATCGGTGTGCCAGACAAACTTGCTTTTCCAATAGGAGCTCTATAAAATGTGTCCATTATAGTTTTATCAGTAACGTTAATATATTCCTGTTCTTTATTCAGAATATAACTGTAATGTAGCAGCGCCAGAGCTGACAGGCAGGAAGGAGAGAAAAGAACAGAATAATGAGGAAAAGAAATGAAAAGAAAAGAGGGGGAAAAATAATAAAAATACAGAGCACAACAAGAGGATATGAAATTTAATTCAAGATTTAACAGAAAGTCAAGTTCAACAGCTTTAGACAGATATTTACAGTCAAAATTCAGACATATAGTCATTTCAGTAGGACTCTTTCACTCCTGCATGTATTTGTGTGCACGTGCTCCGTGGATTTTAACTGATGTGAGCTTTAAATAGAACTTTTTTTATGGGTTTGCAGTAAGAACATTCTTGTTGTAAGAAGATAAATGGAAAATAATATTTTTAACTCCTTTCATTCTCTGTCAGCATGTTTTACGGAAGTATAGTGAGTTTTTTCAGGACACTAATGCCTTGGTAATCTATTTTGAAACATCTGTTTGTACTCAACATGATTGTTTTGTCTAAAAAGAGCTAAAGAAAATATATTCAGTCTCATCATTTTTTTCATTTAGAAAGCAGATGTCTTTAGATTTACTTTTTATTTACTTCATTATTTACCTCTAAACTTGTAGAGAACTGCATGTTTTTACAAGGACAAGAAAATAGACCCTGAATAAAAACTGTTGTTTCATTTTATATGATGCAACAGCTCGGCAAAAGTGATCCCGTCCTTTCCCGTCCCTGCAGCCAGCGTATGACAGAAGATCACCTCATATTCTTAAGAATTCTTCAAGTTGCTTAAACGGCAGCTGTACCAACTTCCTGTAGGAAACAACTCCAACCTCCATGAATGTTCACGGGCTCCAGGTTTCGTAGGAAATGGCAGATACGTACGGGTCACTGTGACATGAAATAACTTTTAAACATGCTAAAAGACATTATCAATATTTTTATCAATTTGTTATGTTCAAGTTAATGACTGCTGACAATCTTTTTGAAAGAGCTTTACGAATCTTTCTGTATTTTTCTATATTGTGTTTTATTAGTAGTCATGTCTTTGTTTTTTCTGTGGACTTTCAGCACAGAAGTCAGTTTTCATTTCAGTATTTATTCATCACAAACTAAAAACAGATGGTAGTGTGATATTTTATACGTACAGGTCATAATATTAATTAAGTCTACCATTCAAGAAACTTAATTTTGGTAGGACATGAGTAATTATGAGGAAATGATTTGCATAATCACTGCTGATATTTAACACCGTATAAAGATCTAGAAGCTCAGCAATCAGAGGGAGAGGGAATAAATATTGAACTAAAAGAATTGGAAGATCTTCTCTTGATTTACTTCCTGACTCTTAAGCAGAAATAATCCATTAACCTTTTGAACCTGAAGCTACTGAAGCACGAAAAGATTCAATTTGTGTCATTAGTGTCCACATTAATCCCACACTCAGCAGGTCAACTACAGACAACAATTTAAATGATCAGTGAACTAAACAGCTGCAGTTACTCAGAAGGATCGGTACAACTGATTCATTTGTTCGGATTCATCCTGAGAGCAGAACTAACAGATCAAACATGAAGATAATGGATGAACGGATGATCAGTGGCATTTCGTTAGTGACAGTCATGAGCCGTACAGCAGCTTGCCAGTGAAGCTGCTAATTGCATCATAATTCCAGATGTTTTTAAGTCATGTAGCGTTAACATTTATTTAGCATTTGACGTGAGACTCAGTGTGAGTGAAAGTTTGACACGACTGAGCATGAATTCACACGTGGAAATTTTAAGAATAATTTGTTACTCTTCAAGAAAGCTGCTCATTCATTTTATAATAATTCTAAATAAAAATGCAAACGATCTGGAGGAAGTCCAGGTGAAGTGTCCTTACCCCCAAATTTAGAACACTTCAGACAAATTCTAATGTAATGGTTATTGAATTTCCTTATTTTACAATCTGATATAAAACTAAAATATATTATAAGGAAAAATACAAAATATTTTCCAAGGCGCAAGTTCCAAATCCACATAAAGTACATGAATTAAATCATGTCATCTGATTATTAATTAAATGTTCCTTAAAGTCAGATCTCAATCTTCAACCGAGTCTTGCAGAATGATTTTTATAAATGATGGTTGTATTCAGAATAAAACAGCATGAAGCAGAGTTGGTTTTAGACCAGTGGTTTCCAGCTCCGGGTCCTGAGGGCCACTATCCTGCATGCTTTAGATCTTTCCCTGCTTCAACACACCTGGATCAGATAAATGGAACATTAACAGGTTTCTGCAAGACTTTCATACATGCTGAGGATTTAAATCAGGTGTGTTAAAGCAGAGAAACGTCTATAAAAAAGCAGAATGATCTGAAAAATCTGAATTTAAAGCCTCAAAACTAAAGTGTGTTTTGTCACGTTTCTGTAAATCTTTTTTGTGTGTAGCAGTAACATGAGTTAATGTTGTCTTGTTGGCTCACGATGGCGTTCCTCTGTCTTTTTAAGGCAAACACTCACTCAGTAGTGCTTCAAGTTAGATTTGAACAGAAAGTAACTATTTCATATTGTTTTACTGATTTTACACCAGAGAGTTTGGAGCAGCTGGTAAAATGTTCATCTTGTCGAAGCAAATAATTCAACTGATGCAGGTCTTCTGTTTCTCAGTTCAGTGGCTGCCGTCGTGTTTGCTGCTACTGTTGGAAACTACTAATGCTCGGAGATTGTGTAATTGAAGCAGGGTGCTGCATGGAATCACTCTCACCTGTTGCAAAATTGAGGTCAGCGCTTTCACCAGGTTTGTTTTGTTGGAGATGCAAACACCTCGTGGCATCTTACATCCCCTCAACACCTCTCCTGACTCTCTGTTGGTGGTCAGTAATGGATGTTTACAATGGAAGAGAAATAGTTTGCTCAGATCAGCTCTCAGGCTGTCAGCAGGAGATTGATGCAGGAGAAACAGGTGTCAGTGGTGACAGGAAGAGACCCTGCAGAGAAAAAATGACTGACGGATAGATGGAAAGTGGAGGGGAAAGGGGGAAAAAGAATGAGGTGGCTGATGAGAAATGCTGAGAAAGTTAGACAGGTGAAGTGAGACAAACACGGAGGAAGGAGGTGCAGGAGGAGAGGTTGAAAAGGAAACTATATTTGTGGAGCAGAGACTTAATTTGAATAGACAGTGTAGCCCGAGGCAGTGCTAAATACATTATGAGTCACTGAAGAGCAGGAAATTATTACCAGACTGAATCTGGTTATTAGAAATGAGTAATTGCTTAAATGTACATACAGGCTATTTCCTTATAATAGGTTGGAGCCTTAACACCAGAACCAATGTTATAAAATGAGTTGAACCGACCTGATACAAAACGGTCTAATTACTTAGACCACAGTCCTCTTTTCTTGTGCCAGATTTGACTTTGTGGGACTTTAGAACTGATGCTGATCTTGTGAAAAGAGAAATAAACGATAGAAGGTGAGACAAGGCTGTCAGGCATCAGACAGGCAGGGGGTGAAGTGTCTTGCCCAAGGACTCAACAGCAAAGCAGTCTTTTTTCTGGACAGAGCAAGGATTTGAACCAGTGACCCTCCGGTTACCAGACAACCTGCTCTACCGCCTGAGCAACTGCTGCGCTATGTTTTCTGTCAAATAAAAGAAAGCTTAAAAAAAAACCTCTGATTCAAATACAAGACAGACTCTTTATATTTAAGTGCATTTTTTATTAACTGATCCCAACATACTATTTAAATGAATTATGAAAGTAATTTCTGAAACAGTCAACATAACCCTGGTCATGATATAACTCGCCATCTTGCCCTTATTGAATGTTCTTGAGACAATTATTAAATAAATGAGCTTTTCTGCCTCTTTACTCTGCTTCATTAACTTCCACCTTCCCTCTTTTTGCCACAATTTCTACTTTGGTTAATTCCACACAGTGTTTGTTTTCCAACAATGAAAACACTCGGGGCTGTGTAGAAGGACAGAAACATGTTCGAGCTCTGAAAAAATGAATTAATCCATTAGGAAGTGAGACTTTCAGACTCTCTCTCTCTCTCTGCTGTAGTAAAACAAGTGCAAACAGATTAAGAAACCCTCTACTTGATTACAATATTGTAATCCTTTTATATTCAGAAGGCAACATTTGTTTCTCATGTTTTGATGATGCACAACAGTTCCAAGGTACAAATCCACTGACAGGATGTCGACTGTGTGATGTAGTTTAAATCAGATTTAAAAAAAAAAAAAATTAACATTTTGTTGCAGCATTGACATAAAATTACAAAGTTACTTATTATCATTGTAATTCTTGTAAACGCCTAAAAAATTAAATTCAGCTTTAGACAGTCCGGTCAAAATAAAATATAAAACCACAAATAATCGTGATAAAAAAATTCATAAAATTGACTGAATATAAGAAAATTCTAAACTTTACAACATATTAACAAAATCCAACAGTTAATAATAATAATATTAAATCTGTTAAACATTTGACTCCAAATTAGTTTCTCATTTTGTTTTGAGTTTTGAGTCCCACGAAGAATTCATTAAGTTCATAACGTAAAACGAGTTTTAGATGCGTCTACGTCTCTGAGCAAAGTGAGGTGTCACTCTCTGTTCACTCTGTCATGCTGCCCAGTGATCTGTGTCAGATGTTCACTGTCCTAACAGCTTCACTAAATATCATTTAAAGCTGCCAGTGTTTTCGGTTTGTTCAGCAATCTGCAGTCACTCTGTCCTAACAGCAGGTTCAGTCTGTTGACCTTCTGCTCCCCATTTCACACTATCAATGCAGCATTTTTCTTCCATCTGTCAGTCACAGCTGAGGGGTCACAGATGCTGTAAGATCGTTGGGACTCTCAAGCCTCCAGCTGGGAGTCTCAGGGTCTAATATCACGCTTCACAATGCTCTTTAGGGCGACACAGCTGGATATCAAGCAATAGGTCTGACAGTCACTTGGTTGTTCTTGAATTGGCATTTTAGCAATAAAAAGTTGATCAGAACAAAACATTGGATTTAATCTATAAATATAAAAAGACTAAAGAGAAGAAAGTTGGTACAAGCATGGTTTCATGTTTTATTATCAAGCTGGGAAAAGCTGTAAGGTCAATTTCTAACAATGTGAACTCACTTTCTACAGTAAAAACAGTTACAAATGGGAAAAAATGACAAGTAATTTCATGTTAATGACAGTTTTTCCAGAACTGGACATCTGTTAAGGTCCATACCACGGTCAGATTGTGGACTTTGTAAAGAAACTTATAAAAACAGATGGTTTGTTTGAGAAGACGGCCAATAAAAAGCCTTTTTTTCCAAAAGTAGAAACATTTTTTTAGGGATGAGACCAAAGTGGAGCTGTTTGAACATAATCAAGCTCTCACTTGGTGAGTTTTAAACACTAAACAGCCACCAACTGTAAAGCACAGTGGGGGGGGGGGGGGGGGG
>SSNP01000011.1:4267139-4388142 GCA_006937955.1 Pachypanchax playfairii | reverse complement strand
GGGGGGGGGGGGGGGGGGGGGGGGGCGGGTTGACCATAAACTTATCTGTAGATTTTAATATTCTAAAGTCCAACATGAAAACAGAACCTGGCTGATACTGTGTCATTCAACAGGATGGATCCAAACAACAACAAAACAGTTCATTTAGTTTTAATTCAACTTAGTTTAGCAGTAACTCAGAGTGTGCTGTAGTTTATTTACATTTTTGTCATTTTTTTTCCAAGTCCTTTTTGGATTTAAGCCTTTTTCTGTAAATTGCCAGTTCTGTTTTGTGGTCAGTGTGTTTTCAGATTCTGAGAAGACTCTCAGCAGGAGGATGTGGTGATTTTCCTCCCTGCTGTGATGGTTCAATCACTGCTTTTTTCTCTCATCTCAGCTCCTTCAGCCAGAGGTTATTCTGACATTTCTCACACAGCACTTACGTTATTCAGCTTTTTCCTCCCTAATTTTGTTGAATATTTTACAAATGACACAAAAAACTAACATTCCACCATTGGAAGCCCAAATAGGATTACAGTTTAGTTTTTAAGTACATATTAAAAACAAATTATACAGCTGAAATATAGTTAAAATCAAATTAATCCAATAAAATAAAAATCTACATATTCACTTAAATCTTTTAACAGGGAAGCTTTTATTTTCTGTCTTTATTTGAAGTTCAGTCATAATTACTTTGATGACTTTTTCACTGTTAATACCATGTCTATTGTAAAAAACCTCGTGTTAGTTTTACAGAAGCAGAAATAATCTGTTGAAACAGTTTCGATGGCAAATTATCTCAAATAAAACAAAAAATAAAAGTACCAGTCAACTAATTTCATCATTGTAAGCATGTAACTCAATTTTATTGATTTATTTAGTTTTTACTGTTCTATGTTTTAATATCACAAATCAGATAGAAGCCCAGCAGCATTAAAGAGTTGGCGTCCAGCAGCTGCTGCTGCTGCTCTGTATTCACACAGCAACCCACACTGTGTTAGCAGCATATGTCACCTGACATGACAAACTGCAGTTCACTTCTCAGGTTTCAAGCAGACAGTTTTTACCTACTAAATTTTTCTTTTCTTTTGGTTTTTAGACACAGCTGCATGTCAACAGGTCAAAATTTAGGATTGATGTAGTTTAGACTTTTGTTTGCAACGAGTTGTCGTTACATGTGACAGCTAAAACCAAATTTAAATGAACACAAACATTTGTGTATATGGTCTCTGAATGTTTTTGAAAATTCGTAGAACATGTCTGATTTATCCTAATATTTAGGCTAACAGTGAGCTGTGGACCTCCTTACAGATGCTTCCTGTTTCTGTTTTTGTTACACTTAAATATTTTGCATCATCAAACTAATTGCATATATCAGACCTGATTCTGATATTATATTTATCATTTTATTTAATTTGATAACCTGAGTTTAAAAAAGCAGTTTTAAAATCATAATATTATTTTATTTAGAGAAACTGTTATTCAAACCAACCTGATCCTGTTTGAAGAATGAATTAATATTTAGGACTAAATGGGAAACAAAGTCAGTTTAAGCCTAGAAAAGGTTAGAAAGCCATTTCTACCACAGCAAGAATCATTATCTATAAATAGAGATAAAATGAACCAGTGGTGAACCTTTCATAGGAGCGTTCAACCTATCAGATTTACTCCAAGAACTCCATGATGACTCATCCAGGAGGTCAAAAAGAACCTGGAACATCATCTAAACCACTGCAGACCAAATTTGAACCCCACTTAAGGTCTTTGTGTAAAAGTTAACATTGAGAAAGAGACTGGACATGTCAGCAAGTCCACCAGTTAAAGACTAAACACATAAATAGTTTTTAAAGAGGTCAAAGTCTGGATTTGAATCTGATTAAGAAGCTGTGACATGACATTAATCAGGTTGTTCAAGAATAAATAAAACAATTCTGGGCCAAGATTCCTCCACCATGATGTTACAAGTTATCAGATTCATTTACTTTTTTACACAGGACCGGGGACGTAGCTTCATTTAGACCATTACACATTCATGTTGTCACTAGTGTCTCTGGTACTGCAGGAATGAGCAGAGAGGACGGATCTATAATGCAGCCACTGGTTTCCTGGAATCAAACTGGGCTTGTAGAGACAAATATCTGTTCTGATTCCAGTTTATGTCCGTCTCAGTCTAAAACCTGCATTTACTCTGAATCCTCCAGAAGTGGCCTCATTTCTGAAGCAGCAGGTCAATTAGCTCTCAGTCAGTTAGCCCTCTGGCTGTGTGTATACGGTGTAGCCTCCCTCTGTGCTTCACCATTCTCAGGCTTTCTAAAACAAACACAGCTCAGCCTTGAAACTTGTATCACCAAAAGCTGAATCGTAGGTTTGTTGGTTGTGAACGGTATCAGCAGCAAGCGCATGCAGCTGTAGTAAAGCATCATCTGTTCTGCTTGAATTACAAACTCATATACGATTGGCAGGTTTGGAGAAGCTTCGGTTTAACATGGGAGTTTAGGGAGGAGCCTTATTTATCAGTAAATGAGAGTTGTCATGTGACTTTTTCCGATTCTTGTACATCTCTCCTAAAACAGCAGCATGTTACAAAGATTTCTCTGTCTGTTAAAATAAAATCCTCCAGAGTATTTATACAAATAACACCCATCTGAAAGTATTACAGTGTATCCGCTTCATAAACCAGATTATTATTATTACTGCTATTATTATTATTGTGGCTGTAAACTGCTTGTAAATGAGAAGTCTTACTCAGTAATCTGGACTAAAATCTATCATCTGTTTAAGTGGCAGCTGCTTTTATTTAAACATCTGCCCAGATGTAAATGGACAGCAATATGAAATTCTTCTGTAACATATAATTTAACTGTTACTTGCCTCATACACTTCTTATAATATTCATATTATAAATGTTCTAACAGGAACTAGTGCTGAGTCAAAAAAAATGTATGTTTTCTAAAGATTACTTGGCCATGGTGCATTCACAGACCTGGAAAAATCTGATTTTGAGTTTTGGATTGCTGATCTTGCAGAATCTCTGATCACAGGCGAGTTTTTTGGTGCATCTCTGTTTTTAACTTCTAACCAGTTCATTGATTGAAGCTCTCTGAACTTGAAGCTCTGGGATCCTTCAGATCTTCTTTGTTAAAGGTCAGACAGAAAGAGTAGAAGAAATTTCCAGATGCAGACAGATGTCATTTGGATTTGTTTATAAGTTTAGCATGAAACCTTCAGGTTTATCTTTCAGGTTATTCTGAACACATCCAGTTTTTTTTTTTAACAAAGATTATTTCAGTTCTTTACTTCTCCACCACTCACTCTGCGTTCTGCTTCTTTTTTATTTTACTTAAAGCTCCAATGTGAAATATTTTGCATAATGTACTGAAAGTGCATTTCCACACATAGAACTATATTTAATTTGATTTATTATTTTAGTTTTTGTATCTTTTGTTAAATTTAAACGTGCTTTTGAACCTAGAAACAAACTTCCTTTTATTCAATTATAAGTAAACTAGAAATACATTTCTGTGAAAACTTGACCTGTCAGAAATCTTCAAGAAAGATCAGTGGGGAGTAAAACATTTTCTAAAGACACAGAAGATTTATGAGATTTCTACCTACAAACTGCTTATTTAGGATGGGATTTGTTCAGATTATTAAAGGTTTTATAAATTCAAATTAACTGAAATCCCTTCAGTATTTCATCTTGCCTTCTCGCCAGACATCCGTCACTAAATCTGTTTGACTTCTTTTCACGTCGTTCTTTCTTGCAGCCTGTCGGCACATTTTGTTCACTTGCCAATATTCTGGGTAATTTAGTCATTTTGAATAAAGCTCTTCTCAGTTGTACTGATGCTGGGGAAGAATTACACACGGCAGCTGCAGATGAATCCAAATGATGTTCAGCTACACTAAAAATACAATCCAAGTCAACCCATACAAACTCTTCAGCACAAGTAATTTGCAGACAACATGATTAATTTTCTCACTGTAATTGAACTGACAATTTAGGCAAAGACACATTTTCTCAAGAAACATTTTAATCAAGGCCAATTAAGATGCTGGTTTCTACGTCAAGGAAGCTGCTTTTCTTCTTTTATTTGAACCTATTATTGGACAAAAAATAGCGAAGCTTAAGAATCCAATTACATTCTAGTTTTTCACAAAGCTTTAAATGATGAGTTATTTCTTCCCCATCAGCTCTCTTCAAATGCTACACTCATTTCTGTGCACCAAGCCTCCTGAACTTCAATAATCAGGAGTCTTACAGATAAAAATGACCACATATAAACACTAAGTGGTGTATTTTTAGTCAAGGTAAAATGTGAGTGTTCCAGTAAGAGTTGGTCAATTGATTAGCATTAAGGATATCGTCTTACTCTAGTGAGTAGATGTGAAAATCATTTGAAAACTACTTACCAGTCATTTACACATCTGTTATATTAGGTTCAACACTGCACTAATTTTGTGCCATTTTAACATTTTAAACTCTTTAATTTGCATCAACAACAGATTTCAGGTCCTGAAATCCTGCAAATTTTAACACATTCATGTAAAAAGTTATATTTTTTTATAGTTCTCTTTGAATTATAGCTTCAAATCTAACTCTTATACACAGATAAAAAGGACAAGACCATTTAATTTCAGATTGCTTTATGTGTTTTGGCTGTTGTATAATCCAGTTTAACAAGAAGAACTGCAGTGACCCAACTGAATCTTTCAGGAAGAGTCAGTTCAGCTTTATTTGAAAACAAAAGAATCCTAAAAATCCCTGACAGGAGAACTAACAGGATCTGTAAAGTAGTCGTCCAACAGCAAATAAATTGCTACTAAGATCACCTTTAATGTTCTCCTTTCGTTTCCGGCCTGGTTTCATGAAATCCAGTCTTATAACACTCCTGGATGCTGTTTGTAAGTGTCAGTGAACAGAGCAGGTCGGGTCAAAACAGCATTCACATTAATAGTCTCAGACAGGAAGAGTCACAACAATGAAGGTGAGGACAGAGAGACTCAGCTGGGCAGCTTAGGAGAACAGGTTGTACAACAGAACAACTTTCAGTCTCCTATAAGAAAAAAAAAACATCTGACAGGATCACATTGGTAAATAATTCAATACGAATAAGAAGGTCTGTTGACAAAATAGTGACAGATTTTCCAGTTTTTGACTAGTTTTATTTTATGTTTGTGAAGCAGGTTTTTAAAAATAAAAATGAGTCACTGTCAATGTTATATCAATATATTTTAATTGTTATATTTACTGAAGATCTCTGACTTTAATTCATGCTGCATCTGGCAGTTGGATGTATTTCTGTTCTTACCTTGTTCAGGATTACTTACAGTAAAATACTGATTCTAACATAAGCTTGAAACAACTTATAATATACTGCTTTTTAGTTCCTGACTGTTTCAAGTTCTAATTTTTAAAGTCTGTACAGACAGTTAGGGGTGTATGTAGGGTGCTGACTGTGGGAGTTATGTTGCTAGAGCTCTGCTCTTTTAGACAGAGATCTCTGAGGTAGTTCTGGGATCTGTTGGATCCACTCTTCCAGTTTTGGGGGTCACAGTACTGAGAGCTCTGGTACAACTGAGCCTTTGACTTTCCTCAGCTTCTCTATTACCTCTTTCAATCCTTGGTATTTCTCCAGATTCTGATGTTTGTGTCATAATTGCAGGTGTCTTGCACTCAGGTTACGCCCACTGAGAGGCAAAAAGATGCCTGACTGAGTGACCAGACTGTGTAAGCAGCTTGAAAACCGAAATTGAAAGCAAAATGGAAAAAGAGTTGCAATCAACTGCAATAAGAGATTAAAGAGAAGTTGGTACATTCTTTATAAAGAAAGTCTGATTCACAATGAAAATCTAGGATCTGAAAATGGGATTTGTATTTAATACTTTGTAATTTTTATGTTTGTGTTTTCGGGAATAAACCAATATTTTGCGATATTTCTCTGTAACCTTTTTTATTCAAAGATAAGCTTAAATGTTTGTAGGTGTCTTACCTTCAGCTACAGATCTCTTTACTACAATGTTTTTCCCAGTATATACATCTGTTACCCCAGGAGTCTGTCATTGATAATAACATGGTAATTCAGACAGAAAACTGTCAGTTTAACTGATTCATCTCAGATCAGATTAAATCTAGCTCACACGCTGTCCGCCAAGTTAGAAACGCCTCCCTGTTGGAATCTGTTTCTGTTTTCATCTGATGCCTGAAGGCATTTCACACCACCTGTCAGATCTGGATTAAGTAATGCAGAGTATTTACACCTGAGGATTCTGATTGCTTACTAATAATTAATCTACACACAAAAAAAATTCCTCAAAGTTAAAAAGGTTTTTAAGATTGGGTCTCGTTAGCAGAAGGAGGTTTTTTTTTCTCCTGGTCATTAATTATTGTTTAGGTTTTTAAATCTAGACCACAAACATTCATTAAAATGTTTCTCTGGTAGATGTCTGTCAGAATATATTTTAGATCTAAACGCTTTACTATTTACCTTTAGAGTTTGTGTTTCATCTATAATCTCCCAAATGAATTTATCATTATGGCCTTGAGTCTAATTACATGGTGTAAAAAGTAAAGCTATCATCATCTGTTCATTACTCACTCATTAGTTGTGTGGTGTTAATCAGATGTAGCTCAGTTAAAACGGTGCCATTTTTCTATAAAGTCTTACACCAGTGTGACTTCTGTCCACATTAAAGCCTGTTTTTTATTTGTGTCTTTTAAAGAGCTTGAACAGACATCTTAAATCTCCTCCTGCTTTGGAAGCTTAGCCTGACAGAGACCTGGCTGATGTAGTATAACTACCGTGTGTTCTTTTGTCAGTCCCAGTTTTTACCTTGTTTTAGGCTCATTTTGGTAACTTTTTGGCTTTTTCTCATCCAGTTTTAATCCATTTCTGTTACAGTTAGAAACTGCATTACAACCTGCTCATGAAGATATTGATCAGTAGCACCTATTTGGTACAATTAGTCCTTCACCTGACTATAATCCTACAAAATTCCTACGTTTGAAAGTAACAATGTTCAAACTAAGAACTGATTTAGTTCAGATTGACTGATTTTTTTCTTTTGTAAATTGATAAAAATGTATCTGATATGTGGGAAACATTTCTGCTGCATAAAACAACTGTGTAACTGATCAAAGAGCCTTGTTGTGGGTGTGTGTGTGTGTGTGTGTGTGTGTGTGTGTGTGTGTGTGTGTGTGTGGGTTTGTATTTCTGACCTCCTGGGGACCAGTTTCCTGACTTTTACTATCTTTCTGGGGTCCGAGGGTTCTTGTGGGGACCGAAGCCTGGTCCCCATGAGGGGGACTCCCCTTTTTAGGGTTAGGGGTTAGGTTTATAGGTATGGTGTGAATAGAGTTTTAGTTAGTCTTAGGGTTAGTTATAGATCAGTAATGGTTAAGGTTAGGAAAAGTGTTTGGGTTAGGTATAAATCTAGTTACTAAAATCAATGGAAGTCAATGGACGGTCCCCATAAGGATAACAAAACACACGTGTGTGTGTGTGTGTGTGTGTGTGTGTGTGTGTGTGTGTGTGTGTGTGTGTGTGTGTGTGTGTGTGGGTTTGTATTTCTGACCTCCTGGGGACCAGTTTCCTGACTTTTACTATCTTTCTGGGGTCCGAGGGTTCTTGTGGGGACCGAAGCCTGGTCCCCATGAGGGGGACTCCCCTTTTTAGGGTTAGGGGTTAGGTTTATAGGTATGGTGTGAATAGAGTTTTAGTTAGTCTTAGGGTTAGTTATAGATCAGTAATGGTTAAGGTTAGGAAAAGTGTTTGGGTTAGGTATAAATCTAGTTACTAAAATCAATGGAAGTCAATGGACGGTCCCCATAAGGATAACAAAACACACGTGTGTGTGTGTGTGTGTGTGTGTGTGTGTGTGTGTGTGTGTGGGTTTGTATTTCTGACCTCCTGGGGACCAGTTTCCTGACTTTTACTATCTTTCTGGGGTCCGAGGGTTCTTGTGGGGACCGAAGCCTGGTCCCCATGAGGGGGACTCCCCTTTTTAGGGTTAGGGGTTAGGTTTATAGGTATGGTGTGAATAGAGTTTTAGTTAGTCTTAGGGTTAGTTATAGATCAGTAATGGTTAAGGTTAGGAAAAGTGTTTGGGTTAGGTATAAATCTAGTTACTAAAATCAATGGAAGTCAATGGACGGTCCCCATAAGGATAACAAAACACAACAGTGTGTGTGTGTGTGTGTGTGTGTGTGTGTGTGTGTGTGTGTGTGTGTGTGTGTGTGTGTGTGCGTGTGTGTGTTATCTATAATGATATGTAGAGACTGACTTTTGGACAACATGTCTGTACTCTGACAGCACATTCAGACAGCAGTCTGACTCTTGTTAACCCTCCATTGCTGAAAGGTCACATACACTTTGGGTGGGTTGCTATGGAAACCAACTCTGAACCTGACCTGTTTACTGGGATGTTTAGTCAGCAAACATAAGAAATCTGTGTGGAAGCACACGTCTGAATGCATTGATGTGTCTGAATTTACTGCTTGCAAATCCAACTCAGTGCAGCTGAATAAAATTTAAACATCATCTCAGATCAGGCTAATTCTACATCTCCAGATTAATAAATATCAAAATAAATGCAGAATAGGAATATCATGTTCTTCTCATGTGTTTAGACAAATTATTACTTTACTTTAATTTCTCAGTGGCCCGTTCACTGTTCATAGTTATTGTTTTTTGTTTCTTATTTTATGAAAGGGGTTAACAAAATGTGTATTTTAAATAAAACCTTGGACAAACTGATGCAACACGTGTTGAGTTATTTTATCACATATAGTTGAAGGCGCACTTAAGAGGAGCTGTTTGGTAAATCCATTATTTAAACTCCCTTTGACAAGTTTCATTTTGATCCAAGAATAAAAGTAAATTCTGTCAGTGACAAAACATGAAATCAGAGAAGTAAAATATACTTTATCAGTTAACCAGCAGGAACATTTTAAGGTCTGGATCACCACGTCCACGCCTCAGCAGATCAGCCTGGATGTGTTTGAAAGACACAAAGAAAAATCAACTTTTGGAAGAGACACTGACTTGAATAGATTTTGACTTATTTTCACATCTGCACATCTTGGACGATATTTAGAAAACCATCTGTCTAAATTTTGCTTCCTGTGTCCCAAACTCATCAAAAATAATTAGAAACAAGGGAAGTACAACAGAAGGCAATGTCTCTGCAAAAAGATACACCACTTCATCCTGCTGGTGTGTGATGAGACACAGTTCAGAGGAATTAATCCTGTTTTTCAGGAAAATCTGCTTAGTTGGTCTCAAAAGCTGCTCACAATAAAAAAAGATCCCCAAAATGTCCAAATACATTAACAGAAAATATCTGATTATTTCAATTATTTTAAAATTTACTTTAATAAGATGACAAAGCTGCCTAGTAAATGTAACTAAATATTTCAAATGTAATTTAAAATGTGTAACTTACTGGATAGTTACATATAAACTTAGTGATCTAAAGAAAACTAGCTTTAATTTTATAGGGATGCACCGATACCGATGGCTGATGCCATTCTAATATACCCGTATTGGTATTGGTTAGTTAACCGAGATCATGAATGGATACTTAAAATGTGGAAACTCTGCAGTAATTTCACAGAAAATATTTATTTTTGACTTAAAATTTTGGTTTTGTGGTAGTTTTTTTTCAATATTTTATTTTTTTTATCTAATTCACCATCATTTATTGTAACAAGCAGAGAAGAAAATAAAACCTGTCTTTAAATTAATTGCATTTTTTGTGTGGTAGAAGTATCAGCATTGGTACTCGGTGTCGGCAAGTACTCAGATCCAAGTATCAGTATCGTATTGGTTTGAAAAGTGGCATCATTGCATCCCCAAATTTTAGTATTTAAGGATCTTGGAGCTAAACCAAGTTCAACACCTCGTTATCTGGTACATTTAAATTAGTCTAAATAAATAATTAACAATTCAGAAAATTGTAAGAGCTTTACGGGACGCTACACTGAAAGAAGTAATACTGAAAACTTATGAGAATGAATATTCTCGAAAATTTTTGACTCAGATCTTATAATTCAGACAGAATGTCGCTGTGCTGCTACACTATAATAACATGTAATTATTATGAATTAACACAAAATAAAACAAGAGAAGCTTTTGAAAAAAAATCTAGAAAATCATGTTTGTGAAGAACAAACATGTGAAACAGCCTTTAATTTAACTGACCCTGTAAAAACATGTTGCAAAACAAGCTTTTTTAGATTTAATTAAGTTCTTCTCAGTAATTAAATTTAGAAATGTAAAACTCCTACAGTCCAAATGTTCCTGATGGAATGGCTGGAGGAATGTTTTTGATCTGTTTTAAGTATCAAGGATAAGTGTTCTGAAAACACATTACTGCACCTCCACTCTGCCCATCTACCTTGATGTGTTATTTATGAGAATGAAGGCCAAAAGCAAAGACATTCACTGGATTCCTGAAGCTTATGAACTCGGCTCATGAAAATGAATCAAGCTCCAGGGAAGTTCAAACCTACACAGAGAAAAAGAAGTCATGTTTTTTTTCTACTTTTGTTTTCTTTATCTGTTCTGTTTTTCTAGTAGCTTACCAACAGTTTAACTGCCGGTGTCACACATCAGTTCATAAAGAAAAAAGTTCCTTAATCGGATCAATACGATATCTAAAACACTTGTTTATGAATGTTGCTTTCATTATACTTTGAACTCTGGTTAAAATAAAATAGAATATGGTTATCAATTAAGCATTTTTGTTACTTCTAATATATGTTAAAACTAAGAAACTTCATGTATGAACATATCATTTAAATCAAATAAGTAGATTTAAATGTAGAGATAACAATATAAAATAATAATAAAATTAACAGGTTTTATGGTAGTGAAGCTAAAATCTGTTGATGTTACATGTAAATCAGATGAATGATGGTAAATTATCAGATCAATATTTGAGTTTTATGGTTGAATTTTAATGTCGATGGAAATGTTCTCATAGTTTTGAGGCAGTACTTTTAAAAATCATAATCTAAATTCAACATAACATATAATCAGTTAATGTTTGGTCCATATATTGTCTCATTTTACAGTATTTTACCACATCTTTAAGAGGACACTCATTCCAGCTCCATCCTCAATTTTAAACCCCTCAGCTGGATAATGAAACTGTCGGCCATGTTATTGGGAATATTTTTCCAAATCACAGCAAAAAGCATTTAAACATTGTAACTGACTCCAGATGTTTTTACACGAGAGCCTGTCCCTAAGAATGCAGAGCACCGGTTTACAGCACACTGCAGACTTCTTAATAAAACTAAGCAATTTTTCTTTCTTTCCTGAATCCTGGCAGCTTGATCTCTGCTTCAGTCTCTAAAAACCTCTTCATGTCTTTTCTCTTTCATCCAATTGGCCGTTCGGTCAGGCAGCAGATCTCCAGCAGTCTGCAGCTGCTGCTGTGAATATAAAACAGAGTCAGAGTGCATTGATCACCATCTTTCTCTCTCTAAAATTCAACACAAATTCCATTTCGGACCAATGTGAAACTTAGTCTTTTATCATTACTGCAAAATGACTCATAAAGTCAGTCACTTATATAACCTTGGTTTATTCAACCAGATCAGCTGGTTTCTTAAATTTTATCATTTATCCTTTCATAACTTATAATCATAATCTGATTACTGTTTACAACTGATTAAAATGTTTTAACCAAACTAACTTTACATCTGGAGTATTGATGGGAATTAGAGTTGTTGACTCTGTATGTTGCCTTTAGATTATTTTTGTTATGAATTTCATTTATTTTTAATTATTTTTAGCCCCGCCTCGTTTCAGTCAGTGGATTAAAATAGTTTCATATAAATGACCCAGTTTGTTGAAATGTATCTTATCATAGATAAAACAGACTTCAGGATAAGAGATTTGGATGTTCATCATGCTGAAATGTTCAGGAAGCTTTTCTGGAGATTTTAAACTCCCCTGTTCAACATCAGGGTGTTTTTACTCTGTTTATAAAACTTTAATTTGTCATTTATATTTTTATTATACTTTATCACAATCTGTTGATGCAATGCCATGAAGACTTTGTTAGTCTGGTCCTATTTTACCAGTTTGATCCTGACTTTCTCTTCTTCTATGTTAAAACATGTTGTCCACATCTGCTGATCAGGAGTGAATGTGGCCTGTATATACTGTATGAATGGAGTTTATTTATCTTGGTTCACAGAATTAAGAATTTCAGAAATATTTTTTTTTTTGCATAAATATTGTCTACCCCATTTATTAAGACAGTTCCTACTTTTTCTGAAATGTTTGATTTAGTTAGTAAATCTGACTGAAAAGATGTTTATCAATGAAAGACTCAAGCAGAATGATTATTATTTTCATTATACTGTATCCCATTATCACACTGTACCCCATTCCTCAGCTCATTCTCATGCAGATCTCAGCTCCGCTCTTCAGAAGTCCACTCACAATCTCTGTGTAGCTGTTTTAAATGTTTCTATGGCAAATGAAAAACACTCTGCAGAAGAAATGTGTTGCTTCACCACAGGGGAGCATTTGAATCACAGGTTTGAACCTAACAGAAGCTTTGGCCAGCTAACTTGGCAGGTCAGAAACAGAAAATCTTTTGACGACTTTGTTTTTTGACAGAAGAGGGAATAGTTTGGTAATGAGGAGTCCAATAGAAGCTGAATGAGAGCTCAAATATAAAGTTTTACAAGGTGTTTTCAGTCAGTGATTCCTTTGTTTTCTTGCAGGTTGATTTCGGTATAAAGAAAACATTTCTATTTGGTTACTGCAGTTATCAACCACTACTCTCCTTAAAAATTAGAAACAATCCTGTCATGAAGGTCAGTCAAACTGGAAAATGTTAACTTTGAAAGATACTTCAAGTGCAGTTGCAAAACATATCAAACGAGCTGATGAAACTATATCGCTAAAGAAGCGCCTGTCTTAGAGATAAAAGATTAAAGAGAATGAAGTAAACGATAGAACCCGCCTTCATACGAATATTTCCCCCGTCATCGTACTGTCAACACTTCAGTTTACAGGATCTGATAAATGATCCTCATCCAGTTCAGAGGGAAAGAACCTGAGCAACTATGTTATGCTCTGTCATCAATGTTTTAAAACATGACTAACTTGTTAACTTTGCATTTCGTTGTTTGTATTCTGTCATTTTGTCAAATATTTCTAAAGATGATTTTGGATAGTAACATTAGCAGGAGACATCAGGGGTTTTGGGTCTTTAGCGTCTGATCCCCTCACCCTAGTAACCCAACCAGAGGTGATTAATTACCAGCCTGTTTCCAGGCAACATTCCACTGCAGCTTGTCCCTTCTGATCCCCTATAAGCTATTGAGGGTTTTTCTTTTCTGCTCTCCTGTGATGCCCTGGAGGTTTTAGGTTTGCATGATGATTCATATGCAAAGACTCTCACCCTCACTTTGATGGACATACACATCACTCTCTTATCAGGACACTGTCAGCTCAGGCCTGAGGATTTGTTTTGATTAGATTGAGATCAGCACAATGTCGAGTCTTATAGAGATTTCCACAAGGTCTTTCTGTTTTCAGTCTATCCTGATCTTCCTGTTGTGCTGGTCCCAGAAGGCCAGTACGAACTCTCAGTGTTGGAGTCTGTTCCTGCTTTCATTGGTGCTTGTGCTAAATCTAACCTGGTTAATGGTGTCACAGATTCCATCTGTAACAGCTTTCTACACCTGTTTGTGACATCATATCTCCCACGGTGCTTTGGGACAGCTGCTGATGTCTTCTTATTTCTTGTTCCAAAGGAAGTGATGGTGCCTCAGTCTCATTCAAACAGGTTCGATGGACCTGATCATCACACACTGACTGAATAAGAAATGTGAGCTCAGTCCATGTGACATTCTGGTCTAAGAGCTGTTCCCATCTATTCTGTCCTCAATGTAAGTCTGATACTTTTGAGTCATTGGATTCTCTATATTACAACACCTGTCTTTTAAACCATAAACTTTTCCCCAAGGCAAGAGATAAAAATACACCCAGAAAGAAACCCATTTCTCTTGTTCAGATTAATGTTACTGGAGATCAGCAGCCTTTCACCTGAAGAATTAAGTTATACACATTCTGGTTGAGTGTAATACAACGGTAAAACTTAATCTCTCACGGTCTTGTTTTATTAATCGTCAGCTGTATAAATCTGTTTAAATTACCATGTGACTACCGAGGCTCAATTTATTTCTCAATAATTAAAATCTAGTGAGTCATCTCTTTTTAAAAGAAAGCAGGTTTTGACTGATGTGCCGTTGTGGCTCTTGTTCATTCCAGAATTACAACGTCGTATTTTTAAGTTTATTGATAAAGAAACAACTCAATTACTTTAATCAAACTGAAATACTGTCTGTTGTGTTACAGTTTACAATCAGAAAGACTTTACCAACTAGAACCCATTTTATCCTCTTTTATGTGAAAATTTGTTTTAGAGAGAAATTATAGTATCTAAAAACTCTATTACCAGTTTTCTTATTTTGAATTTATGTGTTTGTGTCTGAAAGGTGAATTACTGTCGGCTCACATTTTCCTCTGTGACCTGAAGCCTTCTGTTTCTGCTCTGCACATTTTTTTGGTTTCATGTAGTTTAAAGAACTCTCAGTCATCTGATTTAACTTTGCTTTCTCCGTGTGCGGAGCATGTGCAGATGATCCAAGTGTGTGATGGTCATGTGGAGTGTGTGTTATCTGATTCCCATGCTGTGTTTGGTCTCAACGTGTTCTTTTATCATCTCATTCCCCAGCCATCCATTCTCCCAGTAGGGCTTCATTATCAGATCTCCCTGCTAAATCTCTGCATGTTCTCGTCCTCTCTGTGTTTTCAGGTCTCTTTTTTGACCATGCATTATCGACTGAGTGCAGCCAAAAGCTTTTCTCTTCAAATGTGTTCACTTGATATTCAGCCCTGGACCTGATGTGTTGAATGTGACACCATAACCTCATCCCCAGGCAGTTCTGTGTTACACAAATTGGTCTGAAACTCCTGCTGTGTATTGAATCACGGCTCCTTCAACCAGAACACATCCACCAGCACCTTGTGTGGAGCAAATTGTCAACTTCGTGGCACAATCTTAACTGAGTTTCCAGAAAACCTGAAATTCTTTACTCAGTTATCATTACCGTTGGGGGGAAATATGTAACATGATGATTCTTTAAAGAGGGTCCCAATATGAAACTTTTTTTTTAGTGCTGTCAGTCTTTACTGCCTAATACAATAGACTTTTAAAGTCTACCGTATATGATCTGAACCTTCCCTTTGCAGTCTACCTGTGCAGGTGGGGTCTTTTAAGGTTAATGGGTTTGCTGATTATGTTATTTGTTGTTATGTTATTCTACTTTTCTGTATGTTCTAGTTTTGTTGTTTCACATTGGTTTAAATACTTCAGTATGCCAGTCTGGAAGTTTTCCAGTCATGAGAACAAACAAAGGAAATCTCTCCTACTTTTTCACAAGAATTTTACACACTTATAAAACGGCTTTAATATATTTCCATTAAGTATTTCTTGCTGTGTTAATAAAAAGTAATGATTTTTGTTATACAAATATGTAATTTGTAAGTGAACAGCTACAAAATACCACAAAGCAGAAAACTAAAAGACTGATGAGAAATCTGCTAAACACAGAGAACAGATTAACTTCTGTTCATGAAGTGAACAGTGACATCACATTGAAGACCGTCTGTCTCAGATGTATAATAATAAATGTTATAAGAAGTTTTATTTTGCTGATATCAATAACTGTGTTGAAACCCACTTGACGTGGCATTTAAATGATGCCATGAACCATATTTATTTTTGTGTTCTAACATGTGCTTTTATTCAAAATAACAAATGAATACTGGAGATGTATCATTCAAAACTTCCTCCTGATTTTTGACTTCAAAGTTCACAAGTTATATAACAGGTTAGGATTTTACTCTAAAATTATCCTCAACCTGATCCAAGAATTCAGTGAAAGAATGGGACAAAAAGTTTATGGACATCTGGATTGTTTGCAGACAGTTGATGTGTTTATTCAGCTGTTTTGTTTTTGTTTGTTATCTGACTGTTTTTCTTTCATTTCCTTTGTCTCGTCTTTGGCTTCACACTGCGAATCCGGATGTTTCGCCGGAATTTGTCTGAAAGAGAGATCAGTATCCAGTATTTATATTCTCCTGCAGTTTATCAGACAGGATTAGAATAGATTTGTTTTTGTGATAAATACATTACATTAGTTTTAGTTATGAAATTGTCTTTGTAGTTTCATGTTCATCACACACATGTCTGCTTCACAGCTGTAAAAAGTGGCAGTTTTTTTCTGCATTTAAATGCACATGTATTCAGACTTTAGGTAAAAGTCACGTTATTTTCCTATTCACAGATTTAAAAACACAATATGAACAAGTTTTAAAGATATTTTCACTTAATTAAAACTTAAAGTTCTGTCTGAGAACCTCAGTGTAAACAGATCTCCGTCTCTTTAATAACTTTGATGTGATTACTTTGTTTTTCAATTCCCTGATCATAATTCTCATAAGTCGTAGGTATTATAATAATGGTCCACATCAAAACAGAGTATCAACAAGCTAAATTAACTCCTGCTGCTCTGAGTTGAGCTAATAAATTTTACAATCACAGTGCAGCCACTTGCAATTACCTTCACTATCTACTTACACTCTTGGATCTTTGGTGTGTCTTGCATCATTTCACACAGCTCATATTCCTTCAGCTTGAGGCAGAGCTCACAGATTTCGTCTGCCTCGCTCCATGAAGCTGAATCGAGATCCTCTCGTGCAACACTGAAGACTTCCAGTGGCTGGTAATCGGGCACCTTCAAGGGTTTTGATGTTTGGCAGGCAACCGGAGGTTGAACTCTCTGAGTGATCGAGCAGCTCTGATTAACAGAGCCGGCCTTAGAAGCAGAATCTCTCCTTGAATTTGTTGGCAAAAGCGGTCTCTGTTTTAGGTTGCTGTTGAATAAAAACCAGATCGGCTGACTTCCAGTTTTGTCGTAGATGGAGGGGAAGTATTTGGCAGCAGCCATTTTCATTAAAGTGTATTTGTTTTGTTTTGTTTAGATTTAAAGTGGAGGGAAGTTCTAGAAGCTGTTTGGAAATTCCATGAGAAGCCAAAATGATCAGTTAATAAATGGAGCTGCTGACTAAGACCTGAAGATGTTTAATAATCTGAAGAGCAGAATTAGATTACCCAAAAGAATTACAAACTCAGAACTGATACAAGATGTAGCACTGATCTACATGTAGTTTAATAACTTTGCATCATAGTTTATTCATAAATAAACACTTTCTGCAGAATGTCTCCTGCGGCAGAAGTCACATGATCAGATACACTGAAATCTGTTTGTTAAAGAATGTGTTGACATGTCATCCATCCATCCATCATCCATCCATCCATCCATCCATCCATCCATCCATCCATCCATCCACCATCCATCCATCCATCCACCATCCATCCATCCATCCATCCATCCATCCATCCATCCATCCATCCATCCATCCATCCATCCATCCATCCATCATGTCTGATATTTAGGTTTTGAGTTTCTCAGCTGTTTAGAAACTGTTTTCTTCTACTTTTTATTCCACAATGGGACACGTGTTGGATGATTAACCTGGACTCTTTCTTTATTATGCACAAGTTAAAAAGTGGTTCAGCATTTTTATGTCTGAAAAAAGCACAATCGTGTCTGAAAGAGATGTGCTTTAAACTGAATATACTGCATATTTAAACACTAATGGTGTATTTGAGGGGCATCTACAAATTGGCTGACATTTTCTTCCAGGATCCTTTATATTCACATCATTATCATCAACTTTTCTATTTCTTAATGCTTTTTAACTGTCACTTTTAAAGATGTTATAAAACTGAAGGAAGAAAGAAGCAAACTTCTTGAGCTCCATTTTGAACTCTAGCTCAGAAAAGTTGTCTTTGTTTCTAGATTTGATTTATTTAATTGAGATTATTTTGATAGAGTTGTCAGACATTCAAAAGATCACAGCAGTTCAGTGTTAAATTTCCTCCTTTTGGAATTTTTTCAGAAATATATTAAATACAACTGCTAACATTATAATAATAACTGAAATCACCAAATTTAATACCATTAATTAGGATGTTTCTGACTGATTTTGATGCTGTTTGCTGCTTTTGGTTTGCAAGGATGTTAGATGAAAGGTGCTATTTTTACTTTACTTTACTTTACTTTTTTTTTTACATTAAAGACAGTTAATACTCAGATTGTGACGATTTGAAAATTGAATTGTCTGCAGAACCAAATTTTTTAATCCTCTGAAGCCTTTACTGTCAAAAAATGCAGCGAGAATGAAAACTGAAATTGACATCTACACAGATTTAGCATCCTCAGTCACCTCTTTGATATAAAAGTTATTAGTATGAGGAATTATTTTTTCTTTAAGCGCACTTTTCAGGCTTTTGTTGCCCCCATACGTTTAAAAATATTTCACCATCGTCATTCTTTATTTGAGTAAGTCTCAGACTTTTTACCTCTTTGTTTTAGGATTTTACAGTCGTTTTAATCTGCTTTTCTTTACATTTCACTTTCTCCAATAATGCGCAAAGAAAATGAGCAAATTCGAGTACACACGCGCTTTTCTGGGGCACAATGAAGGTGATGTTTGAGAGGAGGAGGCGTTTTCCTGATCGCGCAGCCTGCTCGTCTCTCTCCTCCCTCTTTCCTCCTTCACTTGGATTTGAGGAGATCTCCCTTGGAGCTGGAGAGGAGAGGTCTGCCGTATCTCTCCGCCAGCAGCCGCCGGGTTTCCCTGCAGCCTTCCGCCTTCTCACAATGGATCTGCGGACTAAAAGAGTATCTGGGATTATCGCTTGGTTGGCCTTGGTTGTCCCCTGTCTGAGCGGGACATCAGCAGAAGGTGAGACGGCTGTGCGCTTTTTGACTTTTCTGGCTGGAGACAGATCGAGTCCGGACTGCGCGGAGCTGGAGAGGACGCTTCCAACACGGTCTCGTTCTGTTCCACAGCTCGGCGAAATTTCATGTTTTAAGCTTGAATTAACCCACAGATGTATTTATTAAATCCTTCACTGCGGTGGTTTTCAGCGCGTCCTGGTTGCGCATCAGTGCGTGTGAATGAGTTGTGGTTTCACGGTTTCGTCTCCGGTTTGTTTTTACCCCAACTTTTTATGTAGCTACTTTTCCTTTTAATCCGTGACAGTAACAATTAATTGCAATTAAGTGTTGAATTTGTGTGCATTAAGGCTCTCAGTTGTGTCTCATATTGTCCATCCACTGTTCAGAAAAACCTGATCATCTGTTGGCTTTCTGCGTAATTTGGTGCTGATTGCAGCGTGATGAGCAGCCTGAGTTTGAGCCTCTGCAGGTGCCTCATGTGAAGGTGTGACTGAGTGAAAAGGTTGGAACAGAGGTGGCTGGTTTGAGTCCTGGATCTGCTTCAGAATTGTGCTTTTGACCTCAGCATCCGACTGTCTGCAGGTGTGAAACTGTGTGGAAATCTGAAGCTGGGCGTTGCTGTAATTCTCCTCTATTTGAGTGAGGAGGAGAAAGAGAGGGGATTCAGAGATGGAGGTGGACAAAGGGAGCAGAGAAACGATGATGACGTGTGTTTAAAAGAAGTGAAACTTATCTGTTTCAGTTTGTCCTCATGAAGCTCCTCTTCAGAGTGTTGATACTCTCTTCTTCTCCTCTTTCATCTTCACCTGTTTCTCTCCATCTGATCTTCATTTGTTTTTCTTGCCCTCCATCTCCCTGATGTCTGAAGTCATTAAAACAATAGAAGTGCCTCTTTAAGTGATTGTGGTGACGTTTTATAAAAATGATTCCCTTTTGTTGAACCAAAACGGAAAACTGAAGAATTAATTTTTTTATTAATGTTTGCATTTTAATGCACTTAAAGTTCTATTCATGCTTCAAACATTTCACAGCTGATCTGTCATGCTTCATTATTGTAAATAAATGTCTAAAGAGGACAGAAGCTGAAATCTTTGAGCCTGATGAGGAACACTGGACACGGATCTGAGGTCTCAAACGTACCTGTCTGTAATGTTTTCATTCTGTACATAAAGCTGAATGACACATAGTTTTAGAGCGAGGTTATTAAACCTTTATTAATATCACCACAATTACAGAGTCATCCAATTTGTAGAACACATTTACACATTTTCTTCACGAAGTGGATGTGCACATGATGTTTTTTCACATTCTTGACACATCCAGCTGTAGAAAAACCATTTTCACTCTGACTGGAATTTAAGTTGCTCTTGGCAGCAAGTTCTAAATATAGACCAATGATCATCATAAATTTTCTTTTTTGTTTACCCATAATTCCAAACATAAAGTGCCAAACATTTGGTAAATCTAAAACACAGCGGTGGAATCAAAGAGAAACTTGAAGGGTTTGATCAAAAATAAAAATATTCCACTTCAGTCAGCTGGTGTGTGATTTTGTATAATTTTCTGTTATTTTGGGTTCATTTTTTACAGCACGGGGTTTCAGCTGATTAACGGCTAAAAAGAGTATTTAAAGCAAACCGAGTTTTGTGTTTCTTCATCCTTCCCACTTCTGCTCTTCTGCAAATTTTTCATTTTCAGGCTTTTTTCTTTTTTGGGGGGTTTGTGACTTTCTATTTTAACCCCTCATTTGCTCCTCTTTAGCTCTTGATTGTTATTCTTTTAAGATTTTCTGTCCAACATCTTTCGTTCCTGTTGTCCTTCCTATCCATCTCTGTTTCTGTTATTTCACAAATTTGAGGCAAATAAGAAAACCTATAAATACAATAAAATGTTCTTCTGAAGTGTAACATGTTTAATTGAGGTAATTATTGCTGAATTTCCCAAAGGGAACCTTCCTGAGGGATTAATAAAGTATTTCTTATGTTTCTTATCTTATTGGCTTAGGGGTAAATTTAAATGTGCAGTGAACATATAAATAAAAATATCACTTCACATTTGGCAGGAGTGATCACAGTCAAAGGGACGCTCATTCTCACTGAACTAAATTCCTCAGCAGAGATGACATGGCACTTAACACCAAATGGGACGGATGGGAATTGTTCAGTATTCTGAGAGAATCCCGGTCCTTTGCCAGGACCAGAAAATGATGTGGATCCCAGCCAGTGAAAGATGGACTGGCGTCCCGTGAGTCTGAAAGTCAGCAAAGCCACCGCAGCTGAAAACATCTTCATCTCTTCAACCCACACAGAGAACACTCATCTCAGGATTTATATTTTACATTTTTGAATTGTAACTTCAGCTATTTGGTATCTAAAGTTTAGACGAGAAACAGAGTTCATTTCAGAGATGATTCCATTTTATCTCATTCCATGTGTGAGATTCATCAGTCGACAGCAAAAAGATCACAGCGAGCTTTCATTCACTGAGTCAAACCCTGGGGCGCTGCAAACAGCTGGGAATGTATCTGGACTGCACGGTGGTGCAGTTAGTAGCACTGTTTCCCTGCAGCAAGAAGGTCCTGGGTTTGAAACCAGACTGGGACCTTTCTGTATGTTTTCCCTGTTCATGTGTGGGTTTACTCCGGGGACTCCAGAATCCTCACGCAGATCAAATATATGCTTGTGGATGTGATTGTGTGAGTAGATGTTTGCCTATATGTGGCACTGTGATGAACTGGCGACCTGTCCAGGTGTAACCCCGCCTCTCGCCCAATGACCACTGGAGATAGACACCGGCTCCATGTGACTCTGAACAGGAATAAATCTGATAATAACCTGCTATTTTATCTGCACACTTCAGTCAGATTTAAACTATTGTAACATTGTTTTCTTATAGATGTAAAGAAAATATATGAAATTTAGGAACGTATGTAACTGTGATTATAGGGAATATCTCAATTTCTGAACCGAGTGTCCAAGAATGAAGGATTGATAAAAGGATGTCATTATCTACAAAATACAAACTGAAGGTTAGAGTGTTACGTTTCATATGACATGTGGAGTCATCAGGAGATTTCAGTCTGAAACTTGACTTCAAACATTTACATCATTTCATCAGCATTACTCAACCTGTTTGATTACTCCATCGCTAATTATAATAAGAATGATTGAACAGGAAACTGTTGTTTTCTCAAATAATCTCAGCATTTAAAAATACATGAACCTTTATTAGCTTTAGATTTGTTCTTATTAAAGCAGATTACATTTATTTTCTACAATTAGTGTTGAAATGTTGTCTGTAATAACGTGGTCACTGTCAGAGTTTCTGTCTTTTTGTTTGCTTTGCTTTAGGTTTCAGCCTCTCCTTCTTTCTCTTTCTCTGTCAGTGTCTGTTTCTTAGTAAGCTTTTCTTTCCAAGCGTGACCCAGCAGCACACTCATCATGCACGGACCATAAACCGCAGCAGCATAATAAGTTCAGACTGCGGGGATCCCAGCTGCACATTTCAGACAGAGCCTGACATCTTCACCCACCGCTGAGACTCTTCACTGTTCGCTGCAAATGTTGAGCTAAATGACAACAAAGTAGAAATACATATTTCAGGAACCAATGGTGCTCCGATGACTTGTTAGCTGCAGAAATGAGCTAATGTGTCAGTGCATTTGACTTAATTAGATTCAGAGAAGTCCGTGAGTGAATCAGCTACCTGCAGGGCTGTGAAGTCACTGTGCGTTTAATCGTCTTCGACTATAACAACATTAAAGAGTCACTGTGGGTTCAGTGGCTCAGGGATAACCAACCAAATGACAAAAATCAGAACCCAAAATGACCCGTTAATCTTCCTGATACAGAGATTTGATGTTTCATCAGTTTTAATGCTGATGTTGCAGCTTTGAAGTTTATATCACTAAATAGAAATTTTAGAAATATAATGATTTGTTTTAATGAACGTGTAGATTTTCAGTTGTTCAGGGCACGTCAGTCTAAAATTTTTTCCAAAAAAAAATGCTGGACTGGACTTTTTTTCCTGTTTTTGGAAAACGTTTCATCGTTCAGCTAAAGAGCTCTTCAATTCTGATCATGAGTTGGAGTTGGGAGTTCCAAGTTTATTAATTGTGATCAAGGTAAAGTCACAAGGGTTACTGATGCACCCAAGTCTGAGGAAGTTCTGACGTAGAGGAGATAGACTCAGGTTCCATCTTTATTCATCACCTACAATGCTGCATTAATGTTTCTTCCAAGACAGTTTCACCACCTTCATTGTTATGAATCAGTTCAGAACATAAATAAGTCACAGGTAACAATGACTTAACAACTCAAACAGGTGGAAGATTTTAAGAAAACATGCAAGTTGACTGATAGGAAATAGTTTGCACCCTGAAAAGATGGAAAATAAAATAGAGTTATTACATTTTGAGGTTGCATGTAGAAAAAAAAATAGCTAGAAGAAAAGAACAATCCAGTGAAAATGAAGGAGAAAAAATGGGTATAGAAACAAGGCTTTTATTTTGAAATTCTTTTCCAAATTAAAATCTTTTTGCATCGTAATGCTGCAACTTTTTGCTGTTCGTGGTTGTGGTCTGAATGAACGTCAAAGTCATTACTGCTGCATTAGGACGTAAAAGATGAAGTTTATTGGATGAGTAACAAAAGCTCTGACTGAAGATGCATCGAGTCAGATAAAAACCAAATGTCTTTCTGCTCTCTGGGAAAAGCTTTCAGACTCAGAGGATTATCTGCCATTTGGAAGTTATACCCAAAAATAAATAAAAACTAACAGCGTCCAGAAACCAATAAGATGTCCTTCAGCTATTTTCTCCTTAGAGAGCCCACCTATAGAACATCACTCACTTAATAATCATCCTCACTAACTTTCCCCTCCACATTTCATTTGTTTCAGTTGTCTGTTGGAGCCAGGGGCAAGGTCTGACTAAAGCTGTTTATCAGATTGACTGAAAGGGGCTAAAATACGTCCACTGAGGTTTGATTTTTGTGTTTTTTCCCTCGCTGTCTTCCAGCGCTTCAGCAGCAGACTTAAATTGCATATCGAAATGATTGGGGACGGTTTAAATCTCCATTTAAAAGTGAGTTTAGTGCTATAACAAGTAACTTGTTTTGTTTACAGCCTCAAAATTCAGTGATTAATATACTGCAGACACATTTTTCTACATGCAGTGAAACTCAGATTTTACTCCATCCTGCTTCTGTTGATACATTTAATGTGCACCTAAATGCTATGATTTAAATAACTTATTTTGGAGTTTTGTGAGCAATAAACTGGTGCACAGAGACAGAAAAGCGTTGAAAATTGCCCACATCTGTTGTATTCACTGGCTGAACATAACGCAGGAGTTCACTGAATACTGACACAGAATATTCAGGTAGGAAAATTAGCTTTAATTCACATGTTGAAAGCTTTTGATGATGGTAATTAAATATTTCTACATTTTGGGGATATATGGGTCTGGTAATGTATTTATCTGCATGGATGACTCCGTAAATATCATATTGGCTTCTGGTATCAAGAGACTGTTGGTGTATTATTCTCTCACCTGCCTGTATAAAACATTTAAAGTGAATTATTGTTCTATTTAGAAGATTGCACAAGATAGCAGCAACAGAAGAGCAACAGCCGCTCTCATGACAGTCATTGCAAGCTTTTGTCTATGTTTTATCTCCATGTGCTGTGGTATGAAACGCAAGGACTTACGGAGATTGGGAGAAGCTTTCAGTAGTCTTTTAAAGATGAAGACATTCTGTTGTGTAGGAGGAGTTAGATAAACTGCTGGGAAGGCAGTCAGCTGACCTAATGAATACACACAAAATAAGATTCATCAGCACCATCACACTAAATCTCACTCAGTTATTATCGATATCCACTTCCTGTTTAGAGTTGCAGGGAGCTGGTCTCCAGCAGGTAATTGGGTGAGAGGCGGGGTCACACCTGGACAGGTCACCAGTCCATTACAGGGACACATAAAGACAAACAACCACTCACACTTACACATGTGGGCAATTTTGAGTTGACAATTAATATCAAGCATATTTTGGGTCTGGGGGAGGAAGCTGTAGTCCCCCTAGAAAACCCACACATGCACAAAGTTCATGCACAAAGTTCACAGCTCAGCTTCAATTCTGGGATCTTTTTGCTGCAAAGCAACACCGGTACCAACTGCACCACCGTGCAGCCTCAAACCAAATCTTCAAATTAAAAATTGTTGTTTAATGTGTGACTTATATGTTTAACCTTTAGACTTATTGGCACCAAAACATGGTCAAAAAATGCTGCTTTTCTTTCACCGGTGAAAAATTATGTGTTATAAAAGTAACTGTGCTGCCATGAGCCTAAAGCAAGTTTATGTCTAAATATAGTTTAGATCAGCTGATTCACCTTGTTCATACAGAAGTCCAGACACAAATACTTTGAACGAAAATAAACTTTATAGTCTCTCGGTTTACTCGTGTCATTAATATGTTTATTTACTGTCAAAAATAAATCATCTTACATACATTAAAACCTTCAGGATGAGGCTAGAGAAGGTGAAACTGTATAAGCAGATGCAGACTCCGTGACAGTTGCTCATTTCATGGATTTCTGTCAGATCTGGTTGAGGTATTTCATAGCTGCTGAATCTGAGCCGGTTTCGCTGCTCTGCCCGTTAGACTGATCCACACCTCCCTCACATTTCCTCTTCGTAAAATTCTTATTTATGTGTCTAAGCTTGGCCAGCTTGCTTCAGCTTCTTTTTCACTCTTCTGACACCCTTTCCAGATTCATCAGTGTTACTTGAGTTTTCATCTTCTCTCTTGGCTGTTTCAGAGCAGCTGAAGTGTGCGCTGTAATCATGGCCTAATGACAAATTATCTCTCAAATACTCAACAATTTTAATCCCAGCTTAATGACAGATAATACCACTACACTTCATCTGAGTGCATGTTTGTATCACGAGTTGCATTTAACTTTTTTACTTGGGTGGTTAAACGGTGATGACTCACTAGTTGGGGTGAGTCATCACATTCTCACTTCAAATAATAAAATTAAAGTTTGTAGTCGGTACACTCTCTCTCTGTAAGACTTATTCTGTCCTGGCTGAAAGTTTTGAACTGTGAGGAGGATTTCTGTTCATTTGTGCTGAAATTAAAATGTGTAGTTTTTGATTTATGATACAAAGTGGTCATAATTGAATTCATTTAATGATAGGTTAATTAGAGCAGCATGGTTTGGTCATTTGTGCTCTCAGTGTGGCAGCAAAGGTTTGATTATTCAGCTGCTTCAGGCTGAAGAGACCTAATATGAGTTAGAGTAAATTATTGAGATGTTGGGGCCTGAATGGCAAAGTCGGGGTGTTATTACTCACCAAGTGAAGGCTATTGGTGCCTTTAGAAAGAGTTGGTTATTTAAGCTGTGGAGGCTCCGGGGGAATATTAGGAGTTCCTGATTAAATCTCTGTGCTCCTGAGGAATCCTTCATCTGCTCCAGGATTAATCTGGTAAATGCTGAGGATGGAAAGTGTAAATCTGAACTCATTTTTAGTGTAGCAGAACTCTGTCTCACGGGGATTTATGGTTTTTCAGTGCACCAGCTGTGAAGAACAATACCATTATTATTTTGTGTTCAAGTTCCGTTTGAACTTCCAGGTTGTTTATGATTCAGGAGAGGGCAGCATCAGCAAGAGCCTGGATAAGGATAAGGGAACGTAGCCGAGGATAAATCCCCTTCATATTTCTTCTTTAGTGTCATTTATGGAAATGCACACTGGCAAAGTGGAGCCATGAATGGGATCTGATGAAGTCAAGGTTACGTAGCAAATGAGAAACCAGCAATCATGAACGTGGATTTATTAACCCCGGATCTCCAGGACTTCAGTCTGTTCGTGTGATATTAGGACCTGCTAGACTGGTGGGTTTGTTCAAGGCCACCCCAGAACAAACACGACTCCTAAAACAATGAAGCCATTTATCGAAAGCAACCATTGTCATCAAAGATGACTCGTTGTCGCTTCATATATCAGCCTTCATGTGTGGAGGTCATGATACTCCATCACTCAGTGACAGGAGACTCAAACAGTAAATGGATTTTACACTTAGAACTCTATTTGCTGCAGCTCATGTATTACTTATGACTGTCATAATTTGATATTATTCGGGCAACATAAAACTTAACAAATCAAACTGCATTAGTCACCAAGGTCAATGCGCACTTTCAGTCTCCATTACTACTGAGATTAGTCTTTGATGGATCGTCCTTTTAGGAAAAACACTCAAACATAACTTCATGTGACAATAAATGAAACACAGTCACACTCATTAAAACAATACAAGCAAGTTAGAAAAGTGTTAAATATTTGATGGTGGAAAAGTAAGCAGGCGTCCATTATTCTCATATTTAATTTAGTCTTTAATAGGTTTTATATTTATGAACAAAGTTGAATTAATCTAAATAATAACTATATGAAAAATATGTAATTTAAATAAGATCTGCTTAGTGTTTATTTGTCACATAAACGTGGACATTTTGGATGGATGATGGCAGAAGACGGACATCCAGAGACTCCTAAAACTGATTCATCTTCAGCACTTACAGCGTCCTCTCTGCCAACTGGACTTTGTCACTGTCCTCGCTCCTGTTCTGATACATGCTGGATGAGGTCAGCAGATGAAAATGGCTTTTCTTAATATCATTTGACCTTTCCCATTCAACTCAGAAGAGTCGACCTCATACGGTTCCTCCAGTGTGAGCTGAATGTTGGATGGAGTAGAACACAAAGGAGACAGACTTTTACTTTTCTGCAAAGTGTTTGGCTTTAAAATCAAATTTGTTTATTGTTATTCTCTCAAGTATCTTCAAAACATCAACAGTAGGGCTTGGCATTGTGATGTCATCAACTGACACAGCTGCCATTTTACAGTTCTATTGAAAAACCGAGCTACAGAGACAAACTGTCCAACATAAAGTCATGTTGGCTTGCTTGGCTCACACCTAACATTTTAACTATGTTGAAGCAGATTCTTTAAAGCACATACAGTACAGGCCAAAAGTTTGGACACACCTTCTCATTCAAAGAGAATGAGACAAGCCCTGATTATTGGGACGGCTCTTAAGATAATCGTAACCGATGTTCCTGTATGTGTGGTGTGTTAAGAGCGATCGTGTCTGCTCGCATTGACCTTCAATCACAAATCAGGGAAATCCAACATGCTGGATTGTCTTGGCCCGATATCACAGCGTGTTGCGATGAGAACTGATCCTGCAGCCAGTTCAGTGCAGCATGCAGCCAATCAGAAAGCGAGGTGACAGTAGGCTTCTTCTTCTTCTTAGGTTTTGTGGCGTTTGCCAACCAGCGGCACACAGTTTTCAACCAGAAATCACACAGATTTTGTGAGGTTTCTGAGAGTTTTTTTGTGAGAATTCCCATCTGTACTGAGAATGTGGCGAGTGAAATCGCTCCATGTGGAATGTGTGGTCACATGACATGATGAGACACCACACACGGTAGAAGAAGAACAGGAATATGCCTGATTTTTTTCTTGGTGTTTGTGTGGTCTGAAGCTCTTGCAACACTTTTAAAATCCTGCCGTGTGAACCGGGTTCTAGAGGTGAAGAACATCAGGTAAAATGAAGATAAAATATGAGTTCATTAGAAGGTTTAATACATCAAAGAAATCAGAGTAACAACAGCTACTGATGTCTCTCCAGGTTATTTTAGTCACTTATGAACCTTCTTCATCAAACACGACTGTTCGATTGGACCTGAGGTTTTTAATGATCTTAGAAAGAGACTTACACATGAATAGAACCTGCAAAAAATTTGGGATTTTAATATTTTGACCAGGGACACATTAATGTGTGTCAGGCTGGGGATCAAATCACAACCACCCTGTAACAGGTGGGACTTGAACCCACAACCTTTAAATTGTATTTATTTCCTCCTACTGGAAGTCCATATATTGTCACGTATAATTAGAGCTTTATATTTTACTTGAAGTAGAGTGTCAGGAGCAGCAAGTGTGTCTTCATCGCTTCATGTCTTAGTCCAAGATTTATGGTGTCCTCTTTACACACGAGGGCTGACACTGATCACCGTACGGTGTTCTGCTGTGTATTTTTTATGAACTGAGAGGCCAAAGCTCTGCAGCAGCTGTTACAGTAATATAATCATTGAGTTTGTATTGCAGTAAGGACAGAGCTGAGTCAGTGCTCTTTAAAGGCAGAGAAATAAGGCTAAATTTGATCAGAACAAGCCAGCGCTACATCAGAGTGAAGCATGCTGAGGTAAAAAGGAGGGCAAGCAGAAGGAACGTGTAAAACAGGCACAACGAAGAGGAGTAAAGTATGAAAAGATAAAGTTCAGGGGTCAGAGTCTGCAGGCTGTTGGTAGTATTATTCCACCTGTGTTATTCATAAATGCAGTGACATTTTCTCCTGTCTTTACCCTCACCGACTCTGCTGTGTAACAACCAGCATCTGCTCTGAAGACACTCTTCTTCACATCATTGAGATGATTCACCTTAATGAGATAGGAGGAGAATGACAGAAGTAACAAAAAAGTGAGGAACCAGATGAAGATTAGCTGAAAGGCTGAGGAGAAGTGTAGAGAAACCAGGTGGAGGAAGAGGATTAGGGTGTAGCGAGGAAAGACGGAGGAGAAGAAGATAAGACAGCGTGTTGTGCTGATAGTTCCTCATGTCTTCCTCCTGCCTGTGACAGTCTCAGCTACTTCTACAATTTCACCCCTGCTGGTTGTTAAGGAAGCATGAATTTCTATGTGTTCCTATTCAGCTCAGAGTTCTGCAGAGCTCCAAGTGTGGCTGGTTTCTGCAAGGTAGCAGTGCTATGAATATCAATGCCTGGACAGAGAAATGAATGTTTAAGGGAGAGACTTTAGCTCCGAGTGTTTGATCTCTGATATTCTTGTCTGTCACGCTTACCTACAATTATCTACCATTACAACTAAATCCTGGTCTTATTTCTTTTGCTTATTATTCTCATTTAAATTTACCTGGTGCTTTAGATGCTAAAAAAGCACATAATCAGAAATGTTAATACAAACATTTGAGTAAAATGTATAAAAAAGTGCTTCTCGTTTCTTTTTCAAACCTCATTCAGCACGAAACTGAGCAGACAGAAATGTGCCAACAGGTTCCTGCTGTCAGTTAATATCCAGAACTGTGAGATCAGTATCATTTGGGTTTTATTCTCAGTGACAAATGGAAAATGATGGAGCGGTAGTGAAATTCAGAGAAACCTGCAGTTAACTCAGTGTGAAAAAGTGTAGCCTGATATTACAGTGGGGTGTAAAGAAAAGGGTCATTGCACATGAGCAGAGTGAAGCTGTCGCACACAGAATCACAGTCATCATCCCGAAACGATAACAGATATATCAAAACATTCTGTCTGCCATTTTTAACATCCAACAACAGTCAGTGTTTATGGAGGCGGCTTCATGTTTATTCAGGCTAACTGCCTACCTTTTATCAACTTAATTACTCATCATCTACAGCTTAACTTGGATCAGTCATGCTAGAAAATAGATTTATTTAGTATGTATTCAAACACCAAGGAGTGATGGATCTGTTTACCTCCTGCATTATTCATGTTTCTGTATCCCTGTAGGGACATACAAGACAGTAGAAGGGTTGTAGACATGCAACAATGTCCTATTATAACAAGTATTTTGTTGTGATGAAGGTTAATTTTATATATAAGCACACAAACTGTTGTGTTTACCTTTTTGAATCCATGTGTAGTTTGTAAATAAAACCCAGAACCTTTGCTGTTAGTCTAATATAAAGATCAAAAACACTGGAATCAAAAAAAGGTGGAGACAGCAAATGTTTTAGTCATGATAGATCACATAAACAATTAAAAATAAAACATTTAGTTAATACTAACTGAAAATAAACACGTTAAACTATGCATAACTCCAGTTTCCTGTCAAAGGCTTGAATTTAGTCCTGACAGGATTTTGCTTTGTTTGTTTTTGGTTTCTACTTCGTTTCTGAGCCCACTGAAGCAGCTCCTTTGCTGCCACCTTTAGATTTCCTTAAACGGCCCAGTTTTTTCCTCCAGAACTTTTTTTATCAAAATATGTCAAAGTGTTTCTACGTTTCCTCTTTTTTTAAGAGTTCAAACTCTCCCAATGTTTGCTTCCTAACAAAGGATCAAATACATCACAGACGTAGTCAGCTTGTGCTGCATCTGTTAAACAGACAAAAAAAAAAAATACATACTGTACATAGTTGTCTGACGTGGATGTAAAAACATACAGTAATAAATATCTGGCTTCCAGCCAACAGGACACACTACTCCTACAATCTGAGGCGCACAACATATTAGTGTCTAACAAAGAGAACAGTGAAGAAGAAAATTTAATTGCTTTTATCGTAATGAAATTTCTTTTCAAATATTAGTTGTAGCTAAAATAGACACTTTTATTTTAAAGGCTTGTATAATACTTGGTTTCTGACATATCTGCACCGTCTCTACAGATAACCCGTTTTATATTAGCTGAACAAATATAGCTGAATAAATAGAGTGAAGAAAAAGATGAAAAAATTTTAAAAAAACACCTATTTTATTTGAATCCTTTGGCTCCAAAACTGAGCTGACTAAACCACCACACATTTTACCTGGAGAACTCATTGCAATTTAAAACTGCTGATTACAGCAGCTATGATCTTGTCCCTAATTTTATTATCTGTTTTCCCATTTCAGTGGAATTACAAAATATCACATTACAAGAGGAGGAGAAGACTGCAGCTGCAGGAGCTTTTAGGTCTTGGGCTGTTTTATGGCAATAGTGTGATAAATTCTCATCCTGGCAACCAAACACTAAAAAAATTGAATTTCTGTATAGAGTCTTATTATCAGCTTGGAGATAAAACACTTCAAGCCCCAGCAAAAGATTAAATTTTAGTCAGGCACTGAACAAATGTGTGTAATAGTGGTCTGGAGCGATGCCCCCTACAATCTTCTGCACTATAACCTGCAGCAACACCATCTGCAGCAGCTTTCTGAAGAAGAACTGGAGGGTTTCTTCTGTCTGAAGAGTTTATCAGCATATAATTTATCTGCTGTAAAACTCCCTTTTTGTTCATGATTGCTGGAAGGATGTATGTTTAGCTGTTTTATACCTGGTTTCAAAATTCAAACTTTTGCAATAAAACAAGTAATTCTAATCTCTTAAATCAATTTTAAATAGAAAAAAAGACCTACAAGTTCTGCATTATAATAAGTGTAATGAGAGATAACTGTATGTGGAGCAAATACTTTATGATAAAACTGTGATGGCAAGTGGTTAACTACATGAACTACAAAGTTCTGAATAAAAGGACAGAAGGATGGACNTTTACAAATTGCTTGTGATGCTGTTGGTAAAATGGCTAAAGCACTTGAGATGCCTTGAAGAAAACAGATGAGGATGAGATGGTTTTAAAGGCAGAGTGACAAAATGCTGATATTTAAAGACAAAACATTTTATTCATATGTGGATTAAGAGCAGCTACGAGGTTGAGGTACTTCAACAGGGTGAGAAAGTAGAAGTAATCAGCAGCATACAGGAAAAGTCCAAATAGAAGGAATGAGGAAGAACAGGTCGCCCTTACTGGAGCTGTTTGAACTTCATTACAGAACATTTAAAACATCTTCTTTAACCCTAAAAACAAACTGAAATGATGACGATCAGGCATGACTGTGACTCTGCTGCAGATTTCACATATTTGGACTTTATTGAGAGATATTAATGCCACAGTTGCACAATTTTTCCTTTTAAACTTGAACAAAAGGTAAAAAAGACTGAAAGTCTGTGGTGAAAAAACCCCATTAAAGTCAAACACAGTTCAGTCAATGGAATATTATGCGTTAGTCTCACCCACCACAAACATTCTATAGGTCCTATTTTTGTGGGTTGATTGCTGTAATTTGTCAGTGACCCTTTTTTCTAAAAAATAAAGATCCAGTCATGTACAGTATATACATTTGAGCTACAGAGTAGTTGTTTGCATCATGAAGGTCCCTGGTTGAAATCTGGGCTGTGAAAATTATTCAGTGTGGAGTTTATATGTTCGTTTTGCAGGTTAACTTCCCACGTCTTCCCACAGTCCAACAAACATGCATATTAATTATTTTGTTTGAGAGAATGTAACTGGATGGTTCCAGGTTTCTTTCTCCATGATAAATAGGATCTTGCCATTTGAACAGGTTAAATGTGAAAAGGAAATGAGTGAATACATGAATATATCCATGTTGGATAAGTGCACATCTGTTTCTAAAATGTAAAAC
This sequence comes from Pachypanchax playfairii, assembly GCA_006937955.1. NCBI lineage: Eukaryota > Metazoa > Chordata > Actinopteri > Cyprinodontiformes > Aplocheilidae > Pachypanchax > Pachypanchax playfairii. The sequence continues at coordinate 4,354,979 of SSNP01000011.1, read as the reverse complement.
ACTTGCATAAGGAAAATAGGCCTTTTTTTTTTTGTTTTCAAACAGCCTGTTCAACCAGTTCATTTTCAAAGTTTCTGGTTTAGACTTCCTGTTTTGTTGGAACAAATGAAAGCAGGGCATTTCCATCAGCAGCAGCTTTTCACCCACATTATCTTCATCTCTGTGTACATGAAAATCACGTAAAACAATTAATAGATTAAAATTTGATGACAGTTTCTTAAACTTCTATGAGACTTTTTAGTAATTTGTAGAGAGAATAGAATACTGCCTTCAAAATCCAGGAGATAAACAGGGCTCTCCACATGCACGCATACTCACTTTGACTCTGACAGAAAATCCAAAATCCATAGACAAATGTGACCCACAAGCTATGACAGGAGACATTCCTCATTAATGATCAGTTCCCTAATTTGAGTCTGAATTTTAATCCCATTTCCACCCAATTACACTGTCATGTTAAGGTTTATAGTTCAGACTAAAAGCTCTGCATCAGTACTTGTCGCCATTCATTTTGGAAAGGACGAGACGTTTTCTGGTAATCAAAGAAATCCAAGGATCCTTTGTACTTCAGCCTCCAGGCGAGCTGAGCTGGGATTGTTAGAGAGGCAGGGGAAGATGGGAAACATCAAATTATCTGCAGAGAAGTTTTTTAAAAAGCACTTATCTTTAATGTTTCCTGAGGGAGAATGGCTGTAGAGTTGAATTTAGTAGATGCTGCAACTGCAGCTGCTGTTGTGGTTTAGCAGAGGTCTGAAAAGCTGCGCAGTAACACACAGAAGGGCTGAGACAACGATTCACACAGCCTCTCAGTCGCAGCATCCCATTTCTCTTCTGTGGAGCTGAAACAAAGTATTTGTTATATCAGTGTCAGTGCTGTGGGGGGTGGTCTCTACGGAGCAGCTCTGTCAGTGTAAAGAGGCTGTCTGACTTTTCTACAAGCTGCACCTCAGTTTACAAGAGACATGTTCCCTTTATCTGAACACCAATTTCCACACAAAGCTCATCTCTAGTCTCTAAACATGTCATGATAACAGATGTGTGCTACACTTGGTAATTCTATAAATAGGTGAATGAAAATAGTGCAGCTTTGTTTCTGTTAGAGCTGCTGTTGAAGGAGGAAAACTGGACACTAACTTCTTCAGATGACAGCTTGTCTTACAAATAGTTTTTAATGCATTATCATCTGTGACAATATATAAAATATTGTTACACAAAGTGTCATATTGAGTGGTATTATTTGGTACGGCATGGTAGAATAAACTATTTTCTGCACCATATGGTTTTCAGTTTACTCCATGCATGGAATCTCATTATGAGAAGGTGCATTTGAGGACAAACCTTCTTAACCCCTTAACCCAACAATATCTCACTGTTGGCAACTAGTTGGAGACATAAAAGCTCATTCTAAGTTGGAATTTAAGTTGGAATTTCTGCAGAATTTTTCCAAATGTGCAAATTTTCTAGGTTCAGTTTGGACACAACATCTCTTAATTTGTTCATAATTTATGTTTATGCAATTTTGTTCTGCTCAGGCATGTCAGATTACATTTCTTCAATTAGTCACAACCACTATCAAAGTTGTCTCAAATTTCTCACACTCTCTGAGTCATGACACCTAAATTGAGAGTTTCAGACAGATTCCAGATGTCTGTGATGGCTAATTTGAGAGATTTGTCTCACTGATTGTTTTTCAACATATTTAAAATTTCAGCAACTTGAAAATGAGGATCTACAATGAGAGCAAACTGAGACATTTTGGAAACTGTTTTGTTAATGTTGTTTGCAGTTTTTTGCCAACAATCAGTTGAGAAATATATTTTTTTCACTTCAAAATTGTTATAATAAGTTTAAAAACAAGAAAAGCACATCAAAATTTTACTTTAAAATGGGATTTGGTTGGTACAAAAAATCTTGCTTTAGTATTTTATACCATACTGAAGTTTTCAAAAATTGTTTTTCACATTTATGAAACATTAAAACTCCTTTATCAGACATGTAGATGAAGATTTAATTGCATGAGTCATTTCTGTCACATACAGAGATACCACTGACAAGTGGTTGTGTGTTTATGGAATTAAAAGAAAAAAAATGAAAAGCGCTTTAACAACTTTGTACAAACTGTAGACACATGCGTTTTTGATTAAAACTACATTCCCTGAGCTCACAGTTACTTTTTACAATGAGACAACAAGCTAATGCAAATCTCTGAATCAATTATTACGTGCAAACTTGAATAAAAAGCTGGACCATTTTAAATGGGAATGAAATGGTTCAGTGACTCAGTGCCTGCGTCTTTGTGCACCATGATTCTGGAGAAAATTAAGTTGCTTTTTAATAATAATGAAAATGAAAAAGCCCTTCATCCACAGTAATAATAGCACATCAGCATTAGTCTCAAGGTGTGGAGATCTGTTGTCCCTGAGGAGCTCGGGGTAGAACCACTACTGCTCTTCACTGAAGGGTGAGATGGTTCCTGCATCCAATTAGAATGTTTCCTCATTCCTTCTGAGTCAGTCATGCCCCACTGTGAGGAAACCCCAGGACAGATGCAAAATATGCTGGAAGGGTTATATCTCCCTTCTGGCCTGGAAGTGCATTAGCATCCAGAAGGAGCTGAAGAGTGTAGCTGGATGGATGGATGGATGGATGGATGGATGGATGGATGGATGGATGGATGGATGGATGGATGGATGGATGGATGGATGGATGGATGGATGGATGGATGGACGGACGGACGGACGGATAGAAATCTGAAATAATTCATGCCATTTAGAAATATTGTTTACTGTGTGTAAAATATCACAGTAGCATATATATTATATATTATTATATATTATATTATATATATTATAAATAATCACCAAAGGTTGAATTTCCACTAACAAGGCAACTTGAATACAAAACAATACTGGATCTGGCTTCATGTTGCATTAAAAGCAGGATATTGATGGCTGCAGACCCTTTAGAAACACACCATGCTGCCCTGCCACTCATTTGCATAAAAATACTTTGTGGTACAAGCTTTTCTCCTGCTGCAATGCAGAGTTTTCAATTTTATGAATCCCCAGTCTCCAATTCAGTGTTTCCTTTTTTAAAATAAATTACATTTACAGAGGTGCTCGTGTGATGTGGACATTCTTTAGCTGTGTAATTCATTTAAATGAAAAACAGAGTTAGATTTTGTATCAAACACTTAACTTTTTTCCCGTAGAGCCTTGTTAGCCCGTTGCCCTCTGTTAAGAGAAATTTATGTTAACTATGTTTACAGCATTTACTTGCTGCAGCTGGTGAATTAGCAGATATTTTACTCCTCCTGGAGTAATTCATACGGGTGATACAGCTGACAACATCCGCTCTAAAACTGTATTTTTCTGGCATTATGATTCAGAGTCTGTTTTGTGTTTCGGCAGCATTCAAAGTGAACACGAGTGAAAGTCGTGTCACTCAGCTTCTTTCAGCTTTCTGTCAGTTACGCCTGGCAGTTTAAGGATGAAGAGATTTCAGATAACAGCAGCAACGCAGCTTGTTGTTGTTTTGATCATATCATTTAGTTGATGTCTGTCTCCCTCACAGCCGCCCACGTCGCTGATCAGTGCGGCAATCCGCAATAAGAATGTTTTTTCCTGCTTTTACAAGCAGTGACAGATCTGTGAATGTGTGTGGAGCACTGAATATTCATGTAAATACAGATAATCAACTTATTATCTTCTGTTTTGATTTATTTTAGCTGAAGACATTTTTAAGACTCAAACAAATCAGCTTTATTTTGCCCTCTGGACTCACAACTGGGATGAAAATCAAGTATTGTTGTTGTGACTCACAGTCTGAAAGGCAAAGTGCTGATCCTCTCAGTTTAGTAGCTGTCAGACAGGCTGACTGTTATCTGGCCAGAGGTGTCAGCTCTACTGAGAAAAAGACTGCGCAGGAAGGAGGAGAAGGTCAGGCTTGAAGTATTGAGGTTTTACAACTGAACTTAGAGCAGTGGAATGTGGAAGAAAGGAGAATCATCCGAAACAAAATTAGGACAAAAATTATTTTCAAATTGTTGAAATCTAGTTTTTTTTTTCAGTAGAAATGCCTCATTTCATGTGTCTGCATTGTAAGAACTGAGGGGGATTTTATTTTGTTAAATTGTTCTTCTTAAGCACTTCCTTAGAAGAGATGATGTTTCAGTATGATAAGTGTTGTTTATGTTACAGTAGCCCGTCTTGATGAATTGTTTGTAAAGCTGAAGTCAGATTTAACGGTGAAGTTCTTAAAATGATCTTGAGAAACCAAATTAAATTTGATAAAGTATTACAGATTATACAACTATACCCTGATTCTTAAGAAATAAGAAGTTTTTTGTCATATACAAGAACCCTGAAGGCATTTTTAGGTCTCTTTAATTACTAAACCACATAAATCAATGAGGCTGGTCACATGGGAAGGAACACAGCGGTGGGTAACAGGTAACTGACCACAGGTGAGCTGATTAAGATAAAGCAACCTATTGACCTTATGCTGCTCCGCCCACCTGCGTCTTCTGGTTTTGTTAGAGTATTTCTGGGCTAGAACTGTAAAAGCCAGCTGGTGTTAGGATCAAACATTCATCATTCATCACATGTATGTGGTTAATGTGTTGGGAAGTGAATGTTATGTTAAATTCATACATGATGACTTTGTAGAAAAATAACAACAATTTGGTCAACAGGACGAGTCTTTCCAGGTTATTCTTAGGTAACGAATAAAGTTAATAAACTAACGTAATATTTTAAGGATTTTAAACATTAAGATGTTTTACTCAAAATGTAAACATCTTTGATGTTGGAGTTTTCAAATGCTGAGAAAACAAACTGAGCTGGTGAACTTAAAAAATCCAGACTGAGTCATATCTTAGTATTTTGTGTTTTTAATACCTTCCTGCTTTTATGTATCATTCAAAGAGGAGGTGACTGGAACTCAAGACCTTCTGTGGATTAGTAAAATAAGCATTCGTGTTTTCTGCTTGAGGATTTTTTGCAGTTTAGAGCAAAAGCAACCATCACTGGAGTCTCATTATCCTGCTTACTGCTTTGTGCTCAGAGCAGATAAATAAGCCGGCTGGAGTTCACACTGAGAAGCACTGAACTGTGTTTGTAGGGCTTTTAGGGCTCCTAAATGCAGAACTTTATGTTCACTACTGTTTGCTGGGTGATGGATGAAGCTCATCAGTATTCAGGGTTTCCCAATCTGTCCTGGACTTGGTGCGCTCTTTGTTATTCAGTGAAAAAGCACGTGAATGAGCCACAGTCTTCCTCAGTGTCTGTGGAGGCAGCTTGCCTTTTCAGGAGTGATTAAATGTATTTGGCTTCTACTTTCCACAGATAGTTTTAAAACTTCTTTTATGCTTTTTAATGCAGTCAAACTTACCATTTGTCACCTCAGCAAAAAGATGAAGCTGACACTATAAGCTGAAGAAATGTCAGGAGGCTGAGTGATGGATGTCCAGGCGGAAATTTGACTGAACTGGGAAAATATTTCCCATCAGTCAAATGTCAATATACTGCTTTCTTTGCTTGCTGCTAAATTCCTTTCCACCAGCAGCAGAAACAACTTTTTTTTTTCATTTAGTCTGTTTATTGCATTTTTTTAGATTGAAAAAAATCATATTTTCAATCTTTTTTCTAGAGTGAGAGCTTAAAAGTCCAAATTCTGCCTAAAATATATGTTGCTGAATGAAAGGTGATTAAAAATAGTTAATTCATGTGAAAACTATTTAATCTCTTCTTGAACTTAATGGTCTTAAACTTAAATTATTTTTATAATGATGATGACAAATTGATCTTTCCAAATGTGTCTCTTTTCTATATCCAAACAAACCTTGAGTTTAAATTATTTACAGATCAAAATCTGAGACCAATTTTTTGATGTTTTTATTAAAAGTGCAGATGATGCACCAACATTTTTGAAGCAAGGTTATAAAATGTTTTTGTTCACTGAAAGCGGGAGTCCAGAGATGTAAACATCAGAGATAATAGTGTTCTTTTCAGATAAATAGGAATGTTTACTCAAAGAACCTGAGCTGCTTTGAGTTGTGAGATTTTAATATTCAGGGAGGCTCTCGATTCAGCATCCAGGGTCGGTGTTGAGGTTCATTGGCTGTAGAAGCCAGCAGGTATTCAACATTTAGCTTCATTTTCCTCTGAGCTGTCTGTGTTTGTGCTCCACTGGTCACACCGTCAGGGATGTCTGCTTTTAAATGCCAAAGACCCAATAAAAAAAAGAAAAACGACTCTTTTTTTTGCCGTTTTTGCTGCCCTCTTCTACAAGTTTTTCTTCAGCAAAGCTTTGCTCTTGCCACACATTATCTCCTCAGGGATTACAGCACTCCTGCTTGGAGAGCCATCCCTCTTACTTTACCTCTCCAGACTACTGTAATTCACCTGCTTTCACCCTGAGAGCTCCCCACCACGACACAAAGTGTGTGTCAGGGCAAGTCCTACAGGGATAAAGGCTGTCAGAGCAGCAGAGGACCAGAGACATTATATAACTGGATACATCTGAAACATCCATCCATCCAATCATCCATATGTGCAGACCTCCTCCACATTATCCAGATGGACTTTGAGACATAGGCCAGCTGTAAAATATAATCTGTCCAGTGAGTCCTCGAGGTCTTCTCCCGGTGGGACATGTCTGAAACATCTACCTTGGGAGGAACCCAAAGGGCATCTTCACCAAATGCCCAGAATACCTTAACTGGCTTCTTTTGATGCAAGAGGGATGACTCTACTCTGAGTTTCACCTGAATAACCAAAGTCTTTACACTGTCCATGAGTCCAGCCACTCTGCAGAGATGCAACCCAGTGAGATGCTAATGCAAGTTAAGAAGTATGTGTTTATATGTTGTTCTACTTCATTTGTTTTCCTCTCAAACTTGTTTTTAAAGCTGTAAATGTAAAACTGTTGGAAACTAGTTTACTTTTGTTTGTGCTTTAATTTGTTAAAAGCTCATCAATATCACCCATTAAGCTTTACATGTTGTTTATTTACACAGTAGACTCTTTCACTTGTGATGGAGTGAACCATTTCAAACCATTTCATTTTCTATCAATACTTTAAATGGTCCAGACACTGAATGAATTGAATCCAAGGTTAAAAAAAAAACAACAAACATAAAGAAACGTACTGTTGAGAAGTTCACATCATATGTGATCATGTTATAAGTGCTTGATGTTATCTTAAATAGTGTTCTGGGTTTTTTAATGTGAACTCATGTTTCATTACATTAAGCAGCTGCACATGTTTCATCACCACTGATAGTGTGAGCTGCTTCTCTGCAGATCGTGTCATTGAAGGTGATGCAGAACTTGTTTAATGAACTGCAGATACCATCAAGATCTTACTGCACATGTTAATGCATGTATCACTAGCTGCAGATTTCATTAAAAATCCTCAAGGAGATACAAATGATTGCTGTGAAAGTAGGGGAATCATAAAATGAATGTGGCATAAAAGTGTATGAAGTTCTAGTTAGTAAAATATGGTGATCTTTTGGCAGCAGGGTCATATTTAATTCACAGATATATTTTCACTGTGTGAAAACATTATGGTTTTGTTTTTTTAACCAGCCATTTTTATGCAGGTTGTCCACCTTTTGCGTGGCACTTTGACTTTTTTTGCTTTTTTTAGTTGCTCCATGGTGGATGCATTTTTTTTATCTGTCTCTGTTTTTCAAAATTCAGCTATTATAATATTAAAAATATTAAATATTATTTAAAAATCCAGATACGTTTGTCTAAAATGCTCAGACCTACTTTGAGAATGTCTGTTGTGTATTTGATAGGAAACATTTTCTGTTTTAAGACTTTTTGCAGTTTTTGAAAAGCCTTTTAGTCCACAAACTAAAAAATAATAATTATCTGTTGCTGGTGAATCTATCTACAATTAATTGTTGTGATATTCCACTTTAACAAGTGAACTTTTTCAGGCAGTGGAGGAAATCAAGAGGCAGATGAAGACTCGGGTTGTTAGGATGAAGTGCACTGATGCTGACAGAGTAATCAAAGCTAAAGCTTTGTTGTCAGAGTTGTGAGCTTGAATCGGACCACAGCGTGAATCATAGTAATTGGCTCTTGTCTCAGTATTGGAGAACAACATCCATTAACTGAGAGGTGTTAGATGGAGGCAGCATTTGTTTGGGTTCAGCTTTGAGTTTGCATTGTGAGAGGAAAAAAAAAAGAACAAATATCTACTATTTATTCTTTGGGTTTATCTGTGACTGAAGAGCAGGTTAAACATGTTCTCATAAAACAAGCTCTCTGGTCATTTTTTTTTTTGTGAGGGGGTTTATTTTGTACATCAGTCCTTTATATTTTCTGGCTTTAACAAATAGAAAAGTATTTGAAAAAAAAATACAAGAAAAACCATCAACAATAAACTAAAAAACATCAAATTAGATGAAATATGTGTTTTTAGTCCAGCCAATCATCCTCAAATCCAAACGGACTCATCTCCATCAACCTGTAATGAGTCACTGAGGAGATAATTTATCTCTACATGACTTGATTGCAGCATTCATTTACCCATTGAAGCAAAATTACACCATTTACTTACAAACTGGACACCATTTCCCCGTTCAGTCATGTAATATGGTGCCATTACAGCAGAAAGACCTGTTTCCACCCGGGGAACATTAAATCTGCCCCTGAATGATTAAACTCCCTCTCATCTTGTCATCATGGGCACAGAACAAAAGCTTGAGAACAAGAATATAAAACCTGTCTAAATAAACCTTCTTTTTACGCTGAATAAAGACTCTCACCTCTCAGCATCCCTGAGATCCCATCCCGCTGTTTTAACAACTCTAGTGTTTTTCTAACCAGCTTACAGTAGAAGAATAATCCATCTCCAGCTGCGTCACACACTGTGACATCTTCACCTTCATGACTTAGAAACACAGAAATCTTTAAATCTGTGCTAAACGAAAAGGCATTTATGTATGAAGATGCTGCTGGGGGATACTTTCTGCAGATGTCACTGAGCTGACATGAAGCTCAACCTGATTCTTTCATTCTAACATGGATTCAACTGATAATATGAGGACGTGAAAGATTCTCCTAAAGGTTTAGTCTGCATCTGTCTGTAAAAGTTGGCAAAAAAGCTTTTTAATTGTGACAAAATTGTAAGTAAAATGTTGGTCACGAGCTTGAATGTATGTTTTTATTTATAATTTTAACACGTAGCGGCACACTCTGGTTAGATATCACCCACAAGTGTAGTTCTTCTAACAAGACATAATCTTAAAGTTTAAGAACTTTAGTATTGGTGTGCTGCATTTTACTAGTTTGTAATTATAAGTCCTTCAGAACAATATTCTGTGTTTTGATATTTCATGTGTTTGAATGAATGTGGAAAACACATTGTTTTTGAGTTTGGCTGATTATTAGACCATGATGCATTCAAGATGGATGGTTCATTGCTCCAGTGAGCTGAGGTTATAATGAACCTTCAGTTTCTGCAGTCAAGACTAAAAAAAGCTTCTTTTCATTGTTGCCCTTTTCTGACAAATCCTGGTCTAAAGTCAGCAGCTGTAATGGAGCTGACATTTCCTGCTTCTTTATTCCTCCTACAACCAGCAAATAAGCCAAAGATGTCATACATTGAAAAGGATATAGATGTGCCACTAAGACTTGTGACTGTTATTGTTAAAGTTAATTTAATTCTTCATCTTTTTGTTCACAGTCTTGTAGCACAGTCCACAGAGAAACATGTTCACATGGTGATACTGAACATGAGTTTCTGAAAGAATCCAGAATTTACAAGGGAAAAAAATCCCTAAAGAAATGTTTAGAGTTAATGTGGAGGAGGTTAAACAGAAAACCTGTCACAGCACCCACAGTTTTTACTCTAAAGGCATCACTTTACATCAAAACCTACTCTGTTTTGAACTCCTAAGTTTTTTATAGCAGCAGTTTGATGAATCTTCTGGTATTTTCAGTCTTAGTTATTGTGCCGTACCTAATAATTAACATGACCAACATGTTTATTTTTTATTGTTGTTGTTATAGCGTCTTACAGCATTGTATTCACATGATGAACCTGTCAGTGTATGCTTATGTTATCCTGAACAATCACTCTAGAGTTGCAATATTTTTGAGATTCACATTCCAACTTTCATTAATAAATAACTTAAATATTCTATGAACTACAATCAGTTTATTGGTTAATGTATATGAACATCTCCACCTGGTCTAATTTATATTGAAGACGAATCCACAATATTTCATTTTCAGGTGCTGCCTTTTGGTGTATTTGTAACCAGAGTAGCTTGGACATAGTAGAAGAAGAACCATCTCTAACAGTTAGAACCATCAGAAGGTTTCTGTAGGTTCTTTTTACTCACAGAAACTTTAAAAGATGATAAAAAGAGAATTTCATTAGAGAAAGTTACAATTATTAAACTAGTTTTTTTCCTGTTTTCTTGATTGACAGAGGTGTGTGACAGTGCGCTGGTGTCCAACCTGCTGCCATCGTCCTTCATAAGCTCCTCCCAGCTGTCAACCAGCCACGCACCAGGTTTCGCCAAACTCAACCGGAGAGATGGTAAGGACGTGTTTTTGATGATGTGTGTGTATGTTGTGTGAGTGTGTGTGTGTGTGTGTTCTGTGAGCTACATGCCAAACTATCCAGGTATAAAGTAGAACATGCTGTAATTGCTATCAGCTTTAGGCTCTGAAACATTGTTCATGCTTCTGGTGTTTTTTGATGATGTGATGATGAAGGTGTTTGGGTTTTAGGACGGATTGTCTTCTTTTTGCTCTGTCTGATCAACGCCTGACAGAGAAGTTCTAAACTCGAGACACAATTCTTAACAAATACACTGATTTACTGAACTTACGGAAACTAAAAGTTCATCTTTCAAAGAAGAACATCAGAATAAAACGAGGGAGAAGTTAAAAAGTAAATAATTTGTGTGTGATGTTTCTGGTGATGTTTATATGAGGAGAAGTTTGGTTATTGTTTGACAGTCCACCAAAAAACTGACTAGGAGCAGAAATACTGATACACATTTTAAGCAAAATAAAGATTATAGTTTCACTTCTTTATCCCATAATCAAAGCATTGAATCCGCCAGGGAGGTGCAAAACCAAAATAACATGAACTATTTTTACCAGATGGACGAGAAAGAAAAAAAAACAACCGGAAAACATTTCATTTATTTAAATTTGACTCCCTGCTTCTGCTAGTAGTGAGTGGGCTGAGGCTGCAGAAACCATCTGCTGCTCCAGTAATAACCGAAAGAGCTCATTTTTATTGTCGCCCTTTCCTGACACTTTGTGGTCTAAAGCCACCTTTCTGTAATAAGGCTGGCATTTCCTGGTCCTTCATTAACTGTTACAAGCCAAATATGTCCTGCATGTGAAAAAGACACACCTTCTACATTATTAAAACTTTCTTTTGAGGTTTTATCTTTTATTATCTGTTAAAAAGCTCTTAAAACTTACAACAGCATATACCTAAATCCAACCTGTTTTTTATAGTCATATTTGGACCTTTAACCTCTAATCAAAACATCAAATAAGAAATAAATCATAAAATATTGCAACATCTTTATTGTCCTTCACTTTTAAAGATTCAAACAACCTATTTAATAATTTAGAAAAATCTACAATACATTTTTTTTTTTGGTGGATTAAAATTTTGGGGTGTCCAAACCTGTCTCTGTGTATTTTAACACATCATTAGTGTTCAAGCAGAAAGTAAGAGAGCTGGGAAATTAATACAACATTTATTTTTCTTTATCTTTTGAACATTTGCACCAAGAATAACTTTCACAAACTGCAAGTGCTGTGAAAATTGACAGGATAGAAGTTTATGTCCTGTGTTGAGAAGACACATGTAGTCAAGTGAGTCCTGAGAACCAGGAATTACTGAGGAAAAGAAAACAAAGTGGATATTTGTTGTAAATGAATTCCTCATTCTGAGCATGCATGGAACAACTGGTGACAGTGCAGAAAACAACTCTCTGTTTAAGAAGAAGAAACCTCCTGCTGAACCCGATTCAGAAACTTAAACCTGCAGCAGGATAATTAGGAGATCGCTCCAAGTCAGCCAAGCCAACTCGAACAATGAGCTTTATCAAAAAGTTTTAAACTTTCTCTCAAAAGTACAGAGTGTCTGCTTCACAAATGAAAACTGCTTCCACAGTAAATGAGCCTGTTAACTGAAACTCTGTCTCCAGGTTTGTATTGAGGAACTCTGGGAACCACAAATAAACCTGCAGAACTCTCACTTTTAATCAGCTGGAAGATCTTCAGGAATGTTTTGAGGGACATTCTAATTGGAAGGATTTACTGTGAATCATAACCTAGTGTTTATGCAACACTGTAGAACTGAATGTTCCTCATTTGGACAATATTGTTCAGGTGAAACAAGAAAAGCGACAGAATTATCTTTAGAATGTGTCAGTAGCTTCTACGTTAACAATCTTACATCTAGCAGGTGTTATGTTTATCATCATATAAACTTTATTAATTAGTTTATTATCTTTCATTTAGCTCTTAAAGTGCAACTAACCCCCAAATCAACTTTTTTTTGCTGATAAACTGTCTAAACGGGTGTCTAGTAGTCTTAACTACATGTCCCAGTCATTATTTTGATATTTTAGTGCATATTTGTTAAAATCTTAACTTTAAGCCAAAAAACGTCTGTGTGGCTCCCTCCTAAGGTTAAACAGTGTACTGCATTCGAATTTCGCGTCCAATTTTCTGATTGGCTCTGAGGTGATGAAGAATGTGTGATACAGATGATTTTCATTCCAACAGTCCAATTATTTTTTGACCGACAAATTCTGTTTCTGTTTATTTAATAATCGTTCAGATGTTAGAGATTACAGATATGCTCTTTGAGGTAATAGATGAGATCAGGTCATGCTACTATGGTTTAAAAGGGAATGATTGGGTGGGTTAACTCTTGTATACATGCAGATAAAAAGAAAAAATGCAAGGCTGTAAAACTAAAATGCTTGAGGGAAACAAAGACATTTTTTACCCATTTTTTCTTTGATACATCATAAAACTCAGCAGTTTTCAAACTTCTTTATTCTTCAGACTTTGACCTGATGTAGCTGATCACAGTGGAGGTCTGAAGACTGTAAATGGGACACCAGAAATGAATCAAAAGGTCTAGATAGTCTATTGATCTGCTTTTTTCAGAGCCTCGAGGATAAATGAGTCAACTTTTTCAGTCAACTTTTGGTTTCTATTCTCCATTTACTTTTTTCCTCTATTTTTCTCTATTTAATAATCTTTTTCTTTTCTTTTTCCCAAATCTTCTTCTCCACCTCTTTCCTGTCTTCAGCTGAACTTCCTCTGTTGATCTTCTGCCACTTCTGTGTTACATTTCATTTTCTATTGCACGAACTAATTTAGTCAGTTCTGTCCTATTGCCAAATGTTAATAGCACTTTTCATGTTTAAACATTTTCTTTCTTCTGTAGGCAAAGCCGACAGTTATCAGTGATGCTTCTGCAATTATGCTGAAATATGAGTTGAAAAGAACTGCTGTGGCAGAGTAATCGTTTTCCCAGAGAGATCCGAAGGCAGAATTAAACTTTCATTGAAGACTGTATATTGGGACTATGTAAGAACAGCCAACTAATCAGTTATTGATGTTCATATTCAGTTGTCCTCTGTGACCTCCACAAATGTTCATTCAACAACAAGATTACTTAAATCTCTATAGATTTTTTTCTGCATCTAATTTCTTTGCAGACATGTTTCCAGTCTAAACAAGTAGAATAAATAACCTCTACATGAAGTCAACACTGATTTTATCACATCATCATTATGGATTTCAGTCATTTCTGGTGGTCTTGTTTTAGTAATTTGCTTCAAGGTGTTGTAAAACATCCTTAATCTGAAGAGCCTTAATTCTTTAACAGATCTTTAGAAAATTATTAATGTTTAATGTCAAATAATTAGATTTTGGCTGAGTCCCATTTCCCAGTGGTACCCCTACCACTAGATTTTGATTGGCTCCTAGGATTTTACTTTAAACCAGTAAATCTTATAGTCCAGACTCTGATCTGGATCTAGACCGAATTGTAAATTTATTCAAACTTGACCCACACGTTATGTTAGAGCTTCAGAACTGGCTCTAAATAGAAAATATTTACTAGATTATAATATTTTTTTTGTTCTTTTTAATTAGTTATTTGGTTTGTAAAGTATAAGATATTATGATATTTTAGATTTGTATCATTATCCTGGGTTTAGTATCATACAGGCCCATTTTTGACATAAGTCCTCCCAATTTAGACCAAAAAAATATTTAGAAAATTTTTTTCTGTCATGTGTAAAATCCAGAAGACGTCTCTGGACCCCCTTTTCTCTGCTGTGTGTTTTAAGTCTGACCTGTCATTGCATTATAAGACCTTTGTCTCCCTAAAACATCCAGAAAGCTCTTCTCACCTTTCAGGAACTATTTGAATGTTCACTCTTGTCAAATCTTTGAGTAATATGAAGAGAGCACGGTAAATTTCACTGAGGTGATTCTTCTGTCTGTGTTCAGACGTTAGTACCTTGTGAAGCCTCTGTGTTACTGTAATACACCAAATATTCACCGAAAGTCTGTTTTTTTTTCATTTTCCTGGAAGTCTTTGGGTTTTTTCTATTGCAAAAACAGTAACAGAGTTATGATAATTTACCTCATTAAACTCCATGCCCCCAGTGGCAATGTTGTCATGCTTCAGTTATCAGTGTTCATGTCAGCTAAGGGCTTAAAGGCATTCACATGCAGTCCTGAGGGCATGAGAGAGCGTCTTCTTCTGACGGTCTTATTACCAGAGAAACAGTGCTGGAGTGTGACGTTGCCATGGCATTATCTAAATTTACAAAGCAAATAAAGGTTAAAAAACGAGTGGATGTGTGAAAATATATTAATGTATTTAGCTCAGTCCCTATCTGTTATTCATGTTTACAAAAATCAAACATTATCTGAGGCTAATGTGCTGGAAGGTCAAAGTTCGATTTGTTAAAATCCTTCCAACGTAACATTCTTCTAAAATAATCTGTGTCCATAAAGCTGAACTGGTCTATCACTTTACCCTGAGTCTCTAAAAGAACTGGGACGCTCATCCTCTTTTCGTCTAAATGCACAAAATGTGGGAGTAAAGTCAAGTGTTAGAGACATCTGGTGAAGCTTCTTTCATAAGTGGAGCTATTTTTAGTTCTTAGATGTTCTTCTTGTTGCCTTTCATTCAGTAACAGCAGCTCATCAGAACCTGTTGGCATCTCGTTGGACTCTGACAGACTGCAGTATGTCAGTCCACAACAACTAACTTCCAGATGTTGTTTTAATACGAGCACTTTATCTCCTGACTTTTTTTCTGGGCCTTCTGTCTTCAGCTGTTTTTCTTTCTCTTTGATCTGCCTTAAACAGACTAAATTAATAATATCTGGATAGTTTGTAACAGTCGATGTAAAGGATGTTTGTGTTCACCTTTAAAACCAAAGTCTTTAAACCAGTGGGTCATTGTGTTTAGAAGGATTTTTTGGATAAATGTACAATGAGAGTTGAACGTCCTTCTGGATTCTCACTGCTTTGTCAGTGGCAGTGCAGGAGGGGTGAACTACATGGTGAGGTGAACTTTTAACTCTGCTGAGCTGAGAGACTTCTCAACCTCATGACGCTTGGTTTGATCCTGCTACTTCACCACGGTAATAAACACAGAACTTGCAACCTGCTCGGGATCAGTTTATGTTCAGTATTTCAAAATAAATGTTTGTTAAAACCAGCACATGTTCGCTGATTAATTTCTTGCTAATATCCAAGAAAACAACATTAATCTCTGTCAGAAGGACTGACTGTTGAGGCTTTTATTTAAAAGAAACCCATCAAAACAAACCTAAACATGCAACTGAAATACTGCAGCTTTACCAGGTGCACAATTTTGCCTTAAAATAGTCCAATTCAATGTCATAACAATGTTTATGTAGTCACATCTTAAAATCTAATCATGATTATAATGCAGCCTTTTCATGACAGTCTTATCAAGAGGAAATTAACTACCTATAAAATGTTCATGCTTTTATTTTGTAAGCGGGCTTGTTCCTGTGCAGGGTCTCAGCAAGGCTGGTGCCTCATTGCAGATAAATGAGATCTCCTGCAAAGTTAAATAAGGCTTGAATCCATCTGATTCCTCTGAGACTGTCAGTCAAAATAATGTAATCAATTCAAAATTAAAACTATTAAATACTCTAAATGAGGTGCTTTGGTTTTGCAGTCTACAGTGATATCTTCGGTTTGACATTCAGAACAATGATTCCACTCCTGACCTCCATTAATCTTCCATTTCTCTCGTGGGCGGTTGGATCTGCTACCTTGATAGACACATGGGAGGAAAGGAACCAAAGCTATCTCTTTGATTTAAAGCAACAGCTGTGTCTTTAAATGTTCAGAGCGTCTGCCATCAGCTCACTCCCATTATATTAGTCACAGTTATTCTGTCAGTAGGGACACAGTACATCTTTGTATGCCTCTTATTCCCTGAGTTGTTTTTTTCTTTAATCTCCATCTTCTTTCCTTCACAGTCTAATCACCAAGTGGAAAGGTCAGAGTGTCTGCCATTTCTTCTCTGCTGTCACTGAACATGTCTTTTAGTCAAGTGGTTATTAGCTCTGGCCTTTAGCTCTTTAAAGATCAGCTACCAGACCGACACTGATTCATTTTCTCTGCTGGTTTTTTCTCCTTTCTCACAGCCTGTCAGCAAACAATGATCAGAGTTAAATCCTGTTCCACTAGTTGCCATTTTCTGTTAATATTACACACATGGTGAAGCACACTGATCATTAAACACATGAGCAAAGACAGATTTTATTATGGAGGAATGAAAAGAAATGCTTTTAGAAAACTGAAAAGCATTTTTCGTCTCAGTTTTGTTGTAATAATTGTTCTTTGTTACATACAGAAAATCCTTCAACAGAACAATTAGACTTTCTAGTCACACAACAAAAAGAACAACAACAAGAAAACTAAAGTCCAAACTTTTAAAACCTGTAAAATACATCAGAATTTCTGCTGACTAGTCAAATATTGACTCTCAGTCAAGATTCTCTCGGATCAATTTCCCAAACACTGCGTGTCCTTCACTGTCACTTAAGAACAAGCTGCTTTTTGTTATAAATGTCTGTAAAAATTGTAATTTTTTTTAACAATAACATTCTTTGCGTTTATTTAAAAATGTGCAAATAAAGCTGAAACACGTAGTTTAACAGGAATGTTGGAGAATTTAGGTAATAAACATTCTTACTTATTGTTAGCGAAAAAAATCAATAATAGATATTAATATGGAAAGCAAATTACATTTTGATCAGATTTTTAATGCACTGATTTGTATTAACAGGACAAATGAGTCATTTTAAATGTCATAAAAAGTTCTGTTTCAGGAATCTAAATTTGTTTGTTTGTATTAAATGCTTCATTGTTTATCTTCTAGTTGCTTTTAAAATGTTTATTAAAGTCTCAAAATTGAGCTACAGTTTCTAAATTCCTCTTTTTTCTTGTTAACAAAACATTTTGCATCAAAACAAGTTTGATCCCAGAATTTATTGATATTCTGTGTTGTTCAGGTTGTTATTGGCTCTAACTGAGTTTTGAGTCGTTCACTGCATCATTATCGGTTGGGAAAATCAATAATGCAGACTGACAGTAGGGAGTCAGGGAATTTCACGAGCACCTTCTGGACACCAAGACGCCTAATTTTTACAAGCTACGTTTACTTTTAGTGATGCTAAATAGTTTTCATGTATTGATACCAGAAGCAGTTTTCCCTCAGAATCTGTTTCATGTTTTATCATATTTTTCTGCTTTCAGCACATCCACACAGCAGCAGGTTGTCAGAATTTTGGCTCAGATGTGCTAAAACAGAAAGAGATACCTGTGAGTGTGTGTTTGTGCTTTGTGTTGCTTTCTGACGTTCATGATTTGAGTGTGTGTCGTTGCACTCAGTGGGTTTCTGGTCAGCAGCCTCCTTCTTCACAATCGGTCCATCTGTTGTTTAGGCTCTGTGTCATCACTTTGGCTTAACTAAACATTTTCCACACACACACATGCACACCAACAACAAATCACCTGTCTGGTTTTTCCATTTTAAGTCTTAATTTTTTGGTTGTACATTCAACCAGTTATTAAGTCTAAATACACTTCTGTTCAACTAAAACACACACACACCTACACATATTTGTCTGTCTGTTTGAATATTGTGGATGTGTAAATTAGGTTGATGGTAATTAAATTGCAACAAATCCAGTAAAATAGTGATTTTTTTTTTCACACATCAATAATTCTGCTCTCTCCCTTCTTTGTATTTGTGGAGGCAAATCTCCCGACCGGAGTTAGTGTGTTACATCACGGCTGTTTTATTGATGTTTAAAATGAGGATACACATGTTAGGGGGTTGCTGTAAAACTAATCAGTGCTTGGCACCACATCTTCTTACAGATTTTAATGGGGAATGATATCAGCATGCAACTGGATGGACAGGCTCGGGTCACAGTCAGTCAGTGTGTTTGTAAAATGTTCTATACTCTCAACTCCGAGCAGAACTTTCACTCATGCAAAGATCTGCACGTGTTTGCAGCCCGTTGTATTGAGTTTAGTGTAGATGTTGTTTTTAAAGGAGTTAAATAGAAATATTTATTATATTTCCAAAATTCATATAAATGTAATGAAACTTACTCTATTAAAACATTTTGAAAAAGGACAAATAATGTTTCAAATATTTAAAAGGAGTGTAACAGGTGTAACTCCGCCTCCTGCTCAATGACAGCTGGAGATAGACCCCAGCTCCCCGCGACCCTGAACAGAAATAAGTGGGAATAATGACTGACTGACAAATGTATTTAATACTGGCTCTCGGTTGCAATAAAAAGAAACTTTCTTTCAAATACTTGTAAACCTACTCTTTAATATATTAATTTTAAGTTGTGCAGAAAACTTTTTGAGGAGTTTTACATAGTTGTGAGCAATAATGTGAGAATTTTCTCCACATTTTCTAATTAGAAATATAATTTGTCAGAAAGAAAAGGGAACAAACTGCCGACAGCACGGCAGTTAGAGAAGCATGAACCATTTTAAAATAAATAAAAAACACCTTTTTTAGAAAATGATTTATTAACCAGTATGGCCTGAAAATTAATTTTAAAGTATTTGCTGCAATTTTATCTGTTTTTTTTTTTTCATTCTAGGAACCAGAATAGAAACATTCCAATTTAATTCAGACTCAAAGTTTAGGTTACCAATTAATTAATTCATTTAGTTAAACCTGAACTTTTATTATTTCTCAACAAAATAAAACAAATAAATCACATATCTGATGTTTTTTGCAGGAGCTGGAGGCTGGTCTCCCCTCACCTCAGACAGGTATCAGTGGCTGGAAGTCGACTTGGGCCAGCGAACCAAGATCACAGCTGTTGCCACACAGGGCCGTTACGGCAGCTCTGATTGGCTGACGTCTTACCTGCTGATGTTCAGTGACACAGGACACAACTGGAAACAGTACAGACAGGAAGACAGCATAGGGGTGAGTCCATAAACTTTATATAACACAAACAGGGAGTTCTGATCTGATTTACAGTATAAATGCACACAATAATCTATATTTTTATTTTTCTCCTGATGTTTTAAAAACATGCCCAAAAATGTAGACATATAAATAAAAAATGTTAAAATCAAGCTTTTACTACTATGACTGACCTGTCCAGGTGTAACCCTGCATCTCACCCAGTGAGCAGTGGCATTAGACACCTGCCCCCTCTGACCCTGAACAAGAACTAACAGGTACAGACTAATAATCCTGCATAACCTGCAGATAAAATGATCTGCAGATCAATAGAAAAGGTCACTGGCTGCTCGCTGCGCTCCTTAGAAGCTCTTCCACTATAACACCACAAAAACACAAACCTTATAGTAATAAATAGTAAAGTAGCTTTATAGTAATTTAAATATAGAGCAGTACAGTACCTGCATTAGCCCCCTTCAGTTGCTTTCTTCAGAAATGTTCTTATTTGTTACTGTACATCCACCAGGAAGCCATGTTAGTTTTTCTGTCTGTCTGTCTGTTAGCAGGATAATCCAAAAATGTTCTGAATTAATTTTGATTATTATGTTTTCACAAAAGGTCAGAAATAGTCCAAGTAAGGAGAGAATAGATTTTGGGGGAGATCCAGATCACCGTCTGGATCCAGGAATTTGTTTAAGGATTCTTCATCATTGTGAAATAGAGCTGTTAACATATCTGCATGTAACTCATCCAGGTGCTTGGTTCCTAATAGGTTCTACATGATACCAAGGACCGATCTGGATCATTACAAAATTCCAGATACCTTTAGATTTTTTATCACTGTGGAATCAGACACGTGTAAGGAGCTCAATCCAGAGTAAAACCACCAATAACTACTGAACTAATAATGAGATCAATGTTAATCTAATTATTAAATGTGTTTTCATGCACAAGGAATCTGATAATGTCGATACAACAAAGGTGAGACTCTAATCTTTGGTGTAAATTACAATATGGAGGAACTGAGGAGCTTGTTGGAGGTCTGAGCTCTACAAGGGCTTTTATATTTGTGCCTTTTTATTTTTCTGTGAATACCATTGGATTCAGTCCATTTAATGGTCTGTACATGTTCCAAGTGGACAACCTCTAGAGCTGTTTCTTTCTGCTAGTTTTAACAAGAACAACAACAATTTCCTGTTTTTAATTGATTGTTTAGAGTTGTAGAATCTTGTTTTTAATGCAGTTTAAAGACTCTGTCATATAAGTAAAAGTTCTTCAAGCAGTCTGTGAGTGACGGATTTAAATACGATGGTTTAAATACACCCCAAAACTCATTTTATTGTAAATAGTTTGATGTTTTCAGCATTATGAGTTAAATGATAATATATACTGGGATATAAAACAAATTAAATCCTTCCTTTAAGTTTTGACTGACTCCCGTTTATTTGCATCTGATCAAGTGTTTATATAAAGCGTGCAGCATATTTGTAGAGGAACAGGTTCAGCTGCTCTCAATTGTTCTGATTAATGTGGAAAACTCCCAGTTGGACCTCGAAGGCACCAATACCTTACTTCCTCCCTCCTTCTATCCACAGATCTCCCCTTCAGAGTATTTTTATTGCAAAGGTGTCATGTTGGACTTGTATTTTCCTCACTTTAGTACGAATATGTGGTTTCGTATCCAGGTGCTGGAATACTAAGTAGTTCTGTTGTAGCAAAACACCACAGTGCATCACATCAGCACTGGGAGCCAACTTGTAGTCTGTTGAGTTTTGTTCCTGCATTCTTCAGCACCAAATCAAATAATGCACCGTACGTACATTTTTCCCACTTTGAGCATAAACATTAACGCAGGTTGAAGCCACATTTGTTACAGTGCTGCACAAAGGAGGTTTTTGATTAGAAATCCAGCTGAGGCAATTTCCTCATGTGGAGGGAATCCAGCTAATCTCAGTGCTGAGCAAGGATCCAGCTAAAAAACATGTTGATCTGACGCTATACATAAATTCTGCACAAGCCCAGCCACATTTCAAAGTGTGTCTGAACTTCTGTGAATAAGTCAGCCAAGCTTAGAGAGTCTGTTGAAGGAAAAAAAAAAAGATGGCAGAGCTGCTGGATCAACCACAACACATTACCTACTGGGTTTCAGATCTCAGCACAGTGAGCTGAAGACCAGAGGAGGCAATATGTTGTTTTTCTCCACCCGTCTTTTCCTCACGTTTTCTTGGAAGCCTATTGGAAATACAGCAGTTCATCTTTTCTTTATTGTCTCTCCTCTTTATCTGTTTTTTTTCTCTCTTTTACCACCTGGAGCGTTGAAGATGAGAGCAAGACCTGATTGTTTCACTTTTCCCATTTCTCTCACATTGTCTTTATTGTTTTATTCTTTTCCTCCTCTTACTTAATTCTTTTTACTGTTAGTTGCAACTTCTTTTTCTTCACTGGGGATTTTTCTGTCCCCTTTATTTTGTCCCTTGGTCTTTTATCTTTAATCTATCTCTGACTTTATTTTTAAGCAAACATCCTGCTGGTTGGTTCAGAACTTTGGACTCACTAAAGACTCAACACCTCACTTTGTTTGGACTTTCACATCTGTCTCTCAAATTCTTTTATAAAATCAAACTAAACACACTTTTACAACAGTTACAAGTTCATGTTTTCTCTTGAATAAGCTCAGTGTTATATTTCTGTTGCAGAACATTTATAACTTAAAAACATGCTTTTTCTTTCTCACGGCTTTCTTTAAAAGAAAATGTAGCTCATTATTTGTTACCATCTTCCCAAAATCGGATCAATAAATCTATTCATCCAGATGTTTGCTCCTTATCTCTAACCTGGCAACAGTCTGAGCAGAGAGATTTCAGGTGGATACAGATACATGTTCGATGCTAACCAAAGCATTCTGTACTGTGTTGATGATCTTCTCAATGAGCTCCACAATAAAACAATTAAACCAAGAGTTAATCCTTCTGTAAAGAGCAGAACTTTTTCATCTCTAACAACCCCATGCAAACATTTAAACATGAAATTAAAACAAAAAGAATGTCACTAACTTCCCAGTCAACATTTTTTCAGCAGCTCTGTTGAAACTACATTTTCTTTTCTTTAAATGGTGATTCAACTTGTCTGTCATTATTACAGGAGAGAAAAAAAGATTTAATCGTGTGTTTAAGGTTTTACTCCGCAGCTGAAGAGCCAGTTAACCTGCAAGTCATTTTCAATGGAGGTGTGTAATTAGGAATGATTGGAAAAGACTGAAAAAGGAGGAATGTGACTGAAAGTAATCCGTCAGACTTTCAGCCCACTGTTTGACAGATCAGTTTCTAACTCAAACTCTAAATTGTGTGGAAAGGTTTAACTTTAATAAAACTTTGAAAGTTAAAATGGTCAATACTTTATTGGAAAATTTTGATTAGAATAAAATGATCCCCATTTGACACAACTGTGTTACTGTCACTGTGTGTTAAGCTTAAATTGGTGTAAATTGAACTGAATTTTTCTGTTCTGTGAGATCTTTTGATAAGTACTATTACAAATGTATGTAAGATGTGTCTTTATATACTGTGTGTGTGTTCAGTCTTTTCCAGGTAACAGTAATGCAGACAGTGTGGTTCAGTACAAACTGCAGCAGCCTGCAGTGGCTCGTTTCCTTCGACTCATTCCTCTGGACTGGAATCCCAGCGGGCGGATCGGACTCCGACTGGAGGCCTACGGATGTCTTTACTGTGAGCCTCATCTTTTTCTGCTTGACTTGATTTTTAACACTCAACATTCAGCAAAATAAACTTGCTGAAAACACAGATTTAGGGTCCACTCTGCTCTTACTAACCAGTTTTGTTTCACACAAGGTCTTTTGTGTTAAGATAATATTTTTTTTGCCTTTGTGTAGCTGGGAAGGTCCTGTTGAGATAAACTATTTATTTTTCAAGGTATTCCAGGGTGGTATGTGTGGTGGGGGAAGTTAGGAAGATGCAACCCTCCTGGTGGCAGTCAGCCTCTTTTTCCCTGCTTTTTATGTGCAACTGGTAGCATAAACTCATAGAGTCCATCAAATCAAAATACAGAGAAACCAGACATCAAATACAACCCAGAAGTGAAGCTGAAACAAAATAAGCACCCTCTAAATGACGAGTTCACGTATTGATTTTAAGTCCCGCCCCTCTTTATGTAAAGTGTTGTTTTCCTGATTAAATATTAAAAATACACCTTCAATATTTAGATGTTTGTTTTTTGCCAGGTTGGTGACTTTCATTGATTCACATTGCTCCTACCTTTCTGCTGCATGTGCAAATACAGTGGGGCAAAGAAGTATTTAGTCAGCCACCAATTGTGTAAGTTCTCCCACTTAAAAAGATCAGAGAGGCCTGTAATTTTCATCATAGGTATACCTCAACTATGAGAGACAAAATGAGGAAAAAAAATCCAGAAAATCACATTGTCTGATTTTTTAAAGAAGTTACAGGTCTGTGAAAGCCAGAAATCTTACTTGTTTGTAGGTGACCAAATACTTATTTTCCACCATAATTTGCAAATAAATTCTTTAAAAATCAGACAATGTGATTTTCTGGATTTTTTTTCCTCATTTTGTCTCTCATAGTTGAGGTATACCTATGATGAAAATTACAGGCCTCTCTGATCTTTTTAAGTGGGAGAACTTACACAATTGGTGGCTGACTAAATACTTTTTTGCCCCACTGTATCATTTTTTTTCTCAGTTGTTAACCCAATTACTTATTTAATTATTCCAAAACACGACGGTTTGTGTTCAGGGGACTTTCAGCAGTCCCATGTCTCTAGTTCTTTGCCTTGGTCCCGCTTTGACTAGTTTGTCAGTCTAATTAGAACTAACTCTGTTTCTCTAAACTGCATCTAAAGAGAGTTAAAAGATGAATTACTCATGACTTTCCCACAGAACTCCCTTTCAGAAGGTTCCTTCCATCATTAGAAGAAACAATGACACACAGAGCTGCCAAATATGGTACAGCTCACTGCCTGTACTACCAACAACAGTTCATAGTCTCACTAATTGAGTTGTTTATGACCCTTGATTTTATCGGGATACTTTCTGTAATTGGTGGAGTATAATTAAACAGCTAGTTAGTCTGAACCTTTTCCATGCCTGAGCTGCCAGCTAAAAATGTGTTGTTGGTATAATTACAGTGCTGGAGCTTATTATAATTGCATGAAACCAAAAACATAATCTGGAGCTTAATTAGGATGTTTGGTTGTACATAAAGGAGTCTGGTAAAAGTGTTTTCAGCTTCGCACAAAGGATGACTCGGAAATGTGTAGCTTCAGTCTGTCGCGCCATAATCAGCAGGAAATACGCTGTACAGTGCAACAAGCACATTACTGCAAGCTAAGTGGGGTCAAAGACTTGCCAACTTCATTAAAAAGGAGAGAAATTAGTTGTACAGCTGAAAAGGAAACTGAAGCTGAGCTCAGCTGCTGCTGTGTTTTTGAAACGGCCCATTCTTTCCCACCTACATGGTTTGTCTCACCTCAGCCCAAATCCCCAGGCAGCAGAAGGCACCAACAGTGAAATTGCTTGTTAAAGTGATAACCAGAATACAGATTTGTCATATCTTTTGCTGCAGCCCAGCAACAAGCTGAATACCTGTCCAGTGTGGGTTATTTGTGTCACTGCTTTCAGTCACATTCTTGTTAAATTAACAGCCATGTTTTACGTTAATGCACAAAATGCACAACAGGAATGTTGTTGTTATTAATAAGCTGTTGTAATACTTGAATAAAATTCCATTTTGACATTTAGCTTGTTATGATTTTCAGCCTCAGATGTTGCAAACTTTGATGGTAGCAGCAGCCTAATGTACAGACCGAGTTCTGGACCAAGGTTGATGTCCAAACTGGTCGTCTCCCTGAAGTTTAAAACCCTGAGGAATTCTGGGACACTGCTGGATGCAGAGGGACAGGAGGAATCCAGTCTTAGCCTGGAGCTGGAGAAAGGGAAGGTTCTGCTGCTGCTCAGACCAGGTACAACATCTCACACATACTGGATGTATTAGCAAGGCTAGTAAATTAGGAACATATGAGGAAATGTGTGCTTTAAGTTGGAATCACTGTTATCAGATGGTATATTTTAAACATTTCCTAAGACAAAAAGTTTTTGTTCCTGAACACAATAAACAAAAGAGTATCATAAAGTTTTCTAAGTCTCCAACATTAAATGTAGAAGTCCTGTCTAACAGTGATTTTCTGTATTTCAAATGCAGAATGATTGATTATTCTGCATTTAAAATACAGAGGAATGTTGGGGACTTAAAAAACTTGAGGATAGCTGATGTTTTTATTCTATAAAAACATGATTTTCTAAAATTTAAGGAAATCCCTTAAGCGTTTGAGTTTCGGTTACAGAGAAGAGAAACAGGTTCACTATCACACAGTCACAATACAGAGGCATAAAAATCTACTGTTTCGTTTCTGGGTCTGAAATTTTGTTCTGAATTTTTATTTAGTTGTGAAATGCAGTTTATTAAGATTTGTTAAGATTTGTTTTTTATTTGTGTGTATACAGTTACAAAATCATTTAAAAGTCAAATAACATGAATTTACTTTATTATTTTATTTTTCATTGTATGAAATCTAAAGTTTAATGAAAATGTCAAAATATGATTTATTTTAAATTCAATGCCTTGAGTGTTAATGTAACTGTAGAAAAAATGGTTGTTTTGATCTTTGTGTGTCAAACTATATTTACTAGATTTCTGCCTTCTACTTCTCTGGTTGGAAAAACATTTAGTTTCATATTAGCACTTAGATGAGATAGCTGCACCCCCACTACGCTGCACAAAACAAGTGGGTGTAGAAAATGGATAGATGGGCTAGTGCTTACACTTCCTGGTGAAAATTAATAACAAACAGCACAAAGCTAGAGATTGGGCAATACAAACCCATAATGTTTAATAAAATAAAACGATGTACTCAGGCAGCTTTAAAAGAAAGGTAAACAATAACTTTATCAAAATATGGACAGAAGTGGCATCAATCGAGTCATTGTGTCTTTAAACAGGACTTGTTGTGTTAGGGAGTAAAAAACGAATACTTTAACATCATTCTATTTTACTCTTTTTAGTAAATTTTAAAGCAACACACAAACATTCCCTCTGTTTACTATGTGAAATGCAACTTATTGGTTTGTGTTATATTAGGACATAAAGAGACTCGTTATTTTAAGCTGTTTGTCAAATTATTTCATCAAAAGTTCATGAGCTAATTGAAATGTACGTCTACTAATCTTTCTTTTTGTCATGGTTCACTAGAAAATGACCAACTTTTTCAAAAACAACAGAAAAATTGATTTGATAATTGAAAACCAGTTTTTGTCATTAATCTTATAATCAAACATCAGTTTGAGACCGTCTCAGATCAGAACCTTAGAAAGAGAGATGGAGCTCCTATAGTATACATGTTTTTATAGATTGATATGGTACCTGCACACACATTGGCACCTGCATGGTTAAATCCTGATTCCCATTTGGCTGACGCAGCCCTGTCTCATTACTGCCATGATGGATGGTCCTTGCTGATTGCACCATGTGTTAAAGCTGGACTGTAGAAGACTCTATGTTTGGCTTTTGCTCAGTACAACACTGTGTTTGTGTTTATGTGTGTGTGTGTGTGTGTGTGTGTGTGTGGGTTTGTATTTCTGACCTCCTGGGGACCCGTTTCCTGACTTTTAGTATCTTTCTGGGGTCCGAGGGTTCTTGTGGGGACCGAAGCCTGGTCCCCATGAGGGGGACTCCCCTTTTTAGGGTTAGGGGTTAGGTTTATAGGTATGGTATGAATAGAGTTTTAGTTAGTCTTAGGGTTAGTTATAGATCAGTAATGGTTAAGGTTAGTAAAAGGGTTTGGGTTAGGTATAAATCTAGTTACTAAAATCAATGGAAGTCAATGGACGGTCCCCATAAGGATAACAAAACACACTTGTGTGTGTGTGTGTGTGTGTGTGTGTGTGTGTGTGTGTGTGTGTGTGTGTGTGTGTGTGTGTGTACAGTATTCTGTAAAAGTTTTAAACCATTCCTGGATTCTTCAAATTTCCCAGCGGATCGATCCTCTTGAATCTTCTCAGGTGGTTTTGATCAACAGTTCTTCAACCTGATCAAAAATCTGAAGAATATTTGATCAAGAACATTTTTAAAAATTACAAAAAAAGTCTAGATTTTTGGAAATATACATTTTATGAACTGAGGGATGTGTTAAGACTTGTTTAGAGAACTGTGTGTCTATGAACCAGATGAACCTTAACCGTTCCTCCTTTCATCCAACCATTCATCCATCTTTTCGGTCTCCTTCATTCATCTTTCATTGTCCAGTCTCCTATGTGTTTGTATTCACTTCTTTGCTTTCTTTATCTTTCAATTTTTCCAGCATTTTTTCAGCTTCC
The DNA here is from genome assembly GCA_006937955.1 of Pachypanchax playfairii. Classification (NCBI taxonomy): domain Eukaryota; kingdom Metazoa; phylum Chordata; class Actinopteri; order Cyprinodontiformes; family Aplocheilidae; genus Pachypanchax; species Pachypanchax playfairii. Next base: position 4,327,051 of record SSNP01000011.1, on the reverse strand, counting down.
TTCATATAATCTCACTCCATCTACTCCTCCCTTTCTTCCCTTTTATTCACCCTTCATCCATTTATTTCCCCTTGTAACGTCCTGATCCGGCTTTATTTAAAGATTACAAAACTTCTCTAAAGGTAATACTACTTTTAAACAAAGGTTTTGACATTGTGAGTCTCTAAGTGCCCTTGAGCGCTTGTTTTCTCGATCACCTTTTACTGTCTGTATCTGTGTCACCTTTTAAAAATGACCCCAGGTGGTTTTCGGGAGCTTTCTTCTGCAACAAGTGGATATCCTTGGAAAACTGTCCAATTAAGAAGATGAACTGCATGCCCTTGAAATAAAAGTGTTATAGTGAACATCAAGATTAGATTATGTCCATTTATTACAGTTTCAGATATAAAAAAGGAGAAAAAACTGTTTCTTCAAAGAAAAATATTTTATTTTTGGTGTAAACTTTCATCATTTAAAGCCACGCTGAAATGTCCCTTTTCTTACATTGATGTATGCTGTAAAAATGTGTTCCATTTAACTAAATCCAGCTTCTCCCTTTACAAATAAATTATTCCTGTAGGTCCCAGCTGCAAAAAGTTACATCAAATAAGTTCATGTCAAACTCTGCTTTGTCTAAACTCACTCAATACAACCCAGAAATTCTAGTCCATCTTTATCTGTGTGCATGTATCCAGAAGGCTTCTAGCACAGATGCAGGAATCCATCACATCTGTACAGAAATGTCTGCACAGTGCATCAATAATCTGAAATTTAGCAAAAATATTTTGTCTTTAAACAGAAGATGTGTGGTTATATGGCTCTCCAACATGTTTTGGATTATTTTATGATTATTTATGCTTCTTTTATTTTGTTTTTCTCTTTTAAATTTTCACGACACACACACATAAAAGCATACGGATCCATTTGATGTAACCTCTGGCCAGTTTTATGTTCTCCTCATCCTTCATTGTTTGGTGTTTCTGTCTCTTAGACACGACAAAGGGTTTTCAAAAGCAACTAAAAGCTTTTTTTTTCATTAGTTCAGTGTCCTTTAACTTCCTGCTTCATGTTATCTACTTTATTTCCCCCCTCTGGCTTTTTTCTGAGCTTTTTATGTTATAGATGTTAGTGATTTAGGTCGTCTTCTCCGTCTACAGAACCTGAGTTCATGTATATTTTGCTTGTCAGTGCCAACACATTTAGGTCTGACCCCCACCCTCCTTTTAGATCCTACAGTTCACTTTATGAGGCAACACTGAGCAACAGACCAGAAACAGCAAGTATATTCTGAATGAGTCGGGAACCAAAACTCAAATTAGAAACATTCAATACAACAGGGGAGAACACTTTGTAGTTCTGTCATTGTTCTTTCATGTTATCTGAACTGTAAGCTGCTAATCTGTTCCTGTTACGTTGGGTTTACATTTAAAACTGTTAATGTTTTTTGCTAAAGTTACTTTTAACCCAGGTTATTTATAAAGTTTTCTGATGTCTGGTGAACTTTTGGTGTCCTCCAGGCTTCAAAACACAACAATAGCCTGATAACAGTTAAAAGGTTTGGAAATATTTAATCTTTTGTGTTGTAATAGTTTACATTAATTAGTGTAATTAGTGTAATTCTTGTGTGACTATTCAGAAGATGTTTGATCAGCTCCTCTAACATTCAAACTGTTTCATTTTGCTGAAGTCTTTGTATCTGTGTAAGTCTCTCATGCCAGATCTACTTCACCTCACCAAACACAAATGAAAACTTTTGAAGCAGCAGAAATCTTCCTGCAAACTTCTCATTTTTGAGTTGAATTGAATCGTTACAGTCTTTATGTCAGACGCTGGGCTTTTGTGAGAGTCAGCAGCTGAAATAATTATACCAGGCAGTTTCCTGATAAGAATGATCCGATTTTAGCTGCTGAAACAGAAAAGCAGACAAGATACAGTGAAGTGATATTGTCCTGAGGACATGAGCAGAATGATAAAACGAATCAGCACAAAGGATAATGATGAGAGTCGGGCTGAACCTCCTTTAAATGAGAACAAACTGCTGCATTTATTCACGTTAAACTAGTTTGAATTTTAAGCCCTCAAACTCTTTATTGTTCATTAAGTAAGTAAGTAATACCAGAGATGATTCTTTGTCTTTTTTAACTTGTAAGGTTTACTCTGGTGCCAAATTATAAAATATTCTATAAGTTATAAAATACCAGCTGTTTAAATACTAAAAATGCTTAATGTTCTGTCTTCTGAATAAAGACTGAGTCACGTAGCTGCAGACTAATGTTTTATTTTACGTGCAACGCCGAGATTCAAGACTTGGCACGTCTGCTCATTAATAATATTTGTCCCAGGCAGTATTTTCACCTTTAGTACAGTTTGCATCAACATTCTTCAGTATAATATGGGAAAAGTAGAAACAAGCAATAAAAAAAAACATTCAAGAAAATAATATTCAGCATTTAGTAATTGCATCCAAACTTTTGTAAGAGTTTTTCAGGTTTTTGATGCAGCATCTTTCAGTTGTTTGTGTTTGGGATGTTTTCTTCCTTCAGTTTTCCCTCAGCAGGGTCTAAATCCTGAACCCTTTAATTCTTTTGGTGTTTTTTTGGGGGGGGTTATAACAAAAAACACATAGTTTACATATATTAATAAGATTATTCACCTGAAAATCAGCTATTTGCACAAAAACAAATTATTTTCTACTGATTTTTTAAAAACAGATCTAAATGTAAATACTTGAAAAAACACAGGTGAGATGTTGATCTGTCTCATGTGTCTTACTTTAAACTTTTAACTCTTTAACTCTCACAAAGTGTTTATCCCCTTCATGCTTTTTTGTTTTTGCTTTATGACCTTTTCCAGACTGAATGATCATTGTGACAGATTATTGCTAGCTGGGTGGACAGTGCAAGCCTTTGATTAGCTATGTTTATTATAGTGATTGATCTTTTTGTCCTATTTTCTGTCAGAAATATATGATATTTGGAGTCATGTTATATTTTTCAGATGTGTTAAATGGTTTTCCTCATGTTCTAATTTCAACTAAGAAATTTAGTTGTTTTGTATGAAGATGGATTATACATACCTACATCCAGCATTTCAGTCTGAATCTAAATAGATGCATTAGTCTTCAGCAAGTAAACACAGACGAGAGGAACCAGCCATTTATAGCTTGTTAGTTAAAAGAAATCAGTCTAGTTCAGTTCAAAGTTTAACAGAACATTCATTTTGATTTGTTTATGCACTACACTGCTGTATCACTGTTTATGCACGTCTTCTCCAAAATGAGGTTTGCAAGATCTTAATAACGTCATCAATAGATTGGACAATTTTCCGCTTGACCAATCATGACTAATTCACAAGAAATGTCCCCATCACAGCAAGATAAAACAACTAAATTCAGTAATTTTTCCCCACAAATAGAAAAGTTTCCTCTTTGTCTGGTGATGATTAAAAAATAGACACAATAGCTCTATCTGGTAATAATAGTGGGAAAATGTTCTGTTTTAATCTGCTGCATTTCGTATCGAATTCTTTTTTTTTCTTTCCCATCATTCACATGGTAATTATATCATCAATTTCTAACAGCATCTATCAGAAAGACCCTATTCTTTACCCTCAACAACATTATAATTGTTTTATTAATCATTGTCAGTAAGGAGATCTTATTTATTTTGAAGTTTTCTTTCCTCCCAACATTGATTGCATTGTGCCTGTACACAGTAAAACTATATAAATCATCAGAATAGAGGTGCTGACAGGAGAGACTTCCTCTGTATGATGAGGTAAGTATTATAGTTCTCTCTGCCTGTATGAAGTTGTTTTTCTGCAGAAAAATCTATCCTCTCCTGTAATCAACTGAAATATCAAAGCTACATTTGTCCATCATCCTCCAAACTGTGCTTTTGTCTCTCTCTGAGGTTGGGATTGTCTCTCCCTGAAGAGTATCTCATCCATTTTTAATGTGGATTCTCTCCATTTCTTCTCTTTGCAGAAGCACAAAGTTTTTTTCATTTCCCAAGTGACGATCCACTTATTAGGACCGGCTGGTGCTCATTTATCATTGATCATGTCTCACCATGTTTCTTTGCAGTCTTTTATTTTAGAAATATTCACATATTTGGTTTCAGTTTTCTGTACAGGTGTGCAGATATACTTAGTAGTTCCTAATGAGATGACCTCAGGGTGACCCTCGCTGTGTGAAGCTGAGAAAAGAGACATTTTTATATGCAGCACAGAGTCTGGTGTGTTGTATCTGTCTTCAGGATGACACCAGGTCAGACTGTCAGACAGAAGCCGGTGAGCAGGTCAGATAATGAGAAGACAACAAACTTACAGGTCAGATAACAAACAGTCTGCTGTCAGATCAGAGACGCTTTACAGAGACAAGAAAAATTTGAACAGCTTGTATAAATAAAAAGAAAGTCATTAACAGAACAACAATCTGCATTGGGGTTTATGATGCCTTCATCCGTTAATGTTTTCCCACAAATCTCCTTCCTACTCCTGTTTATCACATTTCTTTTTCCTCTTATCCTGGACTGTGTGGCTTCACCATTTTCTCTTTTATTATTAACATTTTATTTCTTTTTTCTTCACTTTTCTTCCTCCTTTTCCTTCTTCCTCTCCATCATCTTTCCCAGGCAGCTCTTCATCCTCTGAGCCCCAAGGGCTCGCCTTCCTCGGCAGTTTGCTGGATGATCAGCATTGGCACCACATCGTACTTGAGCAGAAAAATGTCAATTTGAACCTCACTGTGGACAAACACACTACAACCGTTCAGATCCCTGAAGAGTTCAACCTCTGGACCATCAAGCAGGTGTGTCAAAACACTGATACACACCTAAAGAAACACTCTGTAAACATGTGTATGTTTACATTTACATTTATTTTTATCACCATTCAGCTAAATGTGGGAGCAGTCCAGAATTCAGTAAACTTGAAGAAAAATTTCCAAGGCTGCCTGGAAAACCTGGTGTACAACAGCATCAACCTGATAGAACTAGCCAAACATAGTGACCAACAAGTTACTGTACAGGTAAGTACGTTATCAAAAAAGATTTTGCTCAAGAAAAACTACAAGTCAAATAATGAAAAAAATCTACCTTCAGAAGTAAAAGCTCTTGTTCTAAGAAGTACTCACAGCAATTTCTGTTATGTATTTCTAAATCTCATCCTTCAAACAAAACATAATGTGATTGTTGATTAGATCAAACATTCTTACCTTGATTGCTCTATGGTGTCCCACAAGACTCTGTTTTTGGACTGATTTTATTTACAATTGTTATCAATATTGGTGAGTATAGTACTTTTTAAGTCAGATGACTAATTGCCATTCATGCTCTCACTCACACATTTGATGGTGAACTACATATTGTAGCTACAGCTGCCCTGGGGCAGGATGATAGAAGTTAGTGCTATTGCACATTGCATAGATGGCTTTATGACCACTAAAGTGGGAGTGCTGTCTTGCCCAAGGATACAACAGCAGGAGGACAGAGTGGGAATTTGAACAGGTGATCCAGCCACCTCTGCCTCAAATCATGATGTCCAGATTTATACAAATGATGCAGTCATTTTTATACAGACAGAAAAAATATTATTTATTATTAAAAAACACAAGGACAATATGTCTGTTTACAAAATAACTGAAAGACGGATTGCAGTCCAATTCCCTATATGCTCAATATTCTAAGAAGCAATTTTATAATTGGATCATAATGGACTCCACATTATCTTTTAAAATCCTGTTTAAGAAGTGGCTAACCCTGGTTCATACATAAATACGTTTTACATACTGCTTGTTCTTGCTGGTGTCCATTTCCAGCAATCATTGCGTGAGAGGCGGAGTTACTACATGCAAATACATGCAGATATTTTTTCACACATAAATGAATGTATTTGGTCTTTCAAGAAGTAAAAGGATTTTGAGATTTATTTTCATGATGATTTTCTATAAGTCTGGTATATTCACTTTGTTATGGTCCATTTTACTATTTACTACTTTTAGATGTTTTTAAAACCCAGAACGATACAGAACCTTCATATACGAATGCACGCATTGGTGTGTGAAGAGTATTTCAAGAGGGCATGTGGTGAATAGCTTTTGTGGACTTTTATAGCCCTATTGATACTTTATATCTTGCATTCTCCACCTTATACTTTAATATATCACTTTAACAGCTCTACAAAGGGCTTTCAGATGTCATCTCTGTTTCCAGAGCTTTATAAAGATAGCTGCCCGATATTCCCAGTAGAGGGCTGGTGCTTTAATTTATTATGGCTGCAACTTTAGCAATGGATGCTGTGTCATTACCTCCCTTCAAAACAACATACTGCTGTGAAATGGCCGTAATGTTCATAGGCATATCCGCCTCCCACCACAGCTCTTGGCTGAGTGACTTTGTTTTGTTTTTTTCAGTTTGTTCTCATTGCTTCTGTTTTCAAGGAGACTTGCTGATGAGATTCTTGCAACACGAAATTGCATTGACACGCCCTCTGCAACTGATTAATATTCATGTTTTTGTTGGTCTATCTCTCTAGTAATCATTTTTTCTGTCCCTCCTCTTGCTTTTCTATACTCCGCACATTTTTCTCTCAGGGCAATGTGACCTTTTCTTGTGCTGAGCCCGTTTCTGTTGCCATGACGTTCCCTGGCCAACAGAGCTATCTCCAGTTGCCGTGGATATCATCATCCACATCAGTGGGTGTGTCCATTGGGTTTCAGTTCAGGACATGGAACAAGGCAGGGCTTCTGTTCACCTTTGACCTTCCTCGGCAAGGAGGTGTTCTCTGGTTGTACCTGAGGGAGGCCGGACTACGGTTGCAGATCCACAAAGGAGGCAGGGTGCTACTGGAGCTCACTACAGGTCAGTCTACTGAAATGTATTTGAAATGAACTTTAAACTAATACCTGTTCCCTGATCTAAAATTCTATATTACTTTTTTCAGGTTCTGCTTTAAATGATGGTCAGTGGCATTCAGTGGACTTTACCTCTAGACGTAATCATCTAAGTGTCTCTGTGGATAAACAGGAAGGTGGTGTTGCTCATGCTGCCCCACCAACTCATGTTTCAGTATCAAGTCAAGTTTTCTTTGGAGGTAAAAAGCACGAGTCAACCTTCTGTTACAGTATATAAAACCAAAAGGGAGTGATCCAACATCCTAGTTAATGTCTTTCTGTCAATTAATATGGAGATTATTAATACTGAATGCCTTCAAAGTAATATAGAAAACAGATTCCATATTCCACTCAAATGACTGTAAAACTGAATACTGGTACTTTTGTTGTTGTTGGACTTTAGATTTTCACTGACTATAAAGTTCATGGGAGGTAAGAAAAATGTTCTATCAGTTATCCACATTAGCTGGAGACAGAATACAATATATGTGAATTTTACATTTCTCAGCATTTCCTGTTGCAACTTGGGTTCTGCTCGACTGATATGGAGTCAGGACATGGTCCAGCCTCACTTCTTAGGCTGCTACAGTCTGATTCAGGCAGATTTAACACGAGCTAAATGATTAATAATAATTCTTTGATCTATTAAAATTAATCAATCAAAAATACTTTATTAGGGAAATTAAGTGTTGTTGTAGCTCAGTTCTTCTTCAGGGAGCCATTGTAGAGGGTTCTAGCTGTAGACAGGATATCCTATAGCGGTCTGTGCTGCAGCAGAAGCCTTCGACTGAAGACACTCTGTTGAGTTACTGTGAAGAGGATGATGAGGATTTTCCATCATGTTCTTCATCCTCCTTTGGACAATCAACTCAAGAGATTCCAGATCAGTCCCCAGAACAGAACCAGCCCTTCTTATCAATTTGTTCAACCTCTTCATGTCACCTGCTCTGATGCTGCTCCTCCAACGGGTGACTGCAGATGTGATCAGCTGACCAACTCCTTTTTTTTGCCGCTCCTCTTTAAATTTCTGTCTGCCCGTACTGATTGAAAGCCAGACAGAGACACGCTGGAGTCCGGGATATGCTCCTTTAGCCATGTCTCAGTACAACACATGATGCTGCATTCCTGATACTCTGGCTGGAGCTTCAACAGAGTTTCAAGTTCATCCATTTGTCAATATGACTGAGGGAAGTAAAGTTTAAACCTTCTCTTTCTCTCTCTTCACTTTGCTCCTGCCCTGCATCCACGTCTTCTTTTTAGCTAATCAGGGATCCGGGGTTTCAATTTGAGAATTTGTAGTGAGGACTCACTAAACTATCTGACCATCCCAACTTGACTCTCTTCTAAATCAGCTGTTTTTCTGCTTTAAGCGCAAACAGTGAGACAGAGTGGTCATTTAAATTCCATCCATTGCCAAATGCCACTGTAGGATAATCACAGTTTCTTACTTCACCTGTAAATGGTCATAATGTTAAAGCTGAACATTGCAAGTGTATTAATTAACTGTATTAATAGTTGATCACCACCTCAAGCTTTTGGCGGTTTTTAATTAAAGTTATACTGTAGGTCTGCTGTATCTCTCTTCCCTTTTTATCTTTATTTTATGCCACTTTTCTTTTCGTTTTCTCTTTATCTTCCTATGTTCTTTTATCTATCCAGTCTCCCAGTCCTTTTGTTCCCTTTGTTCTCTTTTGTTTCATTTTTCATTACCTAAACTGCCTTGTCTTTGGTTTTCCTCTTCTCAGCAAGATTAAAGTCCAGACTTTTTTCTTTTACCACTATACTTTTTTATCATCCTTCACATGCAAATTCACAGGTTTACACTCTTTTGCTGCCACATTTCATGACCTAGAAAAGGAGAAAAATGCTTTAATCATTAGGATATAGCTGCACAATTGTAGCCCCTTGATGAAATAACATGATGTAAATTGTGGCTTTATAACAAAATGATTCGTTTGATTTCATTTTTGTATTTTAATGACACTAAAATTATAGAGAAATACTTTATTGATCACTTTGTATATTTGTGTAAATAGGGTCCAGAATACAACAGATTGGCTTCTGCTTGAATCTCATAATCTTTATTGATACATACTCTGTTGTCATGTGACTCTCATCTCTGCTATTCTTTTGTCTGCCTTCATCAAGGTTGTCCTTCTGAGGATGCCAGCCAGGAATGTAAAAATCCATACAACACTTTCCAGGGCTGCATGCGTCTCCTCACTTTAAACAACCAGCCAGTTGATCTGATCATGGTGCAACAAAGACTTCTGGGAAATTACAGCCAGCTGCAGATCGACATGTGTGGAATCATTGACAGGTCAGAGTCACAGAAACACATTTTATTGGTCTGCCATTAAACTGTAATATCACGACAGCTGCAGATATGAAAACCACAGTGTGACTTAGGTCATCATTCATGTTTATTATTGGGTATTTTGACTAAACACATTTTGTTTTGCAATGATTTTCCAGGAAATATGGTTATAGGATTCTGAGAGTGTTCAGTGGGCTGTATAACATTTGTTAAAGACCTAATATAAAGTAAATTGATTTACTCACGCTCTTGAAGGATGCAAGTCATAATGTGACTAAAATCCAGCATTTAATTTTATAGATACCTGCAGTGATGTTTGAACATCCAGCCATTAAAGTGTGAGTCTTTAATAACTATATGTTATCACAAGTAACATGATTCATTGTTTCCACTGAGGTCAAGCATAGTTACCCAGCACACTCCATAGAGCTCCCATTCAATACCTTTTCCTTTCATTGTTGTGATTAAGTTTACCAGGAGTGGGGTTTGAACCCACGTGGACATTTGTCCATTGGATCTTAAGTCCAACGCCTTAACCACTCGGCCATCCTGGTCACATCATGGTCAGTATGTACTGGTATAGACCGTCGTGAGACAAGTTAGTTTTACCCTACTGATGATTTGTTGTTGCAATGATTTTGAGGAAATATGGTTATGGGATTCTGGGAGTGTTCAGGAGGCAGTATAACATTTGGCAAAGACTTAAAATATTGTTTTTTCCTGTAAAATGATTTACTTACACTCAGAAGTCACAGTATTTAGCAAAAAGTGTTTGTTCTTTCTACTGAGTTAAAAAGGAGGTATAAATCCTGAAGCTGCAACATAATAAACGCTGATGTTTTATCCTAGTATTAATTTATCTTCTTTCTGATTGTAACAGTAAAGCAACAGTTAGAACATACACAAGCCGAGATGTATACATATTCACTATGTTGGCATTTTTAACTACAATCTGAGGATTTTTGCCAAACAGAATGAAGAAAACGAACTTGAAGCATGCATTTAACAATGTGACTAAAATCAACCATTTAACATACATGCAGTGGTGTTTGAACATCCAGCCATTTGAACTGGAATGTGATTTTTTAAACAACTATGGCTTTAGTTCTCTCAAACATGGTCCATTGTTTCCTCTCAGGCCGAGCTACTCAGAACGCTCCATAGAGCTCCTGTTCATTACCTTCTCATTAATTTTGTGCATATGTTTACCACTCGGCCATCCTGGTCTTGAGTTTTTCTGATATCTCTGACATGACTTTGTCTGATTGAAGGTTTTTATTTTGGATTTTGGGATATTATTAGTTGTATTAAAATGATGGTGGTTCTTATTCAAATTTCTGTATACTTGTCTCTCTTTAATCCTTTTGTCTTTAACTGGTGGTTAAATAAACACACCTTTCAATGTATTGATCCTTCTTGGTTCCCTACAACCCATCCTCATCTATGAGAAGTAGACAATAAGCTTCACATCCTGTACTCAAATGGATGAATTTCATGTCAACGATTACCAGGAGTGGGGTTTGAACCCACGTGGACATTTGTCCATTGGAACTTAAGTCCAACGCCTTAACCACTCGGCCATCCTGGTGACTCTTAGTAAGTGAACTTGCGTTAGCATGGGCATGTCACCTTATCTGCCACAGTTGGTGCTTGCCCTGATATTTTTGTGAGGGTGGTACAGTTGGTAGCACTTTGTCCTTTTAGCAAGAAGGTCCTTAGTTTGAAACTTAGCTGGAACTTTTCAAGATGGAGTTTGTATGTTCTCTCCATGCACGTGTGGGTTTGTTCTGGGGACTCCAGTTTCCTCTCATTCAAAATGTGAATGTCAGGTTGAATGGTGAGAGTGAGTATGTCTGTATGTCATGTGATGGACTGGTGACCCTTCTTACTTTGTGGCTTCTCAAGATAGACCCCACCCCCATCCATCCATATAGAACAACTCTAAAATATGCAGGGCAGTGTGTCCAAAGGATGAGGGTCAGGAAATACTGGCTTAGCTTAGCTTATTTGCTTTCTATGTCACCCCTCTGTAGGGCCATGGTGGTCATCCCTTGTGAAATGTAGAGGATTTAATGTTTTACCTGAAATGAGCAGGTTAGTAGGAGGGGAGATTGAAGCCTAAGTCCAACACCTTAACCACTTTGCAATCCTGGTACCAATCAAATCCAGAAACATGCCCAAAGAGGCAGACAATCAATAATCAACACAGCTAAATCAATTTTGATGTCAGTTCCATTAATACAGTAGTACACACAATCAGTCCATGTCTTTGACACTGAAAGGTTTTTATATACTGGATCTCTGCAGTTGCTGCACCCTCAGCTCTTTTTGGTTATAGTGACTGTTCAGATTCAGTGTCCCGAATTTATTAGACTGACACAGTAAAGAGACAATTTCTTTAACATCTTAAAGTGATGCAATCATGTTTTTATTCTCTGCTGACAGCCAAGAGGCAGAAAAGATGTGCATTAATAATATTCTCACTGAACAACAAGGACTGCTTTGATTTTAAAACAGTTAAATTAATGTTTTATTTTGTTATTCTTGATGCACAAAAACTGTATGATGTCTCAAAGGGTTAAAAATTAATTTTTAAACCGTAACGATTAAACTTAAATTTTTAAAGACAAATGAACTAAACTGTTTGATGATATTTAGAAGTCAATCCAGGGAATCCAGTACTTAATCTGAAGTCACATATATTTTCTCAGCTGCTTGTATTTTTTATTACCTATTTTGACATTAGAATGTCTTTTTCTAGAAAGTAAAAGGTTTTTTTCAATGTTTGATCCTTTGTCAAAGTAATTAATTTGTTATGTAAATGTCATTTTATAGTAAACGCAAGAAACAAGCTAAAGAAAAGATGTAGACTTATTGTTTGAAAGAAATTTGAGGTGTGTTTCAGCAGTTTTATTTATTCATTTAATATACGTATTTATTGTCTCTCAGTTGCTTGTCAGTTTTCACAGCTGTTGTTTAATCAGTCTGATAATAATATTATTACTCTCTTGCTATTCAGTAAAGTTACAGTCCAGTACAGTTGAACGTGTCTAAATACCTGAGGTATATATGAGTTTACTTTCTGTTTTGATCCTAAATGTACTGTTTCAAAGTACCTTAAAGGCCAAAGTATTAAGGGACAAACTACAAACCGAGAGATCTTATGGAAGAAAGCCCCACAGTTTTTACCAGGAGTGGGGCTCGAACCCACGTGGACACTTGTCCATTGGATCTTAAGTCCAATGCCTTAACCTCTCGGCCATCCTGGTTGAAATTTTACAGTCTGAAAAAGGAAATAAGTTGACTGATTGAAATCATGGCATATTCCAGAGCCAATAATCATGCAGCTTCTCAGAGTAAAATAAATGGAATTATATTATATTTATCTACAATATCTAACATGGTCTGAAACATATTCCAACAAAAGGTGAGTTTAATTGTGCATTGAACGAAGAATGTATTTCTCTTTAAAGCTTAAGTGTGTCATGTGTCTGTTGTAATTAGTTGCATGAAGTCACTTTTTAGTTTGTTCGGATGTTTTTTACTCTTTTTAATTTCTAGTTTTTTCTCAGCTGCAGATGACATAAGTAGACCCAACAGGGGGTCTTTTAGTTGCTTCTGGCTTCTGATGTTGTTTTGGTTTATTTGAGTCATTATGATAAAAGTTCTGAAGAAAAAAGGTTTTTACTTGTTTCCCCCAAAATAACATTAACTTGTTTTAAAATAAATACGTTCAGGTTTTACATAACAAAGACAGATACAGTTTAAATTTATAAAACCACCACATACATAATGGACACTTTTTTAGAACTGAATTCTTAGAGCTTCAGTGATTTTGGACTCACAGTTTCCTTTACATTGACTGAACATCTTTGGTGCTGCTGTAACATCTTTGGAAACTACAGACAGACGAAATCTAAAATTAGTTTTTTTTAACTACAAAGCCCACAAGCACCAGGATCTCTTCTGTGTTCTTTTACCATCGTTTTCTGTGTGTGATGTTGAAAGCTTGTAAGACCTCCTGATGAAACAGCTGAACGTCAGCAGCTTTATGGAGCAAAGTGATTTGTATTCAGTGTCTTTACCACCAGAATCTTCCTGCCTTTGTTTTTCTGCCCCTTTGTTCATGCATATCTTTGATTTAGAGTTCAGTAAATTATACTGTCATTAGATTTCATGATCAGTTTTTGAACTTACATGTTTGCATGAAATGTGAATATCTAAGAAAGCATTTTCTACCTTATGATTACCTCACTAACATAGAAAAATATATATTATATAGTTTTTCTGACAGTCATTTAGTAGTTTTCTTTTTCCAGTGCCAGATCTTGTATTTAAATATTGTGTTTCTATAATGCAGATGTCTTTTTTTAGTTTCTATCCACTCTTTTCATCCACCTACACAGAACTGATGTCACAACAGCTACAGAAGTCTGATATTTATCTATAAATAACTCCCAGGGTTTCAGTGTTTTCATTGTCATAACAAAAAAACATCTCTCCAGTTTTAGTTTGATGTTGATAGACCACATAAACCAAAGATTTGATTGTTTTAATGTGCAAAAATGTTAGAAGGAAAGGGATGGATAAGTAGACATTGCATTTTTTGACATATATGTCCCTTTTTGTCATTTTACAAAACTGAAAAAAGTGGTTGAGTCAGCTGATGCTACTCTATGTAATATACATAATATATCTAACCCAAACCCTGGGGCATCGAAATTGGGAAGTTGTGCTAAAAATAAAAACATCCCAGACATTGGAGTGCTAAAAAAATATTGTGTCCAAAGGTGTGTCCAAACCTTTGGTCTGTACTTTATGTAAAACATATTTATAAAAATCCAAAGTATGTCGAGAACCCTGAAGGTTTTTACACTTTAATATTTGATGTTTGAAAATCCACTTTAAATAACTCAAAGAGATTCAGGAAAAGTCCCAACACATGAACATTAAATCTTTCAGGTCGTGTAAGTTTTGATCCGAGTCCTTTATGAATTGAACTCGTTCTGAAACCTCTCACAGATTCTCAGTCAGGTCAGAAACTTTGGGAATTTCAACATTTTGAACTTTTTGTCTTGTTCTTCTCTCTATTCCTGAATAACAAGACACTTCCTCCTGCTGAAAGAGATCACTGCCCTCAGTGATTCTGATGAGATGAATGCAATAAATATACTATGTATAAAGCATCTGACAGAAATGGGCTCCAAATAAACATATTTCATGGAAAGAATGAATCTGTGAAATGTTTTGGCTGCAGATTTAGAAGCAGCATCTAAAGAGTTTTGTGCTTCTCTGTTCTTCATTTTTCTCAGATGTTCTCCGAGTCACTGTGAACATGGTGGCCACTGCACCCAGACCTGGACAAACTTTCACTGTAACTGCTCTGACAGCGGATACAGCGGTGCAACATGCCACAGCTGTGAGTCGCATGACACCCAAATTACTTCACATGAGTCACTAACATTACAAAGAGTCACATGATAAAAATTCAGTCACCAAACCAAATAGTCAATAACTGATGTGCAAATCGTCAATAATGTTTGGAAGAAGAGACAATGTCAGAAGTTTCCTGATCAAAATGTTTGTTTTTTTCTCCTGTAAAAAAATGAATGTCAAGCTGAATGTTTGAATTCGCACTATATCATACTTAAGAAAATAGATTATTATCATAAATTGCCAGTCATATAAAATGTCAGACATATCTGACTTTACTGCTGAAGACTAAGGCTTCAGAAGAGACACAAACTGTTTGATTTTTTAACTCTTCATCTGAACTGCAGGATTTTTACAGTTTGATCTCAGTGTTCTCAGTGTAAAAGGTTCTCCATAATCTGCACATCTTTTCTATTTAAAGCTGGAAGTTATGATTTTATAAATCTTGTTTGCATGTGGGCAGTACTGTGGAGGTTGATGAACCTGTAGTGACCGTTAAAACACCAGATGTCCTCGAAAAAATAAATAAAACCATGGCAGGGATGTGAGATTTTAGATTTACTGGGAGCGTGTCGATCACTCGTAGTGAAATCTAGGAGGTGGAAAGCCGAGAATTTCCCACACACTTCACTTTAGGTCTAATGTTTTATGATATGTGTCTTTGGAAACTGTGTTGGAACAACACTGAGTGGATGTGTGAAATAAAAGTCTTTTAAACGTGAATGTGGTCTGCGAGGTTTGAATTAAGATGCACGTGTGTGTCTTGAGCTTTATTTTTAGACCCTGTTGCAGAAAACCTGTGAGTTTTTTTCTTTGATATTGAGACATATATGTGAAGCAGCACCCATAATCCTCTCCAGTGTGCGATCTTCATCCTCGTCACAGCTCTTGTACGCCAGTGTGTCGATGTTGATCTCATTATTTTCCCTCCAGCTGTGTATGAGCAGTCCTGTGAAGCATACAAACACAACGGCAACACGTCAGGATATTTTTATATCGATGTGGATGGCAGCGGACCGATCAAACCCCAGCTGGTCTACTGCAACATGACAGGTAACACACACACACACACACACACACACACACTTATTGTTGTTTTACATGATTAAAATGTTGATTTTTTAGAAATGTTGTTTCTTTCATCACTTTTTTATCATCTTTTGTCTAACTTAGTCAGTGTGTCTTTTTCTGTATTTTATATACTCACTTTGTTATTTCTTATGAAAAGCAATTCTTTTTCACTCCGCTGCTCGATACACTATTTTTTTCTTAGTTTTTTTAATGTTCCAAAATAATTTGTAAAATATGTTGATTTTTAACAGCTTGAAAAACAACTTCTATCTCCCACATATACAGTTTAAAGTCTTTATATAGAAAAACAGGGTGGTGGTGGTGGTGGTGGTGGTGGTGGTGGTGGGGTTAATTATAGTTATTCATGTTTTGTGAGAGCTGTATGTGCAGCACTCTGTGGTTTTTGGTGAAATGGGCAGAAAAAGTTTGCATGTTGTTGTACAATGTGATGTTTTGATGTTTAATTTGAGTACAACCAGAATAATTTCTGAAAAAATGAAGATTTTGCTTGAAAATGTCAATAAATCCAACTTATCGGACCGTCCCTCTCTGCTGTGCTTCAGTCACAACTCTCTAGAATGACTCAAACTGAAAGACTTTCATCAGATACTCCTCTGAAATGAAGTGAAATGTTTTAATCAATTTGCTGGAATGAATTTAAACTGTTTCTCTTTTTTAGTCCTCTTTGTTATATTTATGATGTGGTCAATTCACAGAGGCCGTGCATTGTCTGTGTCACAGTTGTTGTTTTTTGAGCTTCTTTTTGCCTCTCACTGAGTTTCATCATGATTTTATTTTGGAGGTTTTTGTTGTTTCAGTTTATTTTGTGTTTCTTAGTTTCCCTTTTGACATATCATTCTTTTCACTCATGTGCCATCTCCACCTTGTTCCTCAGTATACTCTTGCTGGTTTATGGTCCCACCTGTCCAATATTCCTCTAATTAGCCTCCTGCTCCTTCTCCCCAGCTGTTCCCACTTTTGTAATCACCTACCCTCAGTATAAGTACTTCTCTCTTCATCAGCTTGATAGAGCCTCATGTTATTCTGGTATATTCTTATTTATGTAATGATTTGTGTTTCTGCTACATCATCCTTGCGTTCTCATTAAAGTGGTCAGTTTTCACACAATACATGTTTTTTATTTATATTTTTTGAGTCCAGCCTGCATCTGGGTCTGTTCCTCTGCTCAGCCATGACAACAGTTTGACTTTTTGTCTATTGGGACAGAGGTTTCCTGCATTTAAATTACTTTCAGTGACAATAAATCAGCTGTGTTGATGTTTTATTGCCAGATGAGAACACCTGGATGGTCATCCAGCACAACAACACAGAGTTGACCAAAGTTCAACCTTTTCCGGTTTCAAACCGGCACTCAGTTCACTTTGATTACATGACTGAAGAGGAACAACTGCTGGCCATCATTGAGCAGTCAGAACACTGTCAACAGGAGTTGTCCTACCACTGCAGGAAGTCCCGCCTCCTAAACACTCAAGGTAGGAAGTGCTTTTTATTTGTTGCATGATGAGTACAAAACAACCAATACTGGTTAAAAAAAATCACAGTATTAAAGGAGTTCAGTTGACGTTATTCTGAAACCCGCAAGTCTGTTTATTTTTTTATTAACAATACTTTAACTGCCTTTAAAAATCTAAAACTCTAACGACATCATTAACTAAGTGAAAACAACTATAATTGTATATGTATTGTGTTTTCTGATGCTAATTTTTGATTGTAACACATTTTTTTATAAATATATTTTAAGGATAGACTTCAATATTTAAACATCTTCTGTAATCTTAATCTCTTTAGTATCATAATCTCATCTTGAGGGGAATTTTATTTTACCAGTTTTTCTTCAGTTTGCCTCAAGCATGGACTCAAGAAGTGATGAGACTTGTGGATAAAATTAGAACCGTTTGATCTCTGAGTTGCTTTGTATTTTGGCAGCACTGAATTGTTCAACGCAGGCTGTGACGAGCTGCATACAAGGACAACAGCATCTTTTTCAGCATAAAAAACACATTGAAGCACATTATATTGTGTTGGACCATCTTTATTGCAGTCATTTGAATGAGTAATGAGGATATATCATCAGCATTTTCTGTGTAATTTGCAAAAAAACTCAAAATAGATTTAATTAAGAATACAAGTAGGACAAAGTAATTGAATGGATTGTTTGTTCCACCAAAGTAAAATAAACTGATTAATTGTTTCACAAAATATGTAAATGATACAAAAAATGGATGCTATGTCAACATATTAAATCTGAAGAAAAGAATTAGACTTATCTGAAAATACATGCAAAATAAACATTTATTTGATTGCCAGTTTTGCAGGTCAAAAGGACAAATATTATACAAGAGAATAAGGAAACATGTGAATCAACATACTGGTGTGGCAGGTAATAAAATGTTGGATAGAAACTGTGAAAGTGATAAAAAAAGAGTGAGAGGAGAAACAGTTTCCATTAAAAACTCTGGGAAAACAGAGAAGTGCTGACTCATCAGACCTTTCATATCACCCTCTCACCATCCTACACAGAATGGGGAATGCATTTTTGGGTATATGCATACGGTATCAGAACAATAAATTCAGCTTTGTTATAAGAAGCTCGACTTCAATGAGAGAATCAGGGAGGATTTTTCTGTTTGTTCCTGTTTTTAGAGTATTTCTCAGTTCTGTCTATCTTTTTTTATCATGCTGTGCCGTTTTTTTTATATAGTGTTTTTTTTCTACTTGATTTTATTTCTTGTCTACCTTGACCTTTGCACTGAAGGAATTTCCCTGCTGAGGATAAAAAAAAAGGTTTATTAAACCTCTTCTTGTCCTCGGTGCTCACTGCCCTGCAGGTTTTAGATATTTCCCAGCTTCAGCACATTTGGTGTAAACTGCATCATTACCAGATTTGTGAATCTTTATGAAATGAGTTAATTACTTACTCTGAATCAGGTGTGTTGGAGCAGCAAACATCATGAACATGCAGAACAGCATTCCCTGAGGACCACAATTGTCTTAAATCTCCAGAGAAAAGATGCTTTTGTGCTGAACTTTTGAACCCGTGCACCACTTGGTTTGTAGAGAAAATAAGAGTTTCCTTCAAATTCTTAATATCCCTTCAGTTCTTCAAAGCTGACCAGAACACAGCTGGTTTTTTAACTGTCTTTTTATTGGATTTTTTAAAAAACTGTTTTGTTCCCCTGTTGTTGCTTGAGTCTTTCTCTGCACACCTGCTTCCAGTTTGTTAATTACCACTCCTGTTTTGTAATAAATTATATGCTTGTTGGACTGTTTAAAAAAATCTTACATCATAAACTGACTTGTTAGAAATTATTGATTTAAATCACTCTGTTTCAAATAGACTGGGAATCTTCCACTAGGCAAAACTTGTAGAAATTCCTTAAATATGGTGTTCATACCATTTTATCTTCTACTACAAAGAGCTACTGTCTTCCATGAGGAGAGAGTTGTGGGATTTATACCATAAAGGTTGAGTTTTTTTTTTTTTTTGGTCTGAAGCGCTAACAAATGTAAGACATTCATAAATTCAACAAACTTACCAGTGGAGCAGCAATTCTTATTTATACTGGATCCCGTCTCTTCAGTTCTAGTTAAAAGATCTAAAAGGAAATTTTAAATAGCAGAAAAATATATTTTTCCATAAACGAGTTCTTTGTAGGATGTAGGCGTGATAATAAGCTGCCATCTGTTAGGGAATGATGGTTCACTGGCAGACAGGTGTTAGTAAAAGATGAAGCAACAATAAAAAAGAGAGTAATGTTCTATTTGTTTCAGAGGGNTGCACCGTTCAGCTGGTGGCTCGGTGGTCCCGGTACCGGACGGATCCAGACCTATTGGGGAGGAGCTCATCCAGGCAGCCAGCAGTGTGCCTGCGGCCTGCAGGGCGACTGTGTGGATCCGCAACACTACTGCAACTGTGATGCTGACCGTATGGAGTGGTACTGACCTCTACTAACTCTTAGATAATGACGTGTGTGTGTGTGTGTGTGTGTGTGTGTGTGTGTGTGTTCATCTCTACTCGCAGCATCCGCTGAATTTCTGTATTTACAGTAGTTTTGAAAGTCAAATTCATTTGATAAAATGTTAAAAGCTTCCTACTTTACTGTAGCATAAAATCACATGATGCAAACAGAGAAGGCTGTTGAGTTCTGGTCTTTATTTTCTTATATTTGGTCATTTTCACAAGATCTTAAAACCTAAAGCAAAACTGTTTCTCTTAGTCAGACGAGTGTTAAAAAAGAAAACATTGCACACATGACAGTGTTTAACATGTTTAACAGCCTCCACTGAACTTATTCTGCATGTTTTTGGTGTTTCTTGGTAACAAACTAAAACGCTTGTCTCTTCTTGCTACTAAAAGTTTGAGTGTTTACAAATAGCTTCTGTAGTACTTTTCAAAATTTACTAGTAAATAAAGAAACCTATATTCAGACAACAGACAGAAAAAACTATTATAAAGACCAATACCAGGTACATTTATTGTACTGCATCCTGATCAGGACCCTCCAGGGGATAAAAATCTAACCTAAACTTTAAGTCTTTGTTTTCTTCTGCTGAGACAGAAGGTATCAGAGAAAATACTTCAACCCTGGGGAAACGTTAGTGCAGTCCACATTATAAAAGTTTAACCACATTCCTTCCATCTGAGAGCTTTTACTTGTCTTCTGTTGTAATTTTAGCAGGCTTTGTAAGTTGTATGGAAAGGCTTTATGTAGACCACTGGTGACCAGTCTGAGGTCTCTGTTTCATCCTTGCAGCTGACTTTATACTGAGTAAATCTGTTGAATATGTCGTGTTTCTCAGTAACTCACATCTAATAGTATTTAGATATGAACTTTTCATTTTGTTTTCTGTTCAACTAAATGAAATGTTGTCATCCGAGTTAAATATCAAGCTTATAAATTCTTTAAAATAATGCAAAATACAGTTTGAATGTAAACAAAACAGGATTTTATCAAACATCTGTTTAGGCTGCAAGACTGTTAAATTCTTCTTAGATAAATGCTGCACTCTTGGATCATTTTATTTATTGGAGTGAAAACAATTTGTTAAAAATCCAGGAATAAATTATTTCTTTCTTTTTATTTAAATCCAACTTAACTAGAAGATCTGTCCAGGAAGCTCAACTATTTCTGTCGTGTCATTGTCTGACTTCTCACTGCCGATGCTGTTTCTACGCTGTCACCTCCTCCGTTTGGATAAATTCTCACCTGACAGGAAGATTGACGTGCAGATTATCTGAACATGGTTGGAAATGGACAGAGCTGCTCGCTCAGCTGTCTATCTGGAGTGCTCATTTAGAAATGGCCATCACAGAAAGTGGCAGAGATGGAGTGTTGAGTGTCAGGACCAACACGATATGATCTGAGTGACTAATAAAATCTTCTCCTGAAAAATAGTCAGATTAATATTTTTTTGCTTGTAGGTTTTGTATTAACCTGATTAGGACCTCTCAAAGCATAAAAAATATTTTCTCATTCCTTCTTTGACTCCTTTTTTGCATCTAATTCAGACTCCACTTGCAAATTATTCCTGAACTTCTCTAATTCCTTCTCATTAACCTCCTTTCTGTCCCTCTTTCTCTTGCTTTCACAGGACTGAGGACTCAGGACTTCTCACCTATAAGACTAGCCTCCCAATAAGGTCTCTGGTTCTAGGTGATGTCCAGAGACCGGGTTCAGAAGCTGCCTACAGGGTGGGACCCCTCAGTTGTCATGGAGATAGTAAGTTTGTGGCTATAATGTAAAAATAACCCAATTTTATATGCCATTTTAAAATAATGGTTTTCTATTTACTGTTTGTTCAAATCTGGGATATTCAACACTTAATATGATTAATTATAATTTACATTTTTAGTTTCAGAAACCAATCCTTATGAATACTGTATGTTATGGCTCCAGTGATTAGCAAGTAATTTGTAAAAATCACTTCCTATTTAAACTAATAGATTTTTTTTTTCAGATTTTTAATAAAAGCTGCTGTGCCTTTACTGGTAGATAAATATTTGAGTGATAAAGTTAAAATTTATAACAGAAATTACAACGATGGTGTGAACTCCATAGTGAAACAGTCTGGCCTTTTATGTGATTCCTGTTTAAGTTTCATAACCGTCATTAATCATGTTTCACAGAGAACTTCTGGAACGCAGCGTTTTTTGACAAAGAGACGTCGTACCTTCACTTTCCCACCTTCCACGGAGAGCTGAGCGCAGACATCTCCTTCTTTTTTAAAACCACAGCCTCCTTTGGGGTTTTCCTGGAAAACCTCGGCATCAAAGACTTCATTCGGATCGAGCTGAGCTGTGAGTACAGTAAGAGCTGGGGGGAGAAGATTTAATCCGGATTAGGATGACATGTTGGTGAAACCTGGAAGTTTTAATCTGCCTGCACCAGAAGACACAGGCTTAATCTGGGTGAAAATATCCTCTAGGGGAAATTGTGTTCATAAGTAGAACCTCTGTGTCCCAACTTGCTCTGAAAATGTGTGAAAAAAAAACTGCATCACAACTCTGCATCTTGTTGATTTGGCTGTAAAACATGTACCTTGAAAATATCTGTAAAACTATTGAGTTATAGCTAGTTTAGGAATAGCTGACTCAAAAACCAATCAGTTATAAATGTAGTTGTAATTGTTACTTTCTGAAAGTTTCATCCAGCAGTTCATGAGATATTTTACCAACGAAGAAACATCGTCTCTAAAAACAAGTTGGAAACACAATAAAGCCTGAATCATGAAAATCGGTCAACCCACTCTATCACATAATATACAGATTCTCTCATTTTATTTCTGTTTCAGCTCTTTAACATAATAGAACTATAATAATAGAACTTTTGAACATTCTACATAGTGTTTTTTAAAACTGCTCAGCTGGAGCAAACAAACTCTCATTTGGTAAGAATGGTAGGAGAAGTGGCAACAGTAGTAAATAAAAGTTTATGGGCATGTCGACTGCCAGCAATTAGCTGTCATATGTTGTAGTAGCAGCATCAGTATCAGTATCATCGTCATATGACTGAAACAGTTTGGTTGGTGTCCAAAGGTAAAAACAAATATCTCTCAAATATTTTGAAAAGTTTAATCTAGATACAAAGTTTAAAAAAAATCCCAAATCAATTCTGTTTTTTCTGTTAGTCTGGTTAATAGTTAATGGAAAGTATTAAAGTAAATTATGTTTGCTAAGTGCAAAAATATTTTTTAATTAAAGCAGTACAAAATAACTTTTACAACTTTAAGTTAGTTTTGAAACTTGTCTAAGTGGATATTCATTGAAAAACATGTTCAGCTACATATTAGACACTCTGGACACCTCTATATTACATTTAACTTCAGTAATTCGGTTGCTCTAAAATTGCAAATAAATTAATCATAACATTATATTCAGTGTTCCTGTCCTGGGAGAATTTATTTGATAGGTAAAATGTATTTATGAAAAAATATAGAAACAAAAAATAAATGATAAATCTGTTTTTGATGTCAAGACTGTGGAACAGTACATTTATTACTGCTTTAAGATGTTTGGAATAAAGTTGCTGTGTTTTTGTTCAGCAGGAGAAAACATGTTGATCAGCGTTTGCAAAGCAAATCAATTAGTCATTTTCCATGTTATAATGCAAACCGAAAATTAAATCTAAGAAGCATTTATTTTTGTTTAAATTTTAATTCTTTGGTTCTGTTTTTGTTTAGGCCTCAAACTTCAGCAGGTCTTTGCTGGACAGCTTTGATTGTAATGTCACTGTTCTGTACTTTCCAAAGCTTTGTGTTTCTTTGATCAGGTTAAACACGACACTGCTGCTGCCTTACAAGTGTGATTCAGATTGTGGTCTAATACCAACCGCATGTGGTGATGTATTGAGTTTATACTTTCAGAGAAAAGTTGGGAGCAGTTTTAGTGTTGTGCTGCATTTTCTTAAAAATGGATGTGAGGTGACACAAACAGAATCTAATACAGAGGCTGTACTGCACCAACAGTCTCTGTCCTCGGGGAAATCATTGTCAGTGTGGTAGTTTCTGCTCTGAGCGCTCCTGCTGCTCTGCTGGTGGCGGCCTCAGATCACTTTGAAACACTGCAGCAGAGTTTGAGAACAATTGGTAAAAAATGAAGTTACTGCAGGATGCTGGGATAGTGTTTCATCTCATTCTGTCCTCCTCCAGTTATACATCTTCTTCTCCCTTCAAAACAAGAAGGATGAGGGGATTTTTAGAAAACACCATCATTTCTATCTGTTTGTTGGAATGAAGATGACATGAGGCCTGCCAGATGTTTTCTAGATTGGACTAACTCTGAAATGTTTTAGGACTCTTCACTTCTTGCTCAACTTTATTGAAAAATCCCAGTCAGAAGTGTGAGATGTAATTATCTGTACTGTGAGATTCTACATTTGTCAGCCTGCTAAGATTTAATTATACACTTTGTTCCAATTTAAAAATGGAAGAGTTTCAAAAGTTTAAGATTTTATATCTATGCCTTTTTTAATTCTGTCCAGCTCTACTCCATCACTCAAAAGTTGATCATTAAAGGAAATATAAATCTGGTTCCCTTGAACTGAACCAATTTTGATTCTGCTCTGACTTGTTTGTGAACTTTGAAATGAAGAATTTAGAGTTTAAAACTTAAACAACCTACTCTGGTTATTTTTCCTGCCCAGATGAACAAACAGAAATCCTACCACAGCCTCTGCATTTGACTTTTATAAGGGTGACTGTGGTTTTATCAGGAAGGAGGTCGTCTTCTGATCAGGAAGTGAACCGGTCACGTGTTGAAGTATCCTTGAGCAAGATATTGAAACCCAAAACTACCCCACCAGAGGGATCATTGAAGTATTAATTAATTAGTTAATTAATTAAAGCAGCCATGCTATGCCAGTAGGGGGCGATTAAATCAACATTACTGACATTAAAATATTATCATAAATTTTTCTGACACATGGCCAAAGTTTAATGCTAATTAATTCAGTAAAAAGCTCAATGTAGTTAGAAATAAAACTAAAAATTCTGCTATTTTGCTTGGGATTTTTAGCTCATGCACAAAGAAATAAAGGACATTTCCAGAGAATTCTGCAATTTTATCTCAAAGTTCATTTTGTAAAGTTTACATAGATAAAATAATCATTATGTTTGTAAAAGTCTGCATTTTTGAGAGTATAGCAAAAGCAGCCTGAAATTAATTGACTTGAGATTTCAAATTGTTAAAAAGTTTGACCTCTCGAACTGCTTTATTAATTAAATTCATGTGTAGGTGCTTTTAATTTGTCTATTTGCTTGTTTAGGCCTAATTTTCCTAATTAGTACTTCCTTTTCCTGTTCTGTTTTATTTATAGGAGCATCTTTACAGGTTAATTTATTAGAAACATGTTCGTTCAAAACTTTTAATGTTACATTTTCAAAGAGATCTAAAAGAATTCTGCTTTTATTGTTTTTTCCAGCTCCTACTCAGGTTGTTTTCTCCTTTGATGTTGGTAATGGCCCCCTGGAGGTCCGTGTGGACTCGAGCATACCACTAAATGACAACCGGTGGCATCGAGTCCGAGCTGAGAGGAATGTAAAGGAAGCATCTCTTCAAGTGGATGAACATCCTGTTGCCACGCAGGAGGCTCCCGCTGACGGACACATTCACCTGCAGCTCAACAGCCAGCTGTTTATAGGTAAGAACAGGATGCATGTGGACAGTTTATTCTTCTTTTCCTGTCTTTATCCTTTCATTTTCTCCGGCATGTCTCATTAATCCTTAATCCTTATAAAAACTCAATGCCTCCTTTACATACAACAAATACACACAAAATTTTTTTGTTTTCCAGAGAAAAAGTTCAGTGTTTCTGAATATCAGACGTCACTCTGTAAAAAGCTGCAGAGCTAATTTAAGTTTATCTGGCACCTGAAGGATCGGGTGTATAAAATAAAAGTAGATATTTAGATTTCTACATGTTTATTAACTTCTTATGTTACTGTATTTTACTGGGTTAATACTGTCCTTCTGTCAGTCTTAATGGTTAAAGATAACTTGTTTTTATTTGTAGCATCTCTCCCTCCTTCATTAATAATTCATGTTTATGAGATTTCATGGAGAACTGAACAGTTTTTAGTCTTACAACATTGTAATCATGTTTTAAAGTAAAACAGGGAAATTTATAATAATGCTGCATTAGTAATTTTTCTGTATTTTGTTCAATAAATTTGACTTTAAGAAAATTTTAACAAAAAATTGATTTTATGAAACTTGAGTCTTTGTACCAAGTTGCTTTTATAGCTGTTACTATCTGAACAACTTGTTCCTTAAGCAGTGATAGTGAAAAGTCAAGTTTGTGTTGTAAACAGCAGAAATAATTAAATTATGACGCTGAACATTTTATTATCCATCATAGAAACAAGTTCAGAGCTACAAGCCTGAAGTTCATCCTGATTATTCCTCCTCGGGTTGTTAAAAATACATTGATTCATTTTCTCAACTTAGTTTTTTTACACGTTGAGACGCGTTTTAATCTTCATCTTAATGGCTTTTAATTTTCTAATTTTACTTTAAAGTTCAGGAACATATATCACACGAGTGAGATGATTATCAAATCATTAAAGCCCCACATGGAGATGTGATTAAGATGTGAAAAATGCTGTGAATCTGTCTGATGGTACCAAAACAACTTCTGTCCTTAGTGGTTTGAAAATGGCTGCTGTTGGGAAATAAAGGCATCCTGATCATTTCTGTTATTCTGTGTGGCTGTAAACACCTGAGTTGGTTTTGTTGGTTGTTTTTGAAATGTTTA
Organism: Pachypanchax playfairii; assembly: GCA_006937955.1. Taxonomy (NCBI): domain Eukaryota; kingdom Metazoa; phylum Chordata; class Actinopteri; order Cyprinodontiformes; family Aplocheilidae; genus Pachypanchax; species Pachypanchax playfairii. The sequence continues at coordinate 4,300,587 of SSNP01000011.1, read as the reverse complement.
GGATGATTAGGCAGCGACAGAATCTTAAAAAGCTCAACATGATGAGTTCTCAGGCAAATACTGGAGGGTTCTATACATTTTTCTTCCTTCTCGGTTTTAATTGTTGTTTGAAAATGAAACCTCTTCGCTCTGACTTTATCAGGATAATTTACCTAACAGACTGTTCAGGTCCATGTAATGTAAAAAAACAGCTGTTCAAGTCTATTAAACCAGAGTGAAAATAAACTTTCTAGATCAATAAATATTTTTCCCTACACGTGCTGATGTAATATCAGTTAAATCCTGCGACCTGATTGGATAGAAAGTGTGTAGGCTCGGCCTGCTGCACCAAAGCGCTGAACTGTTTGTGGAGCTACCAGCTGATCAGCATTATTCAAGCTGAAAGTGCTGAGATTGTTTCTCTGACTGCTGAACAATAATCACATTCAATACGTTGACATGCAGCTGTATATTCAGAGTAAGATGTGATTTCATGAGCAAGTCTTTAAATCCTTTAATTGATTCTGTGCTGGAAATTATTCATCACGCATTCATGTAATTAACCTCCTACAAACTTCATCAATACTGCAGCCTCGTTTATCTCGACTGCATCACTTACCTTTAATGTTCTGTTTAGTCTCAAGGTCTGTTTATAAATCATCAAGACATGAGGAATAAAAACAGATCCATCTTTTCTTATCAGCCCGAATCTTACTGTAAATATTTTAGTTATACTAAAAAAGTGGACAAACAGGTATCGACACCAGGAGATGGAAGCAGAAACTCGATGAAATTAATGTATTTTTGGATACAATCAGCAATAAAAACCCTGAATATAGATTCTGAGCAAATTAGAAGTGAGGAACAGTCACACTGCGTGAGCGGTCAGGAAGCCAAAAATAATTAGGAGACACCAACAACCCTGGATTTGCCTGAATAAACCAATTTGTAATTTAATTGCAAATGAAGCATCTCATAAATATTTAGTCACTGCCCTGCTGTTTCCTAAACAAGCTGCACTGTACAGTTCCTACAATGATTAAAAAAATATTTTAGATATTTTATTTTAGTTATTTCTGAACGTGTTGGTCCCACGACTTAATAGCTAAAGAATCAAATGCTGAAAACTATTTTTAAAGGCAATAAAATCCAGTTTAATAAAGAACAACTGTACTGTTCATGAGTACAAGGTCGTCCGCTGTTGGATTCCTCAAGCAAAATCTTACATTTGTACGAGTTCAGGTTGGACAAACTTAAAATAAAAACAGATTTTTATAGTCAAATCAAAATGAATTTAAAATATCTAAACAGTATTTGACAGCTGTTTGAAGCTTGTTGACCTTCTTTGTTTAGCTAGCTGTTACCACACGGTTAGCGTTATATTAACTAAATTATCAGGAATAGAAAAGACAGTAATTTCATACTCCTAGAATAAAGTGTCATCCTAATAAGGTCTGCAGGTTGCTTTTCTTCAAGGAATCTTATAAGATTTCTAGACATTCCATTCAAAATTAAAACAAGTGTCACAATCGAATAAATCAGTTTAAAAAAAGTGATATTTATAGAATAAACCTGGAAATCACACAAATAGCTCATTAATTTGTAAAAAAAAATAGCTGATATTAATACAGTAAATAAAATATAATAAATATTAATAAACTTGATGTGTTTATCCTAATAAAAGAGAACTTCAGTGCTGCATTGAATGAAAATTATATTATAATAAATATTTCAACTGTTTGTCCTGTTGGGGACATCCAAGTTTTTTCTGTGATGTTTTTAGTTGAACTCACCTTCATCAGCAGAGATGTTAAAGAAACTTTCCACTGTGTGCAGGAAATTTACGAGCGAACTGTTTCTCCCCACATACATAAAATCTAAAAAATGTTGAGTTATGTGTAAACAGCCTCTGCAATGCTGTTATTTAAATTTACTCTGCGAGTCAGTACATGAATCGTATTTACAAGAGTTGATTTGTGAAGCAAACAGTTTTATTGTTTAAATTATGAGCTGCTGTTTGTGTAAATTCAGATTCTTTATTTCAGTCCTGCCTTCTTTATACTGCAGTAAAGTATTTTAGTTTGATTAATAAACCATATTATTAACTTGCATGAATGTATAATCCACATTATGCAGCTTCTCTTGTTTGTTTTTTTATTTTTTAAGAAGTTTTGCTTTCTTCTGCAGTAAGTTCTTATTTTTGCTGCACTGCTTTCTGCCAACCTTTTAAAGTTTAGTATATTAATTCTGTGTAAACTAAAACACATCCACTTACAAGAACTGTTTCTTTTAATCTGCACTTATATAATTTGATGTATTAGTATCAGAATGGTATGTCAGATGTTTTATTGTAAAATCTGTTTCATTTTGTTCTTTTTTTGATGAAAACACAGTTGTTGTTACAACTATTTACCAGGCTGGATGAGAAGCTGTTATGTTCCATTTGAGGAAACTTTTAGCCTGTTTATGACTAAAAATATAATAAACTGATCTAAAGAGCAACACGGACCATTTTTGCTCTAAAGTGACATGCAGTCTGTAAATATGTCCCTTATGGGTTCTAGTAACTGAAAAAAGAAAAGAGGGAGAATTGCTGCTTTTTTTCATTAGTTCCTATAAAGCTTCAAATTTTTCTTGCATTGATTGTAAAATGCAACTTTACTATTAAGTTAGTGGTGAAACTATTTATAAACCAGTGAACTAATAACAGGCTGAACAGTAAAATTATGAGGAATTTTGTGAAAAAACTCTCAATGTCTCTAAATTACATTTCAGTTTCATCCTTTTGAGACAGTAAAATTGTAACCTGCAGCTGACTTTTCCAGGTTATTGTGTAGCCCCACGTGTCCACTCAGTGCTACACATCTGGGATTTCTCTGTGTGAAAGTGTCTGAAAAGGGGAGGGACATCTGGTATAATATTTTGAGCTGATTGGAGGACGCACCAGCAAGAGTCTGCCTAACATGATTTGTCTTTAGCCAATCACAGTAAATCAAGCTCTTGCAAATCCAGTCTGGAGTAAAACACAACACATGTTTACCATCAAGAAATACACAAAGTTTTTACCTTTGCTCACTTTTCAACCATGAAATCCTTTGTAGTTCTTCTAAAACAGATTCAATAGCTGCTTCTTTGCGAACACCCACCGGCGCAGCCATATTTGTTTTGCTTTGCCTGCCTGGGCACTTGCTGCCAATCATACCTGAACACCCGCCCCACTGCACAATGCTAACACATGATTGGTCTGAACATTATTTGACCGAGTCAGACTGTTCAGTTGGAGCAATTCAAGATGGATTTTTGTGTTAGAAAACTCCAAATCTTGTGAGAATCCATCTTGCAGCGCAAGGTTAGTAAATCATGTGAAAACTTTTGTGCTGTATGATAATTTATGCTTTGATGCATATCTGAAATTTAATTCTAACTTTAAACTAATCAAGGTGGTTTTCTCACATCTTTGTTTTTGCAATTTTTGGATTTTCTCCCTTCTAGGCAAGAGGACAGCAGCGCTCCAGATTTACAAAACCTTTGCAAAAAAAAAAAAACGCTTCCTGTTCTCACTAGATATGTCAACATGGAGATTGTTGTTGTCTCTCTCGTTGCTCTAACAATTACAACTGCTCCTTCTAACCTCAGACATCCTTTCAGAATGTAGAGTGCTCATAAAAAGCTGTTTCCTGATATTTTAACTGAGCTTGACTTTCTCTGCAAAACTTGAAGGGCAGGATGTTTTTAACTCACCTTCTATATAATCACATACTGTAACTGACATGTGACTATGAGACCCTCACACTCATCGTTTAACTATTATTTTTATTCATGATGGTTATTGCACAGCGTCTGTTCGTTTGGGGTTTGGATTCAACACTCCCAGATGAGGTTAAAGAGGTGGAAAACAGCCAGTGACATGTCTGTGTGACTGACACACTGACAGTCTTTTGATTGTGGTGAAGTCTTCCTGGGCTGTCTCCATGCTTTAATTGTTATTATGCATCACATTTGTTTTGTTTAATTTTTTTAATAACTTTATATTTCCAAGACTCAAATTGTTTTGAGATAACTTATGATGGAGCTTCAATGAGGAACAAAAAATTTTAAGTTATTTTAAAATATTTTCTTAAGGCATCACTTTTACTTGATTTTGAGGTTGTGATTTTTTTTAAACGAGTAATATACAACAGGATGTTGCTTCCGCACTGGTTCGAGGTTTCATTCTTTCCTCAGTGTTGTTTAGTTTCTTTGTTTTAAGGTGATCTGTAGTAGAATCACATCAAGATCTTGGAGCTGCTAAAAGGTTTTTTACTGACAGAAGTGACATGAGTTATTTCAAGTTATTCCTCAGGAACAAAGTCAAGTTTTAATTTGAACATTTGTGATAAAAGGTTTGCAGTAATGGATTTTTCAAAGTGTACTTTGAAAAAAAAATGGTTTCGGCTTTTGTTGCAACATTAAATAAAAGCTGAAGATAATTTATAAATATTATATGCTCTTTTTCAGCCTCTGGGTCAAATTTGAAATAATTTTCCAACATAGACACTTTTTTCAGTCTGAATGCTAAAATGCAGCATATTAAATAAGAAACTCTGAAGCATTATTTCCAACATTGGACCATTATTTTTAAGAAGTCATCTAAATTAACACCAGTATCATTATTCTTCCTTTATCACTCCTAATTCTCCACTTTCCATCTAGTGATATGAATTTGGGCGTCATTTGGCAGACGGATGAAAACTGCTGCTCATTCTTCCACTGAGGCCTTTTAGCTTTGTTCAGACATCTTTATAAACAGCTGGGTCTCATGTTTAGAGAATATAGTTGGACAAAGAGGGGAAAACCTTGTTTTAAAAGAAGAAATTATTTAAACCTGTTATGTTTTAAAGAGTCCCTTCCATTAAAAACGGTTTTTCTGAGGTTTCTGTTGAATATTTTAGCTCCACAGGTGTTCTTACCTTCATAGTGGGTGTGAAAACAGGTCAACACGGCACCACAGTGCTGCTCTGTTCTGTTCCCGTAGGTCTACTTACATTTAATGTTGCACATACACATTCAGGTTCAGTAAAATGTGAGTACATCTACTTAAAGTACGATTCTTTCACTGGATGAAGTAATTTCTTACAGTATTTTGAGGTAATTTGCGCTTCACAATTAACAGACATGTTTGCAGCGTCATTATCTGAATTAGTAAAGTATCATCTGATCGTGATCCAGATTAATATTCAATTATATGTGCACAAAAAGTCCAAGCAGTGCATGTTAAATATATCAGTGTCACCCTGTAAATAATCATCTAATGATTTATTTCAGAGCGTTAATGTTGGTCTTTTACTAATAAAACAATAGGAACTGCTGCTCTTTGTGTTGTCAGTGGAGATGTGGAGGNGAGGTTTTTAGCTTTGTGTTGCTTTACCGCTTCAGTAATTTGAGTCGTATCAGAGCAGAGACGGAAGTTTTATAGGCGAGAGTGATTTATTGGTGTGAAAAGCTGCAGCTGTCATCTTCAGCCTCTGAGAGCAAACAGCTGCTTTGTGAGTTTACACTTTGAGCACGATGAGAGGTTCACTGTGCGATCTTTACAGAAATACAGCTGAATGATGGTCATGTTTGAACTATCAGAACAATAGAATCCCATCTGAATAAAATGTTACAGACAGAATTAGAACTTTTTCTTGCATGAATTTTTTCATCTGCTTCTCTGGTGGTAAATTTTCAGTAAACTTCAGCTGTGAAAGTTTAGATGATTTTTCTTTGTCTAAACACAAATAACTATTTGTATTCACGTAATTTCAGAAACACTGACAGTTTGAGACTCTTTGAAAATCAAATAACATATTTTTATCTGCTAAACCAGTTGAAATTTGATTTCAATTTAATTGTAAAAAGAAATAAAAACAAACTTGCTTGTGTAGCACTTTTCTAGTCTGATTTACCACTCAAAGCACTTTTACACTGCATCTTACATTCACACTCAACAATTTGCAAATCGAGGGTCTACATGGACTTTAATGTTTTGTCCAAAGACATTTCAGAATTTAGTTGTTAAAACTAGTTGAACCATCCTTTAACCTGATCCACAGCCTCCTCAAACAAATGATTGCATTAAAATAAAAAACTGAGTTTTGGTTTAATTTATTAAATCTAAATCAAATTTAAAGAAATATTTTAACAAATTTCTAAATCAATTTTTCCAACTATAAGATATTTCGGTGTTTCATTAGAACAAACATGTAAATCTGCTCAATATAATCTTTTAGGATTTAATCAGCATTTTTTGTTGGTGAGTTTAAAAGATACAGGTAATAACAAAAGGTAGGTTATAAAATAAAGATTTTTATAAGAAAAAAAAGGCAGATGTGGCGGCTTTAACACTATAAAAGAAATTAGGAGTGAACACCAGCGTACAGGGAGGCAAACAGTCCAGACTACAGCAGAATCTGACAAGGACTAAATAAAGCAGGAAGTTAATTTACTGGGACGAGGACAGCAGGGAAGACGGGATGAACTGATCCACATAAAGACACACAGCGGGCAGGTGTGAAAAACTGAACTAGATACATGGAGGGAAAGACTTGAAATCCTAAACTCTTCTTTACTAACACAGGAAGCTAATGGATGAATCTAAATTCTCAAGGAGCTCAAATCTGTGCACTTAAAGAACAAAACAAACCTAAGAAGCAAAAGAGACCCAGAACTGAAAATATAAATTGATCACACATCATGGATCCAACTTCAAACAGAACAATAAACTCAAACCACATAAAATCCTGACATCTTTACCTCTGATGGTTCTCAGTTTTACTTGATTGACTGTTTTAAATGAATTCTGCTTTAGTGAGCTTCGTTTGCATCAATTAGTAAATATCAGAACAATTACAGTTTAAAAAAGAAATCCTGAAAAACTTCTGTTCACTCAGGTCTAGATAAAATAATTTTAACATGTTTTATAATGAAAGTCATTTGAATGGATTTATTTTCATATTCATTCAGTGGATTTTTGGAGTGTTGGAACTGGTTTCTTCTGTTTCTCCAGGAGGTACAGCATCGAGGCAGCGGGGTTTCCGTGGGTGTATTCGCTCTCTGCAGATGAATGGAGTCACTCTGGACCTGGAGGAGAGGGCGAAGATCACCCCTGGGGTTCGACCCGGCTGCCCGGGTCACTGCAGCAGCTACGGGTCGCTCTGTCAGAACCAGGGCCGCTGTGTGGAGAGAGCCAACGGCTTCCAGTGTGACTGCAGCTCGTCTGCTTACACCGGAGTCTTCTGTCAAACAGGTTACACACATCACTTCAGTTTCACATGTTACTTTAACGCTGACGTGAAGTTAAAGGTCTCATAATCATCTTTTTACTTTTTAATACAAGGAAAAACAAGTTCAAATAGTTTTGATATGTTCTATAAAAGAGAATTAAATCAGATTGATTTACTGATAAACTAATTATTTCTTCTCAGATCTCAGATTAAAGGTAAAAACAGAGGAAAAATAATTAAATCTGACAATTCTGGACCTTTGCAGCCCTAAACAAACTCATAAGGTTGGATTTTCTTTATTTTTGATCTGGTTTTCACTTCACATACATATTCCCAAAATGTTTGTTTCACCTTCAAGTTCCATACTTTAAGAAACCCAGATTTAAGAGCTAATTTCTGTCTAAAAGGACAACAGGCATGTTTTATGTGTCTGTACTGTCAGCGGTGTTAGTACTTACAGTTTGTTTATAGTAATACTTTTGGAAAAGTGGCACATTTTTAAGTTTATTTTTACCTTTCACTTCCCACCTGTAAATTTGGTTCTTTAAGGCAAGATCATTTTATTTATGAAAGACAAATCATCATCTCTCATGGAAAAAAAAAGAATTTATCTCAGTAAGTTTCTGAAAAAATCTTGAAAATACAACCTGAAAATGCTTGAATTTGTCTTTGGGTCAAAAAGCCAGTTCAACCAGCTTCTACAGCGGCTGTTAAATCTTCATTTATTACTCCTTTTAGCTCTTGTATCAATGGCTAACATGCTAATAGAACTCATTTGTAAATGTTAATAGATTTAAAGGTTTCTCTGCATTTAACACTCATGAAGAACTTGGTAACCGGTTGACATCAACACATGCAAATTGTCTCTTGATGTGTTGAAGTCTGTTTGGTATTAAAGCGAGTAGCAATGCGTCATTACTTTGACCTTTATTCTTTTCATTAGCTCTGGTTCTGCGGTGAGTTCTGTCATCTCTATTCTTTTGTGAGAACCCTCTTAACCCTCCTCCCACCAGGTGTTTATATATGCTGTTTGTAAAGTGCTCATCTTCAGCAGCTTGATGATGCGCACCTTGTTTTTCTTTGCAATTTCTACTGACTCACTCTGTGTTTAATATATCACAAAGTCTCAGATTATTTTTAGATAATCAAAGCAGGAGCTCAGTATGACCTGTAATTAGTGTTGCTGTGAATAATTAGACTAAGTTGAGGTGAAACTCAGGAATCAACAGGATAACGTCAGTGATCCTCCTTTTTAAATCGAAACTCACCTGTAACCGTTTTATAAAGTCTGTCTTTTGTCTCTTTCAGAGGTTTCAGCCAGTTTTAAATCTGGAACATCCATCAGATACATTTTTAAAGAGGCTTCAGAGTTGAGCAGAAACAGCAGCGATCTGCCTTCGTCCACCTACTCTGACACAGTCTACAGAGGAGAAAATGTGTCTCTGAGCTTCAGGACGACACAGAGTCCAGCTGTGCTGCTCTTCATCATGTCCCACTACAGAGAGCATCTTACTCTGCTCATCAACAGGCACGGTGAGGCGACTTCAAGGTTTCATTGTAAAGAGTCAGGGAACTGTTTTGAGTCTTAGGGTTTAGTTTTTAATTGCTTTTCACATTCCTTCAGTCTTACTTCCTGTTTACCTTTCTGTTTTCTGTCTGGTCTCTGCAGCTGTGTGCACAGCTTACATCTGTATTCATGCTGTATTTGGAACATTTTGCATGAACGTACAGCTGCAGCTTTTCCAACAGGTTAAACTGTGGTTTCACACTCCAGTCCAGTGGGTGTGGATGATGTTGTGGTTTGTCACCTGTTTCCTTCATGATTTTGACACAGTTTGTGCATCCTGGGAGTCACTGAGTGATGAACCCTGCAAATATGAATCCATGCATCCATATTCTCATCTTCTGCTGTTGGATCTGTTTACAAACAAATGTTTGTATCAATGCAGCTTCAGTTATAAGGAAATAATTGAGTAAAAATAAAAACAGAACTGTTGATCAGGTACAGAACACCTTCAATTTTACAATATTCCTTAAACAGACAGCTAACATGTTAGCATCTTTTCTAACGCTGAAAAAAATCCTTCACTACTTCAAAAAAATGTAATTATCCTTGAAAAAAGGAAAAAAATTTAAAAGTTCAGATTGTTTTTAAACTACAATATTAAAATCTTTAGCTTTTTTATTTCTACTTGTAAGGTCATTCTATATTCTGTTTTCTGAATGTCATTCCACATTATGTTCAAATAACTGTATAAAAAGCTTTCACATTAAACTCATTACCATTTCTCTTCCTTAAAGCATTCATTAGTTTGATTTAACCAGTTAATGAATTACTCCTGTATTAGATCTTGTTTTTAATTTGATAAGTTTTATAAAATCTAAAACATTAAGAAGCTTACCACCAATTAGTGTTTAAATATTACTGTTTTTTCCTCCCCACTTTTCTAGCCACCTGTCAGCGTGTTTTGGTCAGTATTTTTAGTTTATTAGATATGAAAGATAGTAAGTTTCCAGATTATGGAAATAATTTATGTGTATTGGAGCAGAAATGGTGAAAATAAGTGTCATTTTCTCTCATTCACTGCTGAGAGTCTCACAGCCTAAAACATGAAGCATTTGAACACGGTCAAGAGCGATGGCTGAATTTAAGTGTTGGAAAAAATGCCTTCATTTTTCAGCCTGAGTAGTTTTAAAATAAATGTTGTTGTAGATGTAAAGTTAAATGCCTAGCAATGATGAATAATCAGAATTTCCAGGGCTACTTATATTTTTTATTAATATCTTAATCTTTTTCCACTGAGACTCAGATATTCAGTATAAAATATTATTTTAATCATTCATGCTTCTTTTTTTCTGATCATCTGCTCATCACGTTTTTATTTCCTCACGTTCTTCAGAAAAAATCTTCTCTCTGGTTTCACCTCACGTTTTCCAGCCACCCAACATCCAAACACCATGTTTGGTCACATATTTTTAAAAAAGTGTTTTCTGGTCTTATCACTGAGGCCACATGCTGCTAATCGCTGACAGGTCAAGAAGCTGCTGAATAAGACTGGAAACTTGTTTTCAGGGTGAAATATGTTGTAATTTTAGCCTTTCTAAGTCGTAGGAGTCACTTTGAATTCAGATTTCAGCTTCCAGGAGTCTAATAGAAGTGGCACTTTGCAGCTCGATTAGCTATAAATGGATTTTTCAACTGTTAATGACTCAGAGGAAACTGATAGAAAGCAAAGCATTAAGGTTTTGTGCTGACTTCTTAAAATGAAGCACCCAATTAGATCCTCGAGTGTACAATTGTTTGCTCTTAGATAGCAAAGTGTGTTTTAACTCCCGATTGCAGACAAACCTTCTCTTGAACCCAAACACTACTGCTTTACTGCAGGACTCTTTATTTTGCATTAGTAGAGGAACATCAGATAGACAGAAGCCTTTGAGAAATCATTCAAATTCTCAGTAAACAAGTGGAAAACTGTAATTGTATTGATTTACAAGATTTCTTTATATTTACCCAAACTCAGTTAAAGTTTTTGTTAATCTGTAAGTAATGTTTGTGAGATAAAAAGTATGTTGTTGATAATGAATTATTGAGTCCAATTAATATATAAATCTTAATTAATAACAATTTAGACCCTTATTCGAAGGATTAAGAATTCAAATCTTGTAAAAACCTTGTTGGTAAAGATTACAGGAAACACTCGGGCCTTTTCCAGCAGATGGAAAAACTTAACTGAAACTCTGCATGAGGTTAATTCTTATCAGACTTTACATCTGGTTTGTTTGTGTCTGAAGATGAGCTGGAGTTCAGATACAAGCTGGACGCCTACAGAGATGCAGAAGTGTTGAGGAGTAGCGTGAGGGGCGTGGCCAATGGACAGCTGCATACAGTTACCATCAGGAGAGTGATGGACTCCATTTCTCTACAGGTAAAACTACCTCACTGGTTGTTGAGATACAAAGTAACTGATTTCTTAAAAACCTGTCAGTGTCTGCACACATACTCTTAAAACCCAGTATTTATCATGGGTGTTTTATTTTTTATATTATATTTCACATATTGAACATTTCAAGTGTTTTTACAGCCTGTAGGTCTGTAAATTCCTGGATTCAGAGTCTACTCACCTTCATCATGTACTGTTAGTTTGCTGAAAATTAAAACTGCTACTTTTTTTTTATCCCAATTTGAATAATTTCCATCTGATCGTTGTTTGATATTTATTTAACACTGATTATGTTTATCCTTTCGTGAGCAACCAACTGGAACATGAATGATGCAACTGTCTGAATTGTGTGTGCGTGCGTTGTTACACAACCACACTTGCATCATAAGCTCTAATCAAATTTCCCCATCGGGACAAATAAAGTATATTTGATTCTGTCTGACTGGACGGATTTACCTGCCCACACTGGCTGTGTAGCTACACACGATCCCCCTCCTACACTCATCTGCTTATGTTACGTCGTGAAACCACAACTTCTTTTGTGTTGTATCATTCTACTGCTGTTCAGTTGATGTAAACAAGCTGATTAACATTAAACTTTTTAGTTTGTGTTTACCATGATGCAGATTTCAAGGACACACACAGTTGTGCTTATAACTACTACGGATCAGTTTATTCCTCTTTATTATAAAGCTAGTGTCAGCACTCTGGTGTCACTTCAGCCACTGTCCTGGATGCAGCACAACGCTGAAACACGATGAAATATGAAGCAACCTAATCATATCTGGACTTACTGAATCACCTATCTTGTTAACAGCCCCAGATGATAAACGAGGGGAAACGTATCTAAGCAGCAGCCAGAGTGTCTGTATAATTATAAACATAGTGAGATAAATAACAAGGTGACCTCGTCTCGCTTCACTGCAGCCTCCTGATTCACTGTGAATTATGAGTCTTATCAGTTTCCATCATTCTGAATTGTTGTATCTTTAGTTGGACACCAATACAAAGTGCTCATATTAAAGTTATGTAAACTGATTTGCATGTCATTTGCATATATTATTTTGGTTCACAAATCAAATTCCTAATGTTCTCTTTATATCTTTGAGTCATTTTTCAGAAGAAATACTTTGCAAATTTTATTATCTACCACTGAAAAGGCTGTTTTTCAACATAAATGGTTTATTTCAGGTTGACCACAACGCCAGAGAAGACTTCAATCTTACATCTGACGGAGAGTTCAGCAGCATCCAGGCTCTCGTGTTGGGAAGAGTCCAAGGTGAGTAAAGAGGCACTAAGAGTGCAGACGAGGTCAGAACACTCTGATTCATTTGAATAACCACTCAGAGGTGTTTGGCCTTGTTCCTCATTCTGTTCAGCAAATAAACAAATATAGATGTTATCACCAGGACTGATAGTTCATATTATTTGTGAGAAAAGAAGATGAAAATTGCTGATAAAGTAAATCACCCACATAAAATCATAATTCTTTCTCTCTGGTATCTCTAATTTAAACTAAACCAGATAGTTAAAACTGCTGCACAAGAAAAAGAACGTTTAGAATCTGATATGTGGTTTAAAGTCGACCAATTAAATAATATAAATATCTTTAATTTGGTAGTAAAAGTGTCTAGAATTTAAGTTTTATGTCTTGAATCCAGTTTTAGTCCTCTTTGAGTTTACACTTCACTAAAACTAGCTGAAAGTTAAGATGAGTCTAATTTCAGAATGTAGGATTTCGGGGACAGTTCACATTAATTTCTTTATCATTTAAAAAAAAAAAAGACTTCTGACTCAAAAAACATTTCCGATACAGAAACTGACATCACTGCTGTAGATCACAACAGAAAAAAAAATCCAATGTAAATATTTTATGTTCACATCTTCAGAGCTCTCCAGGTTAAAACACCTTCAGAAACTTTAGATATTCATTCATTTGAAACATCAGTAAAACAAACAACTTCCCTCAGAGGATTAATAAAATATTTATCTGTCAGTTGTAGGTTTCTGTGTCCACATGCACAAACCTTGCTGAACTGAAATTACTTCTATTTAAACTAGTTTTATTTTTATTTCTCACCTACAGCATATTGTTCCACTTAGTTTACACTCCAGTCCACTAGGTGGTGATGTGCTGGTTTGTAAACTGACTATAAAAATGAAGTAAATTTAAGTGGCATTTACCAAAAATTCAGTGCAGTTTTTATATTTTGAAGATTCCTGAGTTGTCGTCACATGTTACCTTCCTACTCTCCCAAATACATTTACTACATTTACTATACATACGATTCTAGATCTGTTTGAGAGAAGAATATAACTTTGAAGCTGTTCTAGTCAAAAGTTCAAAACAAATATAAACTAATTTCAGTTTAGTTTCAACAGCTGACTTACAACTTGTGTAATCCAGTGAAACCATGATTCAGCTCTGCGAACCTGGAAATATTTTAGATTTTTGAACTCGTCTCATCTCTGTTGTAGTAACAGCTTCACAACTGAGATGACACAATAATTACGACTGGGCTCTATGGATGAATATATTAATCATTTCATATTCTTCTTCCTCCTGTTGTGAACTTCTAAGTTCAGGGTAAATATTAGCCATTGAATCAATAAAAGGGTTTTTTAAAGATCTCTGTAATGCTGATATTTGAAGCACAATAATTCTGCATTTCTTTAATCATAGAATTGAAACCTTTTCAATGAATAAATGAAACTAGGCAAACTTAAAAAAAAAAAAAAAAAAATTATTAACATAGTCTGGATTTAGAGACCTGTGTGTTAAGTTACCTCTATAGTGGATGTTTTATGTTTTTAAAGATGTTGCTGTAGAATAAAGTGTGGTATGCTGGCAGAAGGAGATATTTGTGTACGTTTCTAGTCTGACTGACGCGGGTTTGCAAATCAAGGTTCCTGCAAGGTGTTTAGCGTCCTGCCCAAGGACTTTGAGCCACAGTCAACCTAATCATTAACATATATAACTTCATGTATACTGAACATCAAAACAACAGAAGCCGATTTTACCAGGTTGAGTTTCAGTAGCTCAAATTTAGATTTATTTTGAAAAGTCACTCAGTTGGAGTACTGGCCAGCATTTTCACCAAACTGCTGCATGTTCTCCTGGACAGGGACCTGTTACTGTGCTGAGGTGAGATAGTAATTGGTTCTATCATGACTTATTCATGTTCTTACTGAGCGACTCCATCAAAGGTGGACTGGGACATAAGCTGTTAATAAGATGAGGGGCTGAGAGGCCGCAGGCTGCAGTCACAGCTCTCCGATAAAACAGTCACAGCAGAACTCTGCAACTTTAAACAGCAATGCATTAGTTATTAATAGCACAAGCTGACTCAGTTTTTTTTAATACTAGACATCCAAATGGCCTTAATTTATAGAAAAGATTTGTTTTTATTCTGTTCTTCTGCAGTTAGACTAGAAACGAGTAACTTGTATTTTTTACTAAACATAATAATAAATATATCAAATGTTTTAGAACAAACTCCTGTGGTGATTTGTCTAAAAACACAAACTTAATGAAATTCATGCCACCTGGATTTATTCTAACATGCACAACAAACTTCATCCAGCACAAGTATAATTATCAGAAAACACTGAACGTAAGTTGAACCCAGCTCAGCATTATTTGTATGTCGTAACCTCCCGATGTCAACATGTGACCCATCATCCCCTCTTTCAAACCAGAACCAGCAGAGAGTCAGATCAGGATCAGAAAAACAGCAGCAAAGTGGATTTTCTGTCGTTTCCTCTCCACCTCCTCATCCATCAGTCTAACTAATGGACCCAGAAGGAGAAGAGAGAGACAGAAAGAGGGAGAGACGTGATGTAGTGAGGAGTGTGTCAGGCTGCAGTAAATGTTTCCTGCTGCTCTCATCAACATGCAGATGTGTTCAGGTACAAACCTCAGTCAGCTCTCCGTCATCCGATCAGACACTGATGCAGCTGTTTACGGCAGTGATGTCGGCTTTAACAGCTGCTGTTTACGCTGCTGTGAAGGAGTAAAGATGAATGATGGAGAGAGTTAAACCAGTGAAATGAACCGATAAAAGTGGAGAGGGATAATTCGTCTTATAGAGTGATGGATGTAGACATTGAAGATGGATACTTGTCAGTTTGTCTCCTGGTTTTGAATGTGTTTATGAGCTAATGTGAGTAATAAGAATCAGCCGGTCTTCGTTGTTTCACTCTTCTAACAGGGTAATATGAAGCACAATCAACCTGTCTGTTATGATGAACTAAATGACTTGACTGACTGAGAGATCCCGCCTGTGTTTTCACTTACTGGTCCAGATTATCATTTAGGATTGCTGTTTGAGTAGATTATACTCTGGAAATAATTTTGTAGATGATGTTTTTCTTGTTATTGTCTCCAAAAATAAGAGGTTGTTTTGGACAGTGAATTTTCGCTCAGGTTTTAATAAGATAAAAACAGGATTATTTCTGTGATAAATATATTACGAGTGCAATGAGCCTGATTTATTTATGGTTCATGTGTTTTTAATTTTTTTTTTCAGCTGTTGAACTTAAATTTGTTTAGCTTTCTTAACTATGTTGATTTTATTGTTGTATATGTTTATCAAGAGAAATCAATTTAGTTTAGTTTAACCGTCAAACACTGAAATCTTGTTCTCTTTCTAGAGTTCCATGACTTGGATCCAGATCTGGCCCGGCTCGGGTCTCTCGGTTTCACCGGATGTCTGTCCGTGGTCCATTTTAACTCCATCAGCCCTTTAAAAGCAGCTCTGCTGGAGCCGGACACGAGTCCTGTCATCATTACTGGACCTCTAGTCCAGTCCAGCTGTGGTTCTTCAGCTTCAGCCAACCCCTACCCAGCTGAGAACACACACCATCTTACAGGTAAAAGGGGAGGGGCTTGGTCTGATTGGCTTCAGTTACTTAGGATCAGCAGGAATGTTGCTTTATTTACACTTTTCTTGATTAGCGTGGCTGCAGGAAGATTAAGTTCCACTTCGCTGCTAAAACGTTTGTCACATTTTTATAGGATCTGGATTCTTATACAGCAGAGATATTTTATAGCGTAGTTTAGTTTGTTGCTGATGCTGCAGTTTGTTTGGATCATCCAGTATTTGACTTCCTGTCTCTCTGAAGCTGGTGTGCTTCCTTCCGTAATCAAGTTAAAACAGTACAAAATAACTTATTAAAAACTTATGAATACTCACCCAAAAACATGTTCAGCTTCATATTAGACACTCTGTGCGCCTCCCATGGCTTAAAATAGATTAAAAAACTTCAGTAATTCGTAATGAAATGTAATTAGAAGTTTATACAATATTCTTGTTTATGGTGAGTGTGTCCTGTTAATTATTTAAACATATTTTTATGATCCTTCCCTTATATTTTCTATATAAAAGCCCTCCAAGTCCTTATCGGCCATTGTTGGGTCCTTCTCCTCTGGGTGTGTCCAAACATTTGCCTGTTGCTCTGACAATGCAAAGAAAATAAAAATAACATCATATTTAGTGTTCCTGTCCTGGAAGAATTTATTTAATAAGTAAAATGTATATATGAAAAAATTTAGAAACAAAAAATAAATGATAAATCTGTTTATTGAAGTCAAGACTGTAGAACGACACATGTGCAGAAGGAATCTGTAGCACATCTCAACAGGTAACATATTTCAATAGAACACCGGTTCCAGCAACGGCCGTCTGAGACACGGCTGTGGAGAAGTTTAGTACCACTTTAAATCGTTCACGTTGAACACAACAGTTTGTCCATCATTCAAATATAATTTCACAGATTTTTTTTTTAGATTAGAATTTTAAAGTGTGAAGTGAAGTGTTAACCGAGACACTTTTTTGGTCACAGGAACTAAATAATTCTGAGAGATGACATATAGATGATAAAGATCTAATGCTGCTTTCTGAGGCAACACTTGGAGAAGAAATCCTTGCATGTGCACTCTGTTCAGAAATCCAACTCTTATATAGTTGGTTTTACAGTTCAGATGTGGCTCTACGAGCACAGGATGGGAGGCAGATGGGCGTCAGGAGGAACTCGGTGGTAAATCTTATCCTGAGGCCACAGATGTAACATTGTTTCACAAGCGCAGCCCGTTTCTCTTGTCCTGGAAATTATTGTCTGGCCTTATGCTCATTTAAATCCCAGATGGTGTTGAAGTTCACCGCAGATGGGTGACGCATTATTTGGTGAGAACATTATTTAACAGAGAAACAAAGGTTAAACGCAGCATGTTACTGCCTCGTAGCTTAAGTGTTAATATTTGTCATAAACAACTCGTCATGTCAGACCATTTTATTAAGATGATTGCAACATAAAATATGAATAATAATGATAAATGTAACTTTTCTAGTGTAATAGTGCATCATGCATTCATGTATATTATGGCCTGAGGTTGCAGTATCTTAACTGTTCCTGAATATGAAGATGGATATTTGTGTTTGGACAACAGTTTTTTTGTTGTAATGATGATTCTTGGCAATGAATCAAATACAGTTTAAAAGTTTGTTTATTTCCATTTAAATGGTGTCACATTTGTGGGTTGAGCATGTGCTCATGAAAAACTTGCCAAATCTTCCCTGCTAATTCCAAACAGTTTATTCTGCTATTAAAATAAAAACATAAACAATTCAAAATAACAATTTGCTTGATAAGATGATTAATTTGGATCATAAAAGGATGTTTTGTTGGTGTTTTATTCCTCCTGTCTCATTCTCTTGCTGCTCCTCTCTTCTAAATGTTCCTCTTTGTCTGTTTTTCTGCTTTTAACCTTTCAAACCCTTTTTTTTTACCCCGTTCTCTGCCTTTAGCATCTGTAAATGATTAAATCTTGCTTCACCAGGTTGGTTTCTTATTCCTGTTTGTATATTTCCCTCTTTCTTCTCGTTGCATTCCTCTCTTCACCTGCTCCAGACCAGTCGGGTTCTGTGGGTTCAGGTCAACCTTTGGTCAATGCCATGAAGACGGACTCGGCTCTGATTGGAGGTACTGTTCTTATTGGATTTCTTTTTGATTATGTCATAGATTCAACTCGGAAGTTCAGCGGTGAAAGAGTTTCTGCAGCAGTGTTGAGATTGTGAAAATATTCCATCAAAAGTACATTTAATTTTTTCTCCTGCCTCAGATCGAATCAAACGGAAGATTGAAATATTTCTTATAGCAACATTAATCAAGTGATTTAAAATCATCTAAATCTTTTGGACTTTGTGTCTCAGCACACAAAAGATGGCTAAACTAATTAAAGCTGACTGATGGAGAAACTTTCTCCCCGTTATCTTCAAATGGGTCCGCAACTAAAAACCAAACTATTACAATGAGAAATTGATTTCTGCTGTATTTTTTGGAATTCCAATTAGATGAAACTTTATATGAAAAAAGAAAGAAATGAGTTGAGCTGAGTCTGGATGTGTGAAATTCCTAACAGTGTGCTGAAGTTAGATTAGTGGAACAAACAGACTGCAGGGCAAGAAGAGATTATTTGACCGAGACACGCTGCGAGACTGAGACCACTGATTGATTCATGGGGGAACAAACTGAGCAGAATTCACCAGTTTGTGAATTATATGGCTTTGTGAAATTATTTGACACCCTATATGTAACCTTTAGTTTTCTTTCTATTCTGAAATCCAATCTGTAGTTGAGTAAGAAATGATTTGAGGTGGAGTTTTGTCCCACAGTAGCCTTAGAAGACTTTTGACAGACATGTTGGGACATAAACATGTGTTTAAAGATTCACTCCAATGAAAATTGTGTTTTTCATGTTGTTAACATCTTCTTGTTGCATGTTTCTTATAACAGAAATTGAGAAAATTAAGCCCAAAATTGCATTTTTGAATGTTTTTGCTTTTAAATCACTGAGTTGTTCACAATTTGAAAAATTCTGTTTGAAATAGAGTTTTTATGATGTAAGAAATGAATTGGGCGGGCTTATAGCACTAGCATAAACAGATCTCTTAGCAACGGGGAAAGGGGCGGGCTTATCCTCCTCACCAACAGTTCCGCCCACACAGAGACAAATTGCTAATGAGCTGCTGCTGGTATGGAGAAACTATTTCATAGAAAACGCCACAGTTTTTGTGATTTGGGGTAAAAATACCATAGTTGTAACTTAATGACCACTGAGAATGTTTTAAAATGTCTCAAAATATGATCGGAGTGGGTCTTTAAATTATCTTTTCCTGCCAAGGTGTCTTTTATTTGCTGTGCATGTTTTTACAAAGAACATATTTTTATTTATTTATTTATTTATTTATTTTGTTTTTGTTGCATCTCATTCCACCTGTAAAATTCAGTCACTAATTACTGTGATGTCATTATTAGGATTTTGATGTTTTGAAGTTGAGATGGTAGGCAGGACTTTTAGACGGTAATTCCAGAATTACAATACTGTAGCTGCTTTAAACATAATATTATGATTTATTTTTGAACAATGTTAGGAAGTTGAAGAAACATCATTCATTTTTGTGCACCATCCAGGGTGTGAACACAGAGACGAGAGGTAAAAGGATTTCACCTAGAAATTCCACCTCAGTATGAGTATTCTGCAGGCTGCAGAAACTAAATGTCTTCTCTAAAATAAAATGATTTTTATGTCAGTTTCAATGTTGTGTGTTTTCAGGTGTCATAGCTGTTGCCATCTTTGTGATCGTGACTGTTCTGGCTATTACTGCTAGATTCCTCTACAGAAGAAAAGAGACGTATCAAAACCAACAAGTGAAGGGGGTAAAACAGGAAGACAGCCAAGAATTCCCTTACAACAACCAGGCTGACTCCCAGAACGTATCCAGTGAAAACCCAAAAGGTTTTTTCATGTGACTGGAGGCCCAATCAGCTGCTGTTTATCTGAGAGGTGGCTGCAGACAGAAGCGTCCGACCACGCCTCAGGACTTCACACTGCACTACAAGCCAGTAACACACATCAGTGGAGGCATTTATACAGAACTCCAAAAAACAGAACAATACACACACTTTTGTTTCTATTGTATATTGCGTATTTGTAGGTTTTAAACCAACAACAGAGCTGAACCTGAAAGGTGTTCAGTCCTTGTTAAGTCAACTGTAAATATTAAAACTGTAAATGTGAAAGTAGTAATACTCCGTCATGGTAAAAAGGTTGTTTTAACATGATTTCTTTGTGTGTTTGTGATTGGCTGATGGCACTTTTCTGTGACAAATGAATGGATGTTTGTTTCATTTGAAGGGAAACAATTCACTCTTATACGGCCCTCAAGAGAAGCACTTCTGTAAGAGCTGCTGTTCACTCGGGTACAAATATTTTTATCATTATATGCTTTGGAGAAATAACAGAATCAACACATCAGACTCCCTCTGAACACATTAATTAATAGAATATTCCTGAAAAACTAACAGTAACATGTTTGAAACAGTTTGCTCTAATTAGAAAATATAAAAAGGAGAACTCTGAAGTGCAGTAGGGGTGATCATCCTAGGTCATCCCCAGGCCAAAGGACTTTTTTTTAACTCTAGAAAATGAATGTTTAAAAACTGTAGATTAGTCTGAACGAAAGCCTTATTATGAAGTTGTTAAAGTGAGATTAATGAGTTATGTTTGGCCTAAAGGGGTTATTTTTGAACTCTGATGCAACATGTAGTCAACACATAACCTGATCCTATGATGGGTACGCATTAAATCAACTATTAAAAAGTCCCTGTCTTTAAAGGTTTTTTTTATATTATATCCCAAATGAAGAGAAAAATATATATGTTAATTATAAAAAGCTACCAAAGTGTTGCAGGCATGCTAATGCACAAAAAATTCCATATTCAGTGTAGTTGTAACCTGGTGATGTGTCTTCTGCCTGGAGACTTTCGATAAAATCTCATTGTTTTCAGTTTTATACAGATGAAGAGCAGGAAGCCTTGAGGAGAAAAGATCCTCAGGAATATACAGTTGTAAGCTGCATTCAGCCTGCAAACATCCGTAAAATACCAATACATTTAAAGTTTTTCTAACTCAAATCGGCACATGAATTAATCATTTTCATGAGTGATTTTCCTCCGGCAGTATTTTGGTACCACGGATATTTTTTGCAGCTATCAAGAGGAATCTTCAAAGTCTTTCTCTCTCCAATCATGCAAATGTGAACAAAACACATTTGTTCTGTGGATACTTTAATGTCCTTCAGCTGTTTGTTGAAAGGTTTTTCAAAATAAAAGGTTTATATTTCACTTCATTTTTATTTCTTTAAGTTTTCACTCATTCTACCTTCTGATTCTTTCTGTAGCTTTTTAGGAAAAACTGATGCAGGTTGTTCATTCTGTTAACATTTTCTCCTCCGTGCTGCTCGCTGCCTGCAGGGAGCATCCCTTATAGCGTGCTTAATGGCTCTTTTAACGCTGACAGTTGACTGCATGCAGAGGGACTTAATGTGCTTCTGAATCGCTAATCTGCTTTGATCTGACAGGTGGTTTGTGATTTGGCAGCAAGCACGGAGCGGTGACAGGAAGAAGACAGGAAGATAACCTAAAAGACTTTGTCAAACAGTCATTGGTATAATAAAAATGCATTATGATAACTGGGAAAAACTAAGAACATCTGAGTGTTAATCCGACTCGTGTGTAAAGAATGCTGCTGGTTGAGGGAGGATGAGCAGCTGCGTCTGAACACAAACCGCCGGCTCTCTGCGAGACTTCCAAACACAGATGGGATTTTAATGACAAAAGTTACTAAATCTTCAAAGTGCATTATTCAACTCTTAGCTTCTGTTTAGCTTTGTTTTTTTATTCCTCCTGCCTTATAACAGCCGAGGCTTTGAATTGTCATCTTTGCAGAAGATTTCAGAGTTCAGTCTTTGGTGAAGAGAAATGTTGACCTTCCTTCTACAAGTGCAGCAGCTGATTGCAAAGAGGAACTCAACAGGTAACTTGTCAGACAGATAATCATGCAAACTGAGCCGGAGGACATTGTATAAGTAATGAAGGGTTTATTAGTACTCAGATTAACATTTTAAATTTTGCACTGTGTGCAGGCTTGATTATCAGTCTCATTATTGTTTGGCTCAAAGCTATTTGCAGTTTTTTAACGAAATATGAAAGTTTTAAACATCTCAAGGTTTTAAGGTTTGCAGTTTGTTCTTAAAAAAAGCAGACTGACAAAGTATTCTGTTAAGTTGTTTACTAAAAACATAGAATTTTATCTCCAGACTAGAAGATAAACTTGGGAGGCTCTTAAACCACACAGAATTGACTCCACCCCTTTTTTACTCAACATAATAAAATATTTGCTCATTTCTACAGAGAAGTGCTTCCTGAAATATAAGCTCTACATATAGCTGCTGTAAAATCTAAACCTTCTGCCTTTAATTTAGTTTTCAATAATATTTTGTATAACTAAGTTGAAAATGCTCCATCCAACAGCTTAAAAGAAAAACTTCAAAGAAAATGATCATTTTTAAACTACAATTTGATGTAAATCTGATTTAAACCTCTTGAGTCAAGATTTAAACATGTGGCAACTCATTTACACTTTAGACATTTGCATCAATGAGTTTTTTCCCCATAATGAGAAATAATCAACGATCAAAAACACAAAATCCAAACTTTCTTGGTTTAAATAATTTGTGTTTGTTGGTTTTTAAACCAACAAACACAAATTATAAGTGTGATTTTTGCGCATGTGTCTCTCATGGCTTCATTTACTCTTTGAAACAAAAATCAATGAATCAGCTGCATCCTCCCTCTTGGATCTGCATTATCTATTCTGTGCATCTAAAACCTGATACATCTGGTTCCTGTGTGAGATTAAAGTCCAGCGTTAAAGACTGTGGTAAGATGTGTCCTTATGAGGGACATGTTTATCACATTGAAGTTTATTTTTATCTAATATTTACCGTGTAACTAATGAGCTGCTTTATCTAGTTCCTTAAATTGTCCCACTATTTATTTCAATATGTTTACCAGCCGTTAAAAGGAAATTGCCAGCCCTCATTTTAAGATTTTTTTTGTAAAGATGTTTAATTTGAGACAAAAGATGACATCAATTAAAATGCTGATGTTTTCACGGGATTTGTTTTTAATAAAAATAGAGTGATTTTTATCCCTGCTGACAGTGGAGTAGTTTCTCTTTAACAAAGCGCTGGTGAACTCGGTGTCGTTTGTTGTAAATGGTAAATAACAGTGATGTGTGAGTGGTAAGACATACAGATGTTCATATTCTGCTCATAATTCTGACTGATTGCTGTTTGTTGAAAATAAATACATTTTTATAAAGACCTACCTTTTAAAATTATTTATTGGAGCTTTTTATTTGTCACACATCTTTAATTTGCTCAGTGCATTTATTTAACAGAAAGAGTGACATTTATCGAACTATTCAAATCCATGATTTCTTACACACAGCTAAGACTTCCCCCTCAACAACCGGAGACATTTATCTACTTTTACTGAATGTGTTCCTTCACCCTTCACTGTGGGAGGAAGCGCATCCTTCAGCGCTGACATTTCTGATGGTTGTTAACATCTCAGAGATGAGAGGAATATGTAAAGCTGTGCAGCGTTCAGGAGCAGTGGGTGTCAGAGTGATTCTCCGTGAAGAGCCACTTAGCCTCTCTGCTTGTTTAAGAGCTCAGACGCCTGAGGATACGCGATGATTCAGCTGCTTCAGATCACTAATCCCTGCTCGATTTGTTTAAATCTCCTCTTACTGGTTGAGTTCAGAGACCTGATGAGAGGCTGATAACTGGCATCTTAAGCATCTGTGAAAACTAAAACATTATTATAAAATAATGTCTGCAGATGGCTAGAATTAAGATTTATTCTTATCTTTGGGCAGTGCAGCTAAAACTGAATGTGACAGGATCAAATGCTCCTGATTTAAAATCAGGCAAATTCGGTATTTTCAGGTTAAAAGGAGGTAAATATTCTAGTTTAGGATTTCAAATTAAATAAGGGGTAATAAGGAAATTGCATGACAACATGGTTAAAAGCTCCAAAAAGTTATTTTTGCATGATATAGGACTTTTAAATTTGCATCTTTCTATTTATAATACAATAGTTTCTGTTTCAGTTTTGCTGCAGCTGCTCCCCTCTGTACAGGAAGAGTTACAACCAACAACATGAATACTTACTACTAAGAAATTTAAAGCTTAATTTGTATCTGAAATTAAAGAATGATTAGTTCAAAGTTATTAGCAAATGTTACTCTTGAGATCGTTACTGCAAGAAAAAGAACTCAGTTTAAACTAAAATCAAATAACAGGTTTTCTGACTTCCTCCATGAACGTCACTTTAAATTTATTTGTGAACATTCTATCAGTGCTGTCTACTGATAACACGCATGAGCAACTACAAGATTACTACATCATCTTAAATGTTAAGATCTCGGTTTAATTACGTCATCATTCCAGCGGCACAGAGAACGTCTCTGTTTCAGCTCCTCATATCAACATGCAGATTTAAAACCACACTCACCCCTTCTGTCATCTGAGCAGCTACTAATACAGCTGGATGTGGTGCTAATTACAGCTTTTAGAGCTGCTGTTTGCGTGGCTGCTGAAGACTCGAGCAGGATAATCGAAGGATTTAAGTCAGTAAAATAACCTAAATGCCAAGTGTTGGAAAAGCCAGAACCAGATCTAATCAGGGGAAGACCAGATGAATAAAGATGGAGGTATTAGGATCATGATTTGTATTTTACTCAGCTTCACTGCTCTGTTTTGCCATGACTTGGAGATTTAACCTACGTGTCTACTCATTACAAACCATGGAACTAAAATCACATAGATGGTGGAAAAAGTTAAATATTTATCAGCATGAAGTTGTTTTGTCCAAGTCCATTAATTACTGTAATGCTGCTTATTGTAACAAGTTAAAGTTGTACACTCATTTCACGTTTGAATATATAGTTCCTTTAAAACAAACTTTGAAATCAATGCAAAGCTGCACTGAGGAATAAATAGTTTTAAATAAATCATAAAGACTTTACATGGTGAGTCGTATTTAACCCTCGATTGGATTTAATTCAAAGTTACAGTAGAATTTAGTGAGAATGTCCCGCAAAAATTGGGACATCCCTTCAAAATAAACCACAAAACCAAACATAACACAAAATAAACTTCGAAATCACACCGATGAAAACAAACATGTACATTACTTTGCTAAGTTGTACAGCCATCTTACACGAGCATTTTTTTTTTTAGTTTTCACAATGAAACAATGAAATGTTTCCTGAAAAATCAAATTCTGTCACTCTGTCCTCACGTAATAAAAACAACCAGGATGCGAAGCGTGAACCCTGTAAAGATGTAGGACACAGCCATAATGATTTTTCATTAAAAATCATGTAAAACAGGGTTATTCACAAAAAAAAAAAAAAGAATTTTAAATAACCTGGAACTTGAAAATTATTTATTCTGTCAGTCATTATCTTTACCTGCTTCTTCCTGTTCAAGATCGTGGAGCTGGTGTTTATTTCCGGTGGTAATTGGATGGGGGCGGGGTCCCAGTCACACCTAGACAGGTCACCATCACAGAGACAACCACTCACACGTAGGGACAATTTAGATTTGCAGATAAACCTCAAGTTTATTTTTAGTCTGTGTGATGATGTTGGAGTCGCTGGAGGAAACCCACACATGCACAGGGAGAACATGCAAACTCCATGCAGAAGAGTTACCCAAGTCCTCCTCACTACAAAGTAACGGTGCTACTCACTGCACCACCGTGCAGCCCACCTGTCAAAATAAAAAATAGAAACAAAATCCCAGATCATTTGATTTTATTCAGTCTCTTTATAGTTTCGGTACATTTTATCAATCAACAGCTGTTTTTTTATTTTATTTATTTTATGTATATGAAATGTTTAGGTCTGTTCATTACGTAAACAACAACAACATGATCTCACATTTATCTGTCAGAAAACTCTAGTTTAGAAATCCTGAGTGAGATGTTGTTTATATTTAATGATATTTAGAGTTTCTTTGGTTTAGTTCGAAGCTGTCATTCGTCTTTCTCATGTCTTCATCTGTCGTGTCAGGCTTCTGGCAACCATCCAGCCCTCCCACAGTTCACAATTTAATCAGCTGTGAAGTAATTAGGTAGCAGAGTTTGTCCTGCTAATTATCAGCCCACCTCCTGCAAATCGCTCCCGTCTTCTTGTCTTTCGTTCATCAGCTGACGCGCTAATGAGTGAATTTTATTTCATTTGATTG
The DNA here is from genome assembly GCA_006937955.1 of Pachypanchax playfairii. Taxonomy (NCBI): domain Eukaryota; kingdom Metazoa; phylum Chordata; class Actinopteri; order Cyprinodontiformes; family Aplocheilidae; genus Pachypanchax; species Pachypanchax playfairii. The sequence goes on along the minus strand of SSNP01000011.1, from coordinate 4,274,259 downwards.
AGAGATTGTTCACTGAGGAAAAAATTAAGACCATTAATGACTAAACAGCTCATCGTAATAATTTACCATGAAGTTCTTCATGCCTCGCCTTGCTTTTAGAAACTATTGCTGAAAACAGATCAAATAAGTTATCAGCTTCAAAACTTTTAGCTGTTTAATATTTGGTTTTTCTTTTTTGATATTCAGTTGAATTGTTTTATTTTGTAATTTTGTCACAACATTGTGATGTTCTAGTTGCTCTTGTTCCTAGTCTCCTGTTCACCACATGTTTCTTATTGTTAATTAGCTCACCTGTTTGCTGTCACTAATCACGTCTCCCATGCAGTTCCTACTAATTTCTTCAGTCAAGCCTCTGTCTCATGTTGCCTTGGACTTCATCTTTGAGATCAATATTAAAGTGTTTAGGTGGCTGAAATGCACCTTAAGTTGGTTGACACCTGCCATTTAAACAAAAGAAAGAAGAAGAAGAGGAATATTAAAGTGTTCTATAACTTGTCTGCCTGAACTTGGCTGTGTTGAGGTTTTTTTTTTTAGCTGCAGTCAGTAGGATCTAACCAGTTCAGCCAAATCCTGGATCCAGTTCCATGTTTCAGCTCCAGACTGAATCCAGAAGCTTCACATCACAGTTCTACCTTCAGCCCCCTGCAGACCTGCATTCAGGTCAGTCTTTCAGTATCTGTGTGTCTCCATCATGTTTTGTTTTATATCTTCATTTTTCTGACCTCTTGTGTGTTTTAGGTTCAGTTTAACATGTTTACCACTCTGTGCATTACTCACATCACAAGGTAACCATCATTATGATCCAGTTGTATGTAAAACTGTAACACTATGAGCCTTTTGCTGTTATTTATCTGACAAAATTTATAATGAAAAGGAAAGTGTAATGTTATGCTTACACATTAAGATTTGTGTGTTTTGTTTGAAACATTGAATTTGTTTATTTTAAAAAAAATGACAGATAAGAAAACAGCTGTTTTCTAGATCAACAAACCACGATCTTCAGAAAAGCTTAAAAATTGATTTCATAAAATCCTATTTTGAATATATGGACAATGAGTATGCTACACAGCTTCTCAAGTTTCCCAATTTTATAAGAATGAGAAAGTTTTTACTTCCCATTTTTTTTCTGCTTCTGTTTGTGAGCCAGTGTTTAGGTTTTCTTATTATCCTGAACAACTGAGACAATTACAAGGAGAGTTTAAGTAAACACATGTAGAACAAAGCAGGAAGGACTGTTTACCTGTTCTACGTTTAATTAACTTCCGTTTTCTGTGATTTAGATTATAATTGGGATCATGGAGAGTCAAAGGAAGCAGTGACCCAAATCAGAGTAAGTTGACTTTAAATATCTCATTTAGTTTGCTGAGATCTCTAAAAAAAACTTTAAAAAGTAAGAAAATCTGTGTTTGATGGAGTTTGTTTTTAACAAATCTTAGACCAAAGTAAACCCTGTTTTCTCCCTTTTAGTTGATGCTACATTTGAGGAAATTGCATTTGTGTGTTGAACAACAGAGTTGAGTTTCTAGGGTGCATCACTGAAAAACTTGTAAAATCTTCCCTGCTGATACCAAACAGATTTTTCTGCTGTTTACTCGTTTGGTGATGTTGAATTGAATTAAATCTGGAATAATCACTAAACAGAATGGTTCATAATAATTACATATAGCATGACATGATAACATATAACATTGCAGCTGCTCTCAGTCCTAACCAGATACGTGGCATGTTTGGAACAAACCAACTGGCCGCTGTGGGACGCTTCATGTGCACAGGTGTCATTAATCAAACACCTGATTGTCCACACCTGGAGTACCAGAAGTTCTAAACTGGATAATGTAATAGCAGAACAAGCTGTTTGGCAATGGCATGGCAGATTTGACAGCTTTTTTTTTTCCATGAGCACAATCTACACACTAAACTCTGCTGCTCAATGCACACGTGCATTTTCCTCACCAATATGGCACCACTCCAGGGAACAAAGCTTAAAGATTTATTACAGTGATATGTTCTTACAACAAGGAAACAATTGACCAAACACAAATTTATTTACCTTTTTTGTGCCAATAAATAAATTATACTTCAGTATCTCCTCCTACAGCAGCAGGATGCAGCATGTTTCTCTGCTCAGTCTGATAATTCCCATAAACTTCCCAGAGGCATGGTTCAATCAGAAGTATCCAGAACATGCACTACTGTATTTGTGCAGACTAACTCTTGTTGGGACGGCAGGAATCCCTTTTTATGAAAGTTTTAATCTTTCATCTGTCTGCTTCAGTCATTACTCTCTGCTTCTGAGCTGCTCCACCATGTTTTTATGTCACGTTTCATGTCCTGTGGTTCTCCTTCTTGAAAGCTAGGATTAATAAAAGCACCACCACACTATTTATGATCCAGATGCTTTAAAGTCGCTTGAAAAAAACTGTTAACCTACAAAATAAATGACTTTCACTACCTGCAGTAAAAACCTCTGTTGTATTAAAAAAAAAACCTTATGCAGCAATAAAGTTGGTAAAGTTGAGACTGTTTTAACTAAAATTTTAAAAGCTTAATGTACTGGTTATACTAAAGGTTGCAAAGTGTGCATCGATCTCTTTAAGATTTCATTTAAACTTGTGATTGTTTCTGATTTTTATCTTAATCATGACATAAATATTTAATCAGAGATCTGGACTGCAGGCAGGTCAGTTAATCAGAATCAGGTCTAGTATTGTGCTGCATGAACTCCTCCCCTTTTGTAATATTAGTTCTTGTGTTTTTGATGAGAATTTTAATCTAAATTAGACTTGGAATGCTTCCTTTTCCAAAACAAGCATCAACATTAAAACTTTCTGCACACAATCCTGCACAGCTGTTACAAACAACTCTCAAATGATTCTTTCACTGTTAGGGCTCGAATGATTATTTTGGGACTAGAAATACACACGACAAGGTTTTCGAAGATTTATTTCACAACAATTTGATCTTTGCAAAATGAGCATGTAAGTTAGAAATTGTAAAAACAAGCTTTGAATAGTTTTTTTTGTCATTTTTAATTACTCTGATTTGCCCTTCAGGATCGCTAATAATATCAGGAGGAGCAGGAACCCTAGTAGAACGGACCACACAAGTAAGTCTTGATTCGTAGGTATTAACAACATCAAGGATCCTGGAAACTAAAGAGTATTTGTCAGTATGTAAACTGGAGACATACTTGAGAGGACACTTAGTATTACTAAGCTGAGGAGGATCAGAAAGAGAGAGTTAATCTTTTGTTATTCGTCAGAATCCTGTATGCAATGAGACGGACAGGAAGTAGGTCATCCACTTGTTTTTGGGGTTTTTTTTCCCAAACAAATGCTTTAATCCAACTGGAGCAAATCTAAATCCAGAAACAGGTTCTTGTTTAACTTGTGGTACATGGATGAAACACTGGATGCAGATCTAGTGAGGAGCATGAGTCAGTGTTTATAAACTAGAGACTTAGGTGAGGTGAATGACAGATAATGAGCTGCTGTGCTGATGCACGTGATGAGATCAAGGAGAAACATGAGTAACAGGTTTAAACCATGACATCCATCTACCTGCCCAAATACCAATTTTCCAATATTCACCTAAAATGACTCGTCATCTGAGGCAATATGCGACGTACCCATCTCCGTTTGAAGTCTCTCAGGTGGTTATATGACAATGATACAGTCCCACATGATTATCCCAGTAGGAGGCTTCCATTTTCCTTCAGGTATCACCTAAGCTGTCCCATTACCTTAAATATCATGAAGCTTTTTCCAGCTAAAGACTCTCATTTACCCTGTAGCACACCTTCTATTACCTGCGCCCACAGACTGACATTTACAGAAGCCTCCTATTTGTTATCTCTCACAAGGAAATGGTGAGTTATTTTCTGCTCAGTAGAAGCCTTTTTCCTCCTTCTCCCTCAGATTACCATCTTTCCTCTCTTTATTCATCCTGAGTTTGACGTTTTTCTTCCTTCTTGCTGTCAGTCTCTCTCCCTCTTTGATTTGTTTCCTCTAGTTTCAAGGATTTTCTAAGTCAGTGTAATATATGCTCATATAAGCAGCAACTTGAGGTGCTTTTATTGTTTAGTTTGGTTCCAGTTTACCTTTTTTATCCAGGTGATAGGCAGAGGGGTAAAACGCTCTGACAGGGAGAGGATTTTTCTGACATTTTAGGATTTTGCTGCCTGATAAAACGCTTAAGCTGAGGTTTGTTAAACTCAACGACCACACATCTCTGATCACATTTTCTTGTTGTGGCAGTGGGATTTATATTTCAAACCTACAGCCACATAAAGTAGGTTATAGTCAAGTGTAGCTGGAATCATTAGCGTCAACCCAACCTGGCTCATGCTTTTAAAAGGGCAATATATTCACACAGCAACAAGGCGAGAAGACAAATGTTTTCGGGCTATAATTTAAAGCCACGTCTACTGAAGGGCACATGAATAATGTATTCCTAAAGAGATCTATTTAAGCTGAGAAAGGGTTTCTGTATTTATTTGTTTTGTTCTCAGAGAGCTGCAGAGCTGACTTCAAATCGCAGTTTAATTTCTCCATCAGGCAGATTTTTCTTTCTTTCAGAAATTGTCCCAGTTTTTTTTTTATTTGTTTTCTAACACAGGCATTATAAACCCCAGTGAGACAGCAGTCTTGATTAAAGTCTGTACAAATTAAAAAGACTCGACATGCAGGAAAACCTGAAGCAAGTTTAATGCTGCATCAGGAAAGATGTTAAATAGCTGCACAATAAGGAGAAAAATAATACGACAGTGAAAATCACCTCGTAGTTGCTGATTGAAGTCGTATTTGAGACCCTGATTGAAATTCTGGAGTCATGTGGATCCTGTTGACAAATCCTCTCCTGTACCAAGTGACAAATTGAAACTTTAGAGAGGAAAGGAAAACAGCTGTGATTGAGTGCTCTGTCCAGCGCGGGCTGAGATCTCCAGTGGTTTTTATTTCTCTCTCATCCTTTCTGTTTCTCGGCATCTCAGAAAAGGAAACGCAGGTAAATGTGGTTTAAAACAACAACAGTGTTAATTTTTTAGTCACGATGTAAAACTGTTCCACCTGAGAGCCTCCATGTTGAAAAGAGGGAGCGATCCGGTCAGAGCGGGTGTTAAAGGTCGTCTGCTGCTCTGTGGTGTGACTGCTCATGTTGTGATGCTGTTTATGTCCCAAGGTCAGAGTACAGTGATGAATTATCACTTTGTGTAGCTTTGAACTGTGTGAGACAGAGACAGATTTCGCTGAATTGGGAAAAATGGGTTTTTCTTTGGACTGTTTCACTCTGAGGCATCAGAGAGGCTGAATGAAAAATGACCTGTAGGTTCTGCTGAGTGGGACAATGAACAACAATCAGAATCACTTTGATCTTTTTATACAACAAATGGAGAAGAGAGCATCATCTTTCTGAGACTGATGAGATGTAACAAGCATAAAATAATCTGTTAAGTGTATTTACAACAAAACAACATGGGTTTAGTGTGTTTTATGACCGTAACATGTAAAAAAAATGTTAAAAAGTAACAGTAAATATGAATAACGTGTGTTTTTCATGTGAATGTTTTATGAATATCTTTTTCTTGCTAAGAACAATAAAACTCAACACCATCAGTAATAAGAAAAAAATGTTTTAATCCATATTCCTGTACAGCATATTTTCATTCTATCTTGCTCATATTCTTGTTTGTTTTTTTTATTTACACACTGACTTATGAATTCTTCTATTTGTGTAATATGATATGTATCAAGCTGGTACATCTGTGGAAAAGAACATTTACACTGACTTCATCGTGCTTCTTCAACGCACTAGACACATCAGTATTTTTCCTTTTTATAATGAGTCAAAACAACAGCTGCATTGTTTTGTTTACCTTCCATCTTTATGTTGTATAACCGAAGCATGCAAGCAGGTATTCTAAAGAGTATTGACAGCAGTTTCCTTTATAATTCTTTTTAAAAACTCACAAATTTGGGGGCTCATCTTGGATCCTAAAATCCTATTTAATACTGCAGTTACTGCTAATAATGACGGAAGCAAAACAGTCTAGTTTTCTCTTTTTTGTTGGATTAAATATCACCTCGACATGTTTAAAAATTATCATAAAATAAATGTTACACCTTTATGAATTTTTCCTGTTTGAAATCAATTTTGTCATTACTTCCTGTTTCTGGAAACTGGCTGGTGATTAAATAAGACTTCACTTGAACAGGTTGGCAGCTTTATTTTGTGGTGTTTTTATGCTTGTGGGAAAACAACAGTTTTTTCTTATTTTTATGTGACCCTTTGACATGTAACAGGTGCATCCTGGACTCGGTCCGCTGCTTCGACCTCTTGTTTCAAGCGTTCACTCAGAAGAGATGTAAAAGCTCCAGATCTCCCATCACAGAATGTTTCTCATGCTAAAGTATGAATTCAGTGTCAAACAACAGATAAAAGAGTTTCCACAGCTTTTACACTGAGCAGAGGATTTCTGCAGTTATCTCAGGTGCTCTCCTGTGATTTCTGTGAGAAAAACAAGGACCAGGAGGGAAACTCACAGTCCTATCAGTGTGTCAGACTCTGATTATTCTGCTGTCAGAACTGTCAAACAATAGAGAGAAAGTATTCTGCTGAGTTTGCAGGAGAGACGAGATTAGTGGACTGAATCGAAACAGGAGGCTGAACTTCAGAAAACTTCCCATCTGGCTGTCAAATCCATTTTCTTGGCTTGTGGGAACTTTATTTTTGTTTTCTTATATGCAGCCCAAGGATTCATCAGAAAGATAATTCGTCTGTGTCTCTGATGAAAATCTGCTCATTGCTTCAAGTTTTTAAAACTTCAGAGGAGCTTTTTAAAAACTTGATCTCATAAAAATCTAAAAATTGGTTAAAAAATAAAATTTTGCAATTAAAGACCTGTTTGTATTGTCTCACCTACTTGGCTAAACTAATATCAATGTGCTTTTTTAAATATTCCTATTTTATTGTCTTTTATCTTCAGATGTGTTCTTTTATTAGAAATGAATTATAACTTAATGATTTTCTAATCTTAAAGGAGAACGCCCGTTTTTTGCAATTGGGGCCTTATTTATTCTGTGAGATGTGTTTTACTCGTCATCAGTGGTACTTTTTTGCGATT